>VSDK01011178.1:0-41226 GCA_009767595.1 Symbiodinium kawagutii | reverse complement strand
TTTGAGTGTTTGCATCTGGATTAATCTGGATTAGAGTGTTTGCATCTGGATTAATCTGGATTAATCTGGATTAATCTGGATTAATCTGGATTAATCTGGATTAATCCTGAAGCCAAAAAACCAAAAAAAACAAAAAAACCAAAAAAACCAAAAAAACCAAAGTTTTGGGACTATGGAGATATGGGCTATGTTTGGCATAGTCCCAAAACTTTGTTTTTTTTTTGGTTTTTTTTGTTTTTTTTTGTTTTTTTTTGGTTTTTTTTGGGTTTTTTTGGTTTTTTGAATTTGTTGATGGAAATCTATAACCATTTTAGTAGGCAAAAGAGGATTGTTGAGAGCGCGAAACAACCCAACAGAATAATAAATATGATAAAATTATAGGCATTTCGGCGCTCACAACAAGCCTTTCCAGGTGACTTGAAGTTTGCAGTGCTTCTTCGATGCGTTACAGGAGCCCTACGCACACATCTCAACATAAATCTGAAGGATACCACTGGATACAATGAGCTTAGAGAGATGATCCTTCAGTATGACCGGGCAACCTTGAAGTGGACAGATGCGATGGCTTTGGGATCAGCCATGGAGACTGGGGACCCCAACGGACCTGCGCCTATGGAGGTTGATCGCGTAGCAGCGAAAGGCAAGGACGGCGAAGGGAAAACCAAAGGAAAGGAGAAAGGAATTCAGAACAAAGGTGGCAAAGGTGACAAAGGGAAAGGAAAGAGTGGAGCCAAACAAGATGGAAAGCCACATGGAGGAAAACCAGGAAAAGGAGAATGGAAAGGGAAAGGAAAGGATGGTGACCCTGCCGCCAAGGGCAAAGGTAAGGGAGGAGAATGCTACGTATGTGGCAAGCCAGGACACAAGGCAAGAGATTGTTGGAAGAATTGGAATGGAGGAGCTGTGAGAAATGTGCAGCAAGATGATGCAGCTGCTTCTCCTTCAGGTGCATCTTCGGTCAATTCCCAACAACCGCCTCCTAGTACCACTGGAAGAGTTGCTAGAATCAGTGAGGTGAACGGAAAAGTGGTCAGGATCTTTGATATTCAGGAGATGATGGATCCCTTCCAGCAGCAGTGAGAGTTGTATACCACTACATCGGTGATGAAGATGATGCCATGGATAGTGATGTAGAAAAAGAGGAGCTCTTTCAGGTCAGGAAGGAGGGGGTGATACCTATGCAATGGAGGAGGATGAGTACACCGACGCCACCCAGATTTTGAGCGACTCTGGAGCTGACATGGCTGTTTTCCCTTCTATGTGGTCCTTTGCAGGCACTGAGGTCGCTGGTTGGAGTCACAGGCTTCAAGACGCCCAAGGTTCAGTCATCCCAACAAAAGGAGTTCGTGACATCGAAGTCCAACTTGAAACCACGGATGGCGACCCTTTGATCCTTAAGGAGAGAGTGGTGCTGAGCAATCGAGTCAGTCAACCCATCCTCAGCTTTGGCAAGCTCTTTGAGCAGGGATGGAGTGTTTGTGCCACAGACAACACACTCACTCATTCGACCAACGTCAAGATACCAGTCGAGCTGCAGAACAAGTCCATAGTTGTTTCAGGAGATGGAAAGCGCTATTCGTTCTATACATGAAGAGTTCTACACGGTGGATGAGCCAGATCTGGTTGCAGACCCAGATGAAGACGACTCCCTCTTTGACGACAAGTGGGGAGAGAATTCAGGAGGACACGACCAAGTTCTTGAGCAGCTCTGGAGTGATGAGCCTACAGATGTGAAGCCAGGTGATCCGTCTGAGGAGGTGGACTACATGGCAGATGAGTTTGAATTTCAGAGGCTGCTGGGAATGGGAGTGCTTCAGACTGAGGGAGTCGATGCAATCAAGAGTGTGCTGACCGCCAAGTTCGTAAGGGACTGGAGACTGAAGACCTGCCCCTCGACTTCAATGAAACGCTGGCTTAGACGCTCCAGGCTTGTGGGGCGTGAATATGCCTTCAAGGAGGGCAAGAGGTTTGATTGCTTCAGTCCAGCCACGAATGGTCAGGTTCTACGACTCCTCCCAAGCATCTTTCTCAACAAGAAGAAGGAAGAGCTGGATGGCCTCCGAAGTGGGGATCCTTGGGCGTTAGGAGTTCTAGATGTCAAAGACGCATTTCTTCAAGTACCACAGGAGCATGAGATGAAAGTCAAGGTGAATGGCAAGGAGTACCAGATTTGCAGAAACCTACCAGGCCAGAGAATGGGATCGAGAGCTTGGTTCGACTACTTCCAGAAGTTCTTGGAGGACTCTTTGAACTTCGAGTTCTGCCAGGAGCAGCCTTGCCTTGGAAGAAACCATCACATGATGGTCATGATCCACGTGGACGACGTACTTTTCACTGGACTCAGAAGTACCTTGAAGATGTCGCCTTGCCTCAACTTCGTTCCAAATTCGACTTGAATGGTTACAGAGGAGCACCAGAAGTTCTCCTTCCTCAAACGCACCTATACCTTGCACAAGGAGGGTCTGCTCATCGAACCTGGAGGCTATGGCAAGAACATGGTTGAGCTTTACGAAAGCCAGAGGGGAAAGTTGAAGCCACATCAAGTGCCCACGGATTCTACATGGCATATGGAAGACTCTTCTGAAGAACTACAAGGAGGAGATGTGTGGCTTTATCGATCTCTGGTTGGAATGGGAATCTACCTTGCTCAAGAGAGACCTGACCTCAGCTTTGGAATCAAGGAGTTGGCTTCGAAGGTGGGAAAGCCTACATCCTTGGCCTTGCAACGGATGGTCAAGTTCTTGGGCTATGTGAAAGGCACGTTGGACTATGGCACTTTGATCAATTTTCCTCAGGATGGCAAGGGCTACATGAAGCAGCTCTTGAAGGAGGAATGGGTTCTTGAGTCCAGGTCGGACTCAGATTGGGTTGGAAACCACATGCTTAATGGCATGGCACTGTTCGTGACGAGCAGGACCCAGAGGATTGTGAGTTTGAGTAGCTGTGAAGCAGAGTTACATGCTCTCACCTCTACATCGGCAGACCACCTTTTCATCAAGCGGTGTTGCGAGTTCCTACTGGGACGAGCTATATCTGCTTACTTTTTCCTGGACAGCTCCTCAGCACGACAACTGGCTTGCAAACCAGGAGTGGGAAAGGTGAAGCATATGAGTGGTCGACTTTTGTGGGTTCAGGACTATGTGCGACGAGGGGAGCTGCAGCTATGTGCCATTGGCACTACCTACAACCTTGGAGATGTGGCCGCGAAACCTTTATCAGGATATCGCGTGCGCGCTCTTCTCTTTGCGATGGGAATGGTTCGAGATGGAGATCAACCAGTTGGACAAGATGAGTTCCACAGGTTGAATGCCAGCAGAATTACTTCAGCACAAGTTGGACGCCCTGCAAAGACCATCTTGTGGATGGCCGTCTTCATGGGCCTTGAGCCTGGCACTACTGCAGCTTTGGTGGAGGACGGCAAGTGTCCAATGAATGTTGAAGCTCCCCCTAATGAAGTTTCAGCAATGATGTTTTGGGGTTTGATCCTCATCATCGTTTTGATTTTGGTAGCGTTCTTTTTCATCGTGGGAAGAATCTGCCTTTGGATGGACCGTGAACTCTACAAGCTGGACAAGAAGATTGCAAAACTGGAATCTAGCGTACGCGAAGATCTGCTTCTACGCGAGCAGGAAACCAGTATGGCGGTGGACTATGTGGAAACAGTCCACCTTGGACTGGTTAGGGTTGGTGGCTTTGTGACAGGCCGCGAGTTGACAGGGGAGCAACGGCGTCAGATGAAGACTCTAGAAGACCACAACATTGCACGGCATCGACAAGAGCAGTTGGCAGTTCGCAACGAAGCTGCTCCGTACAGACCCACAGAGAATGAGCGTATGGCACATCGAGAAGCTATGAATGCAGCCATGGAGGAGAACCTTGAAGCTGAAACCCCAGATGTCGACATGAACCAGGGACTCCGTGAAGAAGATGTCTATCAACTCAACTTGGGGCAACTCAACCGCTCCAAGGAACGTGAAGCCCTAGTATTGAACCCTGGGGGAGAGAACAACGATGTCAATTCAGCTCTGGGTAGAATCTCCATCACTGCACGTGCTTTAGATTTCAGACGAAGTGCATCCATGGAATCGTTTGATGGACGAACTACCTATCAAATGGATCGTCTGATTGATGACTTGGCCACCCAATATTCCCAACAATTGAGGAATCGAAAACTACGTGGATGACAAACCGCGTATAGATGGGTTTGTAATCCAAGGAGGCGTGCCAAGATTTCAACTCACGACTTTCTCGCTGTTAAATCAGGACGACATGCACAAATCAAGAAGTTCAGTACAGTTGTGAAGAGTCCATGAATAGCATGGCCCCTGCGCAAGAACAATCACCAGGCCCCTTTTGGTCCAAAAGACACGCGTCAGGTTTGCACCTTTTTTAAAACATGGGAAGCGGCAGGAAGGCACTGTTTTGCTAGCTGCTAGAATACATGTTAAACATGCATACTTCACCAAATTCTATACACATTCTGCCCAGAGGCTCGATATTGAATTCATGCCGACCTGCGCTTGCATTTTCTGCGCCAGTAAGACTGGGTTTTCTAAGATGGCTGAGGTAGTGTGTGTCAGGTCTCCGCACTCCTGGCCGGGGGGAGTGCGGGTTTGTGTGGGTGCTCGTGCCTTGTTGTGGGTATACCCCAACCCTGCTCACTGGACACATCTTGAAAAGATGCTGTTCATGTCCGGCCAACTGTTTCACTTACCACGCCCAATGTCGGCGGATTGTCACCAGCCGCTATGCCTACTTTGCAATGGCTGAGGTATCAACGCATTGAACTTCGCAGACCGTTACGTGTTGGGTTCCCAGCGGGGAAGGTACCAAAGAGGAAGAAATTCAACGAACGTATCTTTGTGTTCAATGTTTTTTGTGGGCGCGCTGCCTTGATGACACGGGGAAAAGCGAAATTCATGCCCCTCAACATTTCATGTCAAAACTTTCTTTGTGGTACTTGTTTTCGCGTCCAATGCGCGTGCTTTGCCAGGCCCGCGGCGGTGAAGACGTCCATGGAGCAAGTGACTTGACATTGCCGTTTCCATCTTGCTCGCCCAATCGGGGCGTTGATTAACTATTTTTAAAAAGTAAACTCAATTTTTCATTTTCCGTTCTGACATTGGGATTCGTTTCAAAACAAAACATTAGTTTGAAATGAAAGAGGCGGTTTTCTTCCGGGAATAGAATTGAAAAATGAACTATAAAATATGCTATTATAGATTATACTCATAGCGGAACCGCTCTCAATGAACAATATTTTTTGTTCTGGAGGGTAAGAATGTAAATGTGAACAATCAAGTTCAGATTTATCAAATGCACAGTTTGAAATTTATTTTGAAGGGTTGAAACATTTCATTAGTTCTTGAAGAGTGGAGTTGAGACTTTAAAAATCAGACCTGCGATTCCCAATAGCAGTACGGTACCTATTAGGTCTCAGATGCTTTTCTTCCGAACACGAAAGACCTGAAAACCCGAAACCTTGGAACTTGGAACGTTGGAACCTTTGGAAATCATGGAATCTTGATAGCTTGGAAATCTGTGTGGAACCTTGAAACGTGGGTACCCTGGAAAACCGTGGAACTTTGGAACCTTCCGAATCCTAAACTTCGGAATTCTCCTGAAATTAAAAAATTGTAAGTAGACTCCTAAATGTTAAACTTTGAATTTTGCAAGTAGACTTTCACATTTGCAAAATTACCAGCAGGTTTTCAATCTCTAGAAACTGCAGTGCTGTAGCGCGACTGCTTCCCTTCTCAGGTGCAAGGTTCCGCCCGGGTTGCGGGAAACTTGAAGCCTTGTCAGCAACTTACCTCGCAGGTCTTTCCCATTTCTCCACCATTTGTCTTCGGTTTCTCTCCAGTGTCTTTCAGTTCTTTTCTATTTCGGAACCTTGGAACCTTCCCTGCTATTTTTTCTCAAATTTGTCTCCTACTTGCTGCCTAGGTCTTTTCCAGTCTCTGCATTGTCTCCAAGGTCTTTTGCACTTGCTGCCCCGTTCCACTTGTGGTCTCCCTCAGTTCTTTGTGATTTTCCATTTGTCGACTCCCTCAGTTCTTTTTTCCACTCCCTATTTGTGTGTCCCGCTGCTTGTGCCTTGTCTTCGAGGTTTTCTTATTTGTTTCTGTCACGCACTTGTCTCCCACTACGGATTCTTTTCTATATGGCTCCGAGCTGTTCTCACTTGTCTCCCAGTTGTGTCCAATTGTTTTGCGGTTGTTTTCCAGAATTTCCTTTGGGATTACGTTTGTTTTGCCATGTTGATTTTGTTCTCCTTGTCTTCCATCTGTTTCCCAGTGCTCTCGGATTTGTCTTCCAATTGTCTCCCAACTCTTTCTATGTGTCCGCTTTTCTTCCACATTAGTTTCCAAGTTGACTCCAAATATTTTTCACTTGTTTTCCACTTGTCTCAGTTTCCTCCACTTGTCTTCCAGCTTTGTCTTGCAACTGTGGGTCTTTCCTTTAGCTTTTACCCCTGTTTGTCTCCCGTTTGTTTCTGATTTCTCCCCTTGGTACTGTTTCTCCTAGTTCTTTTCCGGCACAGGAGACCTAGACCTTGGAACCTTCCTGCCCTCTTTGCTTCGACCATCCAACTGATTCTGCAGAGGAATCTAAACGTGAACAATGGAATCTAAACAAAGGTTGAAACCAGCAGTTTTGCTTTGTTTTCTCATTTTTTACTTTGTTACAAACTCAGTGTTTTCTCAGATCTAAGCTGTGATGGTAAAAATCATTCCCACAGCGCTGTATGAAACTTACAAACACTGGTATTCGAAACTTTATTTTCTGAAAGAAAGGGGTATGAGACTGTGGTTCTCAAGCAAACATCGTTAGGTTGATCCAAGTTCGAATCCGCTAGGAATTCATGAACCTATGTGGTTTATAGGAATAAGTTGAGTCTTTAGTCCTATTGTTTGCTATTTCTAGGTCTTAGTGTTGTGGATGCCTTCAACAGCAGGAGTTGAAGTGATGCGCCTTCTTGACAACTCATGTAATGCTTTCGCCTGAGATGCGCATCGGAGGTGATGACAAGTGATGACAAGTGCACTTCTTTAGAATATGTACAGAATGTAATCAGAATGTAATGTACAATTAAGATACAATTAAGAATTCTATGACTCCACAAGTAGACTTCACTATACAATTGAAGACTTCACTATAGAATTCTATGACTTGCAAATTAAGTCCAATCAAAAAGCTGTTTACTGTCATACTGTCATGCTCTTTTGGTGCCGCACGAATGACCGACTAAAATGTAGTACTGCGGAAGGCATTTGTTGGAATTGTCTTTTAATATTGCTGCGAAATTGAATTGGTAGAATGTGATGGTGGTTCAAAATGCTAAGTCCTTTACAGGTATAACATGTTATGAAATAATGGAACATGTCTTCAATCAAAATTGTAAGAGTTTAGAAGGAATCTCTTGCTGGGTGGAATGCTGTTTCTTGGGTAGTAGTGTGCAATGCTGCACAAGACATTCGTTGAAACACCTTTGTGAAGAAATGCATTGGGGTGTTCAAAAGCGTTCACCCTCCTACAAGCAAGGTCGTGCAAAGTAATATCATGCTTGCTCAAAGGAGTTATAGGTTTGTTTGGACACATGGTCCTATTGTAGGTGGAACTGTTTCAAAGTAGTACCGAAAAAGGCTTTTGTTGCTTGTGTTGGAGTTGTTTCTCAAGATTTTGCAGTACTTTTTTGAAGGGATGCAATGGTAAAAGGTGTTCACTCCTTTACAGGTATGACATGACATGATGTAACGCTGTCTTCAGCCCCCCTGCTTTGATAGCAGTACTGTGGAAGATGTAAGAATTACAAAAAACAGAACGGGGCCTGATGGGGACGTGATTTTGTGATAAAAATAGTAGTAAAACACTGGTATTTACAGTATTTTCTTACAAAACAGTAGCTGAAACCCTGGTAAAACAAGTAAAATCACGCCCCCAGTGACTCATAAACTACATCTACTTGTAGAGTAAAGTTTGGACTCCCATAGTAATACATGGTTTATAAGCAAGCATTTATCTTAACTACAATCAGCCAAACCCTGCCTACATATAGACACTCCTCCCTGCCAAATATAACGGTTAGAAAGAGCCTTACTTACAATTATTTATGGCATCCACTGATGAACACTCCAGTCTCAAACACAAAATCAATTGAAAATATCACCTATTATTTAGTTCTCCTTGTGGCATTCAAGATAGGCATATAATTGAATGCATCTTTGAAAATTTATTGGAGATTAATTCCACTAGAAATGGGAAATTAGGTGACCGAAACCCAATATGTGCTTAACATGGGCCCAGATTGCTAAAATTAATTTAATATATTTGTAAGCAAGCTAACAACCCTAAATGAACCCCCCCTTTTTCGGCCCATGTTGGGCTTAACATTGGCCCAGATTGGCTCAAATAGATACAGTATGGGCATAACATAGGCCCAACTTGGCTCAAGATACTCCCAATATGCATGTAAAATGGGAGCAGATTGCCAAAAATGGACGGGGTTCATTTGATTTTTTTTGCAAGATCACAACCCTAAATGAACCCTCCCTTTTTCAGCCCAAAATATATCAAAACCCACAAAATTTTCTGTACCTGTCCAAGTTTGGTGAAGTAGACATGCCCAAAACGATGGCAGGCACAAAAAGTTCAAAAAAACAAAGCAAGAAATGCACGAAACCCTGACAGGCACAAAAAGTTCAAGAAAAACAAAAAACTAACCATCTATGCCCCCCCCCACCCCCCTTCCTACATAGATACTGATTTTTTTAAAAACTTTTTGTGCCTGTCGGGGTTTCGTGCATTTCTTGCGTTGTTTTTTTTGAACTTTTTGTGCTTGTCCACGTTTGGTGAGATTTTTCTTTGCTGACATGCTCAAAACCATGGCAGGCACCAAAAGTTCAGAAAAAAACAAAGCAAGAAATGCACGAAACCCTGACAGGCACAAAAAGTTAAAAAAAAACAAAAAACTAACCATCTATGACCCCCCCACCCCCCTTCCTACATAGATACTGATTTTTTTTAAAACTTTTTGTGCCTGTCGGGGTTTCGTGCATTTCTTGCGTTGTTTTTTTTGAACTTTTTGTGCTTGTCCACGTTTGGTGAGATTTTTCTTTGCTGACATGCTCAAAACCATGGCAGGCACCAAAAGTTCAGAAAAAAACAAAGCAAGAAATGCACGAAACCCTGACAGGCACAAAAAGTTAAAAAAAAATCAGTATCTATGTAGGAAGGGGGGTGGGGGGGTCATAGATGGTTAGTTTTTTGTTTTTTTTTAAATTTTTTGTGCCTGTCAGGGTTTCGTGCACTTCTTGTTTTTTTTTTGAACTTTTTGTGCCTGCCATGGTTTTGAAGCTAGGATGCAAGATTCAACATGAAAACATTCTGTTTCACCTAGGTTTCAGAGGCCTTGGATGCAGAAAACACTGGCATTTACAATTTTTTTGAGCATTTTTATCACAAAATCACGCTTTCATGGAGCCCCGCTCTCTAAAAAAATTGGTATGAATATGATTATGAATCTGCAAGAAAGGTAGAAGATGTAAGCCGATTCTAGAAACGCATAGTTTTTGGCATAGAAAGTCGGGTGCCTTTTTTTTGTGCAGACTCGAAATCTCTATTTTTGTCAGGCTTTCAACAAATTGAGATTTATTTGAAAAGAGTAAGATTGAATACGTAGACGTGAAAGTTTGAAAGTTCAGGTTGAGTTTCATTTTTGAGTAATGACATCGACGTTGAAATATTCAACACGTTCGTTAATTTTCGAGAGTAGAAATGCGAGTTCAGGAGTTGGAGTTCAGTTTTATTTTTGTGTAGTAAAAATGTTTTTTACATTAAACACATTTACCAGCTCTTGGAGACTAGAGTTTAAGAGGTGTAAATTTAGATGTTTTTTGAAAACAGTGAAAGCAATTATGAGAATGAAGCTTAGCAGCCTTTGAAGAGAAGGGTTGCGAGTTGGGAAGTTTAAGTTGAGACCCGATTAGAACAGTTCCGATCATGTTTCATTGACTTGTAGAATCAATTTATAGAATATTCCCAAGACCAAGAGCGTTTTGGAGTGTCGAAAGTGTCGTGCAAGAGTTGTGTTACCACCAGTGTCGTACCAAGAGTTTCTTATTGAAGTGGAAAGCTCATGTATACGATTGACTAGCTGAGAAATTCAAATAGAAGTAAGCCGGACAAATACTACAAAGATTTGATATATCCATAAGATAATTAGATCACAATTAGATAGTAACTCAGATTTGCTCATCCAACATTTGGAAAGTCAAATGAAGGCAAAGAGCCATCAAATCAAATAAACAGTGACAAGAAACCCAAATGAATAGTTTCAGTAAACAAGTACTTAATTTATCAAGATCAAACAAGTGAAGTACATCAGAAATGAAAAAATTAATTACAAGCAAGTAAAGATCTGGTTAAGAAATATGAGCACAAAGTAAATATACAGAATTAAAGCAGCGATGCAGTAAATACCTTCAGACACTTCCACAGACATGAATAGCAAAGCAAACAATCAAATTTTGAACAGAGCATCTTGAGCATTCAATCCAAATGAAAAGAACACGAAACAAAACTATACAATCAATCTGATCTGAGTAGGAAAACCAACAGGGAGTAGACACAATTTAAGTTAGATATCTAAAAGTGTTCAACATTCAAAAGAAATTGAAAGAAGTAAACGGCTAAAACCATGTCAAGATCAAATCTAACTGAAGGAAACAGTTCTGTTCACATTTTCATATTACACATACATTCAAACAAAGAAATGGAGATTTGTCAAAAGAAATGACACATTTCGAGTCAAAAGAAATTCCAGAAATGGATCCATGGATCCACATGTTCGTGGTAATCGTTGAGTGAGTTGAGACTCGCTAGGACCTGCACATCAACGATTGGCAGAGTGCCTTGCCGTCTATGGCCATGACAGCGGCGCCCCAGACATGTGGATGTTGCCATGCGAAGTTGAAACAAAGATCAGTTGAGAAATCTCAGCCTTTCAACTTCTTCAACTTCTTTTCAACTTGAGGAATATTTACTACTTTTTAACTTTGTATGAAGTGAACTACTCATTTACTACATCTTTTTAATGAGTAGTTCACTTCTTCAACTTCTTTCCACTTGACAGGTCTTCACTGTGGCAAGCCTCATTTTTGGCTTGTTGGCTGACAGAGAAGTTGTGGACCGAAGGAAATCCGGAATGACCATGAATGACCATGAATGACCTGGAGAAGACGCAGAGAGTTGGAGAATTCTTTGGCATCCAGAGTTTCGTTGACCAAGATTTAAACAGTTACTGGCCAGGCCTTTTTTTCCGTTTTTCCGCGCTTCATCTTTGCGGTAATCTAGCATCTAGTTGAGAGCAACAGTGCTTGTAAGGCAGTGACATGGCATTTGGGGGTTTCATTTGTAAATAGGGTTTTCATATGGTACATGGTAGTAAACAAAAGATGATGGATCATGTTGTTCTGTAGAAATGCATGAAACAGCGCAAAACAACTGTGAAGCATTACATAAGTGGGATGATGATGGGGATGATAATGGAACGGGTATCAAACATGATTGTAGGCCCCCAGCACTGGGCACGAAGACCAAGAAAGATGAGATAAAAAAGCACTGGATTCCAGCACTGGGTAAAAGCGTTGCCATCATCAGGCCTCCAACGTAATATTTTGCGAGATAAGCAATCCTCCTAAGGAACAAAATCTCATACTGCAGCATGTGCCCTGAACTTTCTTGATTTCCTTGGAATTCTATGTAATGTTGGGGTGATGACTTGAACTTGTTCTTTTTTGGGGGTAGTGGTGAATTTTGTTGTGAATTGTGTCATTTTTGCGTCCTTAGCATGAACATGCATCAACAAATCATCAACACTTTGATCATGTTTCCATTGGCGCCCGCGATAGGATTATCTTGGCCTCGGGCATTGCATTTTGGTCCTGTGCCACAGCTCTCAGTGGCATCGCTCAGGCCCATTCAAGACACCAAACAACCGACCGGAGACAACAAAGTGCAAAAAACGTCAGGAAACTATGAAAAGGAAACATATGAAAAATAAGGAAACAAATCGAGAAGTGTTAACTCCAAGTGTTGAGAGAAGAAAATCGAAGGAAATCGAAGGAAATTGAAGGAAATCTATGTCTCCGTCTCAACACCTTCTGTATAAGGAGCTGTAAGGAGACTTTTAAGGACTCCCTATAGGTAGGACAAAGCAGGACTGCGTCGTAGAAAGTTGGAGAAATTGGTAGACTTTGCTCTCGTGGCACAGGACTTGGAGCAACTGATTTTGTTTCGTTCACTCGTGGGAGTTGGAGAGGCGTGGAAGGTCAGAAGAGAAACTTGACATTGACAAATGTATCAGTATCAGATATTTTTAGGATATCTGAAAAGTATTTGCGAGATATCAATAAGATGTCCATAAGATATGTAAAAGATTTCTCTAAGATATGTACCAGATATCTTTATATATCTTCCAGATATCTATAGAATATTTGTAAAATATCTAAACGGTATCTTTAAGATATCTAAACGATATCTCTCAGATATCTTCAAGAAAGCTAAAGAAATATCTAAATATATTTATAGAATAGTTGTAAGATATCTTTAAAAACATCTTTAAGATCAGATATTTACACGATATCTACAAGATATTTATCACATATCTTGAACACATCTATAGATGTTATCTATAAGGTATTTGTAAGATATCTGTTAAATAGCTTTAAGATATCTAAAAGATATAGAGCCAAATGTGTCTTTAGAGATGACTCTAACATATAGAAGTGGCTTCAGTATATTTTGGTTTGCTTGAATCAGGAAATAGAAAGTCCATGCCTTCACCAAGGGAGGCTGAGGAGACTGGTGCCTTGGAAAAGTGGAAGGACGAAAGGCGGACATGGCAACGTTCAGAGTTTGAAATGCCCAGAACTGCGCCAAGGTTCCGAGAAAGGGAGAGTAAAGGAGAGAAGAGGAGAGGAAAGGAGAGGAAAGAAGGGAGGAGAAGAGAGAAGGAGAGGAGAAGGAAAGGAATTTCTGCTTCGAGGAATTTTGCAGGTCTTGGATCCAAGTTAGAGCCACCGAAGATTCCCAAAGCGCAAGTGGAGATTCCAATCCAAAGATCCCCAAAGGCTGTCAGACCATGGTAGCTAACAAGACATGCCCAGCGTTCGAGGCCACCAGTTGGCCTGGGAACTTCACTTGTTGACTTGTTGACTTTCGAAGCTTTGTCAACAGATCTTCGCAAGAGATTTGTTTAAAAAGACCTCTTTGAGGAAATTGATTGCGACTAGAGTGCATTTCTACAGATGACATTCACGGTGGTGAGGAAAAAAGGTCCACAGTGGGGCTAAACTGAGCTAGACTGCGATGCGTTGAGAGCTGTTGCTGTGTCACATGGAGTTCTTGCAATTTTTGAATGTGGCTTTGTAGTTTCAGCATGGAATTCTGAAGTAATTTCATATTTTGGAATTTCATTTTGTTTGGCAAGGCATCCTTTGCCACTGTGGCATCTCCGATGATTGCAGACTTCTATCCAGGCACAGCGTCAGCAAGGTTGACTTGACTTGCACAGTAACCATCTATCCACCTATGTATTCAAAACGGATAAATTTGTTTGACTATATGTCCATTTGTTTGCTTATAAACTCTACTAATCTGTCTATCAATAGATCTATCTGTGTGCCGATCCCTAGGTTTCTTTTTCAAGTACTTAGTCTATCCATTTGTCCAGCGATCAGCGCCCACCAACGGAGAGTCAAAATGGCTAACAAACAGTTAGAGATGAATTTAAATAGATAGAGATGTAAGAAACAGATGGGTGATAGGAACCCAGTTTGGGATCACGGGACAAGCGAATAAGTAGTGAAGTCAAGTTCCCAGACAGGTAGGCAGTTCCATTGATGGGTCCATTTAAAAGATTAAAAGAATTAGTTCCATTGAATTTACCCCAAGGTTTCCAAAGAGCGAGTTGGAAATCAATGCGGGTTCAGCTCTGTAGTCACTCCCAGGAACCCCAGGAGGACCCCAGCGAGGAGACAAGGGGAACCCCAAGGGGAACCCAGGAATTCGAAGCGGAGACAAGAGATGAGCAGAGCACCCCGGCAGCGAACCTCGTCGGCGCTCCGCCAGATCTCATGATCTGAGAGATGCCAAGCGAACGACAGGTGCTGCTCAGATAGGCCATGGCCATGCTCCTTTCCTGCATTTCCGCTGCAAACTCCAATCCCTCCAACGTCCAAGTCACAAATCATCCGGAGCTTTGGAATCCCACGGGCACATGTGCCCATTCTGAACTCGGCTTTTCGAACCGCAGAGCATGGAAGCATATGGAAACGAAATTTGAAAAGAGAACAAGAGATCATGAGATCTGAGTGCATTTGCTACAGAGGCGCCTCTGACGGGCACAACTTGAGTGGAAAACTCATATGCACTCGAAGCATATGGAGTGCGTTTGTCACTGAGTGCATACGCCTTTCTTCGGATGCATGAACACCAGGGTGCAGCACGAATCGCAACAGAATCTCGAATCAACTTGTATTGTTCAACGTCTCGTACACCACACTGACACAACACTGACACAACACAAGAAGGGAATGTGTAACAGAATGAATTTGCGAAAATTTGTCAAACTTTGTCAAGGGCAAAATTCAACCAGCAACTGCTTTCAGTTGGTCACCTCTAGGCCTCGGTTCCAAACTTTGTGCCGCGCGCACATCAGGGTTCGCTTGCTTCAAAGTGAAGGTCTAAATGAGTACCCCGACGTTTTTTGAGATAATTTTGATTCACTGTATATGTTTAAGTTCAAGCTATTTTCAACTATATTTAACGATACTAATTGATATTTAAGTATATATATTTCTATATATTTCAATCTTTTTGAGTTCTTAAATCGGTGTGACGTTCGAGTTTCCCCAAAGGGCGCCCGTCAGGACCGCAGCGCAACCGTGCTTACACCATCTTCGGCCTCAGTACGCCATCCACAATTCACGTGAGAAGCTTCACACTTTTTGATTAACACCGAGTGGATGCCATGTTCACATTCGAACTCGATCTTCGGATTTCGAAGTTCGAACTCTTTGTCTTTCTTCAGCTTCTTCACTTTTCGGATTTGTCTACTTGTCGTGTCACTTTTCTTTCACGACTTTATTTCTCTCGATGTTTCGCCTTGGTAAAGGTGCTCCGGTGGGTGCTGCCATTGGTTTCGGTACCCCAGCTCGCAGATTTGGATCCGAAGAACGAAAAAAAATGAACGAAAGAAAGGAGAAGAAAAGAAGAAAAGAACAATAAAGGAAAATAACAATAGTTTGAAGAAAAGAAGTCATATTTTTTTCGTTTGCTTTCATTGAAGTCATTTCGTTGTCGCTCGAGGCATTGGTTCGATGTTGGGTGCACATCTGGGCCACGCAGCCCAGCACCGTTGAGCGCCATTTCCAGCGCCGAAAGGGAAAACGAAACAAACACATAGAAACAATGAAAACATGATTACAATTTGATTACAATGATTGAATGAAACAAGTGAAATGAACACATTGAACATTGAACTCATTGAACAGATTACAATACATTATACATTACATTTTTCACATTTCAGCATCTAAGTTTACTTTTCACTCTTAGATCATTTTCAATGTGCAATTTAACATGTTGAAAGATTTTCCATTTCCATTCACCGGTTTGCTCCATCTCTGAAGAGGAACGTGTGAAACATTCTTTTTTAGCTGTGAGGAATCAGGTTTGCTGGATGGTGTTGCCGAACGGAAGCAGGCGAGAGTGATAGAGAGATGAGAAGGAAAGCCAGTAATGACAAGATAATTAAAGATGGCGGGGATGATGCAGATGATGACTATCATGGCATCGATATGGCAAGTCCGCACAGAACCACCAACATGCGCAGAAATTTGTTGCCTGCCAGCAACAGAGAAAAACGGCGGCCCATCGATCCCCATCAGACAGTACAAAAAGACCACAAAGCCAAAAGAAGATGTTCACCGCCACTCAAGTTGAACACTGAAGTTGAACACTCCCTTTCGCACGATGCAGCAGTTCCATTGTGAGCGATTTGCAGCGGGTAGCACTGCGCCATATCTGGAGCTCAAAGCGGTGTGCAGGGCGCCTTTATCATAACACTGCAGAACCGTGCCAGGCTCCACAGCCCATGTTTTGCCGCGCTGGATGCAGGATCTCCGCAGAGGGCTCGAGGACACTCCCTTCGTGTTTCGTGTTTCGTGTTTCGTTTCGCGGTCGACATCAAAATTTCCTCGCCACAGCTTCTCGCTCGACCTGCGCCGTCTCTGCAGAGGGGTCGCGCGCCTCCAAAAGTGGGAGGTTGGTAGGTGTTCTTTTGCAAGACATTTCAGAAGAAATAACACCTCTACGGCAACACTTTGTATCTGAATGTCAGCGCCTGCATGCCAACAGCTGTATGTAAAGAAGAAGAAGACGAAGAAGAAGAAGAAGAAGAAGAAGAAGAAGAAGAAGAAGAAGATGCCGATGCACATGATTCTGATTTTGATGAAGCTGCTAAGATGTTGGGAAGAAGGTGTTGGCTGTGGCTGTATGAATGAAAAATGAGGATGCAGATTAACGGTGATGTTCAAAATAAGTATGATGGTGAAGATGTTGCTAAAATCATGTTGAAACCTGGTTTCTGAAGATGATGCGCGGGACAAGAAAAGAAGATGATGATGGTGATGATGATGATGATGATGATGATGATGATGATGATGATGATGGCAACGACAACCGCTGATGATGATGTTGGTGATAAAATTGCAAAGATGATTTTGGTAAGAAGATGTTGGCGTCAGCTCTTTGGAAAACCCATTTCCCAAGAGTTTTCTGAACAAATCAGGTTTTGGAGGGTTTATGGCAAAGTTGCCTGACAAAACAGCAAAATTGCATCGCTTCCTGTGTGCCAAAGCCCATCTCCGTTGAACCGAGGCTGGAGGTATGCCTTCTTCGTGTGTGGCTTTCCGGGCATTCTGGTGGTCTGGCGGCCCAGTTCTGATGTTTTGGATTCGACAGATCACCAACTCAGTCAGGCCTTCACTGTGCTGCTGTTGAATGTGGGGAGCTCGGCTGAGTGCAGAGCATACACGGCGGAGTGAAGCGAATTTGCGCGTGAAGGGTTCTTCACTAACGACTGTTTTCAGTGAAGGGTTCTTCACACTAGGCATGGGACTCAAGCTCTTTCCAGGCCAGAGTGCCTGCTAGCAACTAAGACTGAGCCTCGTTGATGCCATGGTGGGTTGTGGCTCCAAAGCCAAAATTCCATTGCTTCCTAATCAGAGGTTTCCAGTAATCCCAAAGTTTGAAGAGCCAGAGTCGGGGAGACTACAAGTTGGGACTTGGGCCTCCCTGAAAGCTGAGATCCAGGCTTTCCAGCACAAGAGACATCGATGTGTCAAGTGCATTTGCAAACGATGTTTTGTGTCGCATGCCCATGTGAACGTTGGAGCCCGCGAAGTTTCGTTGATGAACCCGTTGGTTACTCATGACCAGTGGGGAACAACTCTCGTCCAGGATGACCAAAGCCATGTTCTCCCCCTGCAGCAACGTGATGCTGTTTTTTTTCCGAGCGAAGGAGCTGCCAGCTTTTGTGGATTCAAAATCAATGCGGTGGTTGAGAAGCAAGAAGCATTGTGACATGTGTTGCGAAAATTGGACGCCTAATCTACGGCAACATTGGGTTGTTCGATGCAGTTGCACAGTTGCATCACCAGGCGCCAACATGTGACGACTTGGCAAGGGGCTTCTCCTGCCAACCAATTTCCAGTGGAGGTGACTGGAGAGGATCTGCAGACCATCAGGGCTATGGGCGGCTTATGCTTTGGATTGCCCAGTTGTTGTAGAATGCGTGAGCCGCGCGCTCAGTGATTTTTTCGTCCGTAAGAACCTGCACGCTTTCCAGGATGCCGCCAAATATGCGCTGAGTAAAATTGCGCTGAGCTTCGCAATCGGTGGTGGCGCGAGAAGGCAAGATCCCACTGCAAACGTTGCCCCAGTTGCAGTACGGGCTAGTGGTGAGTGACCGTGGCCACACTTCCATGCTCCCTCAAAGCTGTCTTTGATCAAGTCGCGATTGCTAGTGGTGAGCTCAACATGCTGCAGCATGTCAGTGCGCCGATGCCCATTACCGCGCGCTCATGGTCCAACCAGTTGACCCGATATGCATGCGGACGCAGAAGTGCCAGTCTTTCAGTCCAGAAGATGCTGGGGTCTGAGTCCTTTGCGGAGGTCATTGACCATTGCTCATGCGACCCCGCAGGGCAAAGTGCATCGCCGTCCAGCAACCCCAAGCCTTGGCAGTCTCACTTTGAAGCCCCCCGTGAAACATCATGCGGGGTTAGTGAAGCTGGTCTCGGACAGATCGATTTGCCGATTCAAAGTAGTTGGGTGTACGGGTGCATCAAAGATCATTCGTTGTGGCAGCTGATCGGTTCCTAGAAGCGAGAATGAATTGTGGCTGGGCGGAGCAAAGTCTGCCAGATGCTTCCCAACATTCGCGCCATGTGGTGCTCAGCTGACATTCACATGCTGGCCATGGTTGATTTTGAAAGGACGTTGCGAAAATTTGTCATGGATGAAAAATCACGACGACGCCGCTTGCCCATCCTGTTGACTCTTTCCTTGCCCGCAGCCCCACGAAAATTTTCCGCGCCAGCGAGAGCAGAGCGACCCGCGCCGCACCAGTAATAGCCAAGCCTTTCCAAGGTGAGATTGATACCCGGCACCGCCAGATGAGACCATGGTTTTGAAGCCGGACCCTCTGGGTGATGGTCCCGCCGGCGCCGACAGACGATTGGCGTGCATGTTCCGCCTTGTTGTGACGCGGCCATGTCGGAAACTCCGGATGTCTCCAATGTTGCTGGTCCCCAAGCCGATGAACGTTGGCTGTGACAGGCCCGTGCTTAGACTGGGGCAAGGTGGGGGCGGAGGGGAAAGTGAATGCCCGCTGCATTGTGCGTGCGCAGAGGTCATGACGCGGCATGCATGCTTTGGCAGCGTCGATGCATGCGACGCGCTCTGTCGGTCATTTGTTGTTTAATGCAAGGACGCGAAAATTTGACGGCCAAGAACCAAACTAAAGCTTCATGTTTGCGTGGCTGTGTTCTTTTCTTTTCTTGCAAGGACCCCCTCCATGGGGACCAACGATTCAGAGGACTGCCTTGGGCGCATTCTGCAGGCAACAACGTCTTTAAAAAAGAAGCGAAAAAACAAAAAGGCCATGGAAGATGGGATGTGGTGGTGGCGCTGGCGTCGCCCGGTTCTTGTTGATTCGTCCTTAGGTGGAGGGGCTGGACGCAACCAACCTGTGACGTGCAAATAGTTCATCTAGCGCGAGACCATGGGCTGTTGCAAGTGCCGCCAGGCGAACGCCAGGATGAGTTGAATGAACTCGATGCTAGGGTGTGTGTTTGGTCATTCCTGTCGTGTCAGATCGGGCCGTGTGTTACGGTGTAGCCAACACCGCCATACAGCATTTGCTTTGCTGAATTGGCCATGTTCTGCAGCCATCACGAAGTGGCCACGGCCCAGTGGCCTAGTTCCAAACCGACCGGCTTTTCAACATATTATACGGTCAAGGAATGCCTTCATGTTCAGAATGTTCCCATGCCACATGCATTCTGTGGCAACACCCATCATCGATGTGTGCGACGGGTGCCCTTGGCCACCGGTTGTCTAGTGCAAGGGAAAAATTTTTGGCAGCCGGGAAGCACAGTACGGCGCTGCATGTTTGTGTGGCTGTGTTCTTTTATTCTCCTGCGAGGACCCCCCCATGGGAATCAACGATTCAGAGGACTCTCCGGGCACATTCTGCAAACATTTGTTCGAGAAAAATAACACAAGAAGGCGACGCAGGATGAAATGCGAGACAGCGGGTGGCACTGGCGTCGCCGAGTTGTTTCTTGTTGATGTGCCCTTGGTGTGGAGGGGCCGGACATGTCAAACCCGTGACCAGAAATCATTCATGTGGCATGAAACCATGGGCAGTTGCAGAAACCGCCACGTGAACGGCAGGAGTTGAATGAACTCGATGCCGAGGTGTGTGTTTGGTCATTGTGTTCTCTGAGCGTGCATTGCTGCAAAAATGATTTTGAAAACAAGAAAGCAGCAGTGTATAACCACTTTGCCTAACGGTTTTCCCGCCTGTGTCCTAGAATAGATTTTGATTGAATCAGCCCCAGGACAGCGAGTCAGACTCCGACGACACTTGGCAAACGCATTGGATTCCAAGTGGTCGTTGGATTCCGAAGTTTTTTAAATTCTGCAACGGGTCGTGTTTTCAAATATTTTCAAACATTGTCAAACATTTCAAACATTGTCAAACATTTTCAAACTACAATCTTGCAGTCCAATTGTCCAAATTGAAATTTTCACATCCAAGAAACCATGATTCTTCGAGTGGCGTCCGCTTGCCAGTCCTCCGACAACGAAGCTCCACGGAAGTGGTTCCACGAGGAAGGGTATGGGCATCGCACCTGTGCCATTTCCGTGCCTTTGGATGTTCAGCTGGTTCTCAGAGTGTTTTCAATTTGGTCGTTTGGCCATTGCTCAGCGTCCCTCCAACTGCAGCTCTCCTTGTTCCTGGCTTGGTTCTTGCTTCGTGCCCTCTTTTTTGTGAGGAAAAACAACTGTTGAGCAACAAATACTTCTTCCTTGCGACCATGGGATCGGTGGCCATTCAATTTGCTTTGGGAGGCTGGGCAACAAATTCGCCGATCAGATTTCATTCGCGATTTGATTTTTTTTTGTCCAGGTTTGACGGAATGGTACCCGACCTTTTTGGTTCGCTTCGCTCAGATGCCAGAATCCATGTCCAGAAACCCAGATGCCGAATGAATGTGTTTTATTGATTCAAAGGGTGATCGGATTTAGAAATGTTGAAGTTCTAGGTTTCACCGTGCCTCGAACATTACAACTTCCCCGTTTCAACTTTAGTGTCCTGATTCATCATTGTACACAGCAGTTCGTTATTTGTGTGTGACTGATTTGTTTCTTATTTCAATTCCTGGTTTAATCTTTGGTTGTCAGGTTTGTGAGTCGACATACAGCAGGCAGGCGATATGAAACAATGTCTGTGCATGGGCATACACATCAAAAACACATGGTGTCACCACATCGCGCTTGGTGCATCAGTGATATTGATCCATTCAGTGTGCTCCTTTGTCTGTTCACACCAATGGGTTTGCAATAGACATGTATGTAAGTCCAAATGTGTGGAGCTGAAGTTGCATGTGCCTTGCACCTTCAGGAGCGTTGGTACAGAGTTTTAACACACTGATTCACATACACACATTAATGATACAAATGATCCCATTCACCGCAACACATTCATTGTTTCAAAACACATAGAAAAAGGCATCTTACGCAGAATTTCTATGTTTAACTTATATTTATATTTTCAAATTTTAAATGGTAAGAAATTCTTCAATATGTTAACTTATGTTTCTTCAATATAATATTCTTCAATTCTTTTTCTCCTTTTTTTTTCGTTTTGGATTCTCCTTGCTTGAGGTCCGGGCTGGTGCTGTCGTCCTCGTGCATCGTCAGCGGCATCGGCGGCACGGTGCTGGGATCCAAAGTCGCCGACTCCGCGGCGCGGAGGACAGAGAAACCGAAGAAACCGAAGGAACTTTCGAAAGAAAACGTATATTGTATATATTAAATAAGTATTGTATAAAATAATTTCTTACTATATACTTCTTCTTACTATATTAGAATACTTGTTCTCTTTGCAGGATTGGCAGCGGTGCCTACTTCCTCGTCCCAGCTGCATTTATGGCGGCTTGGAATGACGCGCGCTGCAACTTCCTGCCATGTCAAGCTGAAGGCAAATATGTGCACTTCCTGTGTTGCGCTTTCAGACGCTAAAAGAAGTGCACAAAATGATGAAGTACATCTAATCGAGTGTACTATGATTTAAGTAGCTTCAATGATTTAGAAAGGAATAGATTCGAATGTGTGCTTTAAAAGGCGTAGTTCATGAGTTCCTGTTTAGAGTGCACCATTCGCGCCAGGGCCTTGGGTAGCACAAATCATTTAGAAGATAAATTGAAACTGCTAAAAGTTATTAGAGTATGGGCAAACGTGTCTGAAAATTAAGATGT
This sequence comes from Symbiodinium kawagutii, assembly GCA_009767595.1. Lineage (NCBI taxonomy): Eukaryota > Dinophyceae > Suessiales > Symbiodiniaceae > Symbiodinium > Symbiodinium kawagutii. Next base: position 19,111 of record VSDK01011178.1, on the reverse strand, counting down.
ACAAATATTCATAGTTCACTTTAGATGTTTAAGAAAGGGAAAGGAAACAGAGAAGCAAGTTCGACCCGCCTCTAATCTCTCCCTCGAGAAAACAAAGCTTTCACCGTCGCTTGAACACAGAGCTCTCAACGCATAGAGCTCTAGAACTCTTCATGACCAAACCTGACATCTTTAGACGTCACGTAGAGCATCAGTGAGGAGCCTATCCATTCTCTCGGCAACAGATTTCAACAGATTCAGATTCTCAATCCCGAGCAATCCAAGAGGCTCGTTGCATTCCTCACAACTCCCAAGAAGGATGGGAAGGCCTCAAGAGAGAGCTGTAAACACGAAGGAGAAGAAAGGAAAAAGGAGAGAAAGAAGAGAAGAGGAAGGACAGAAGGGAAGATAAGGAGAGAAAAGAGAGAAAGAAGAGAAGAGGAAGGAGAGATGAGGAGGCATAAGATAAGGAGAGATGCAGAAAAAGCAAAAGATTCGGATGAAACCCCAGGGCCCATGACCCTCATAAAGCTCTCGACAGAAGAAGAAACACACTGAGTTCAATGTCAAGAATGCTTCTATGCAAACAGGAAAAATCGCGAACAACCTGTCCAGCACTCATCGCACATCTACGACTGGAAGAGAAATCAGTAGATAGGTAGAACAGAAAGAGATGATAATAGAAGGAAAAGAGAAGAAGACGACCAAGAAGAAAAATAAGAAGAAGGAGGAGAAAAAGGACGGAAAGAGAAGAGAAGAGATAGAAAAAGAAGAAAAGAGACGGAAAGGGGAAAGAGGAAAAGAGAAGAGTACGAGAAGAGGAACAGGAGGACACTGAGAAGAAAAAGGAGAAGAGAAGGAGAAGAGAAGGAGAAGAGAAGGAGAAGAGAAGGAGAAGAGAAGGAGAAGAGAAGAGAAGGAGAAGAGAAGACGAAGAGAAGAGAAAAAGTAGAGGTTTGAGTACGCCAGGAAACATAATAACATGTCAGAGTTGTATGATGTCTGCATCACTTCGAACTTTCAATGTTTTTTTTATTCATTTTTTTTCACACAAAGAGACTTCTTTGAACATAGATCCTATGTTTTCAGCGAAGATGATCCTAGTCTTCTATGATCCAAACTTCGGTTGCTCCTGGTTCCTCATAAGTTCATCTCTTTGAGGAACATCCTTATCGAGGATCTCCTCCTCGTTGATCTCTCCTGAATTTTTCTTCCTCTCAGCACTTAATTCCAGAACTTCAAATTTCTCCTCTCTTTCCTTTCGATGCATTTTATTCTCTTCGAATTTCTCGTTCAAATTTTCCATTTCTCTTCAAATAGATTCTCTTTTTCCATTTCTATTCTCCTTCTCTGTTCTCCTTCTCTGTTCTCTTTTGTTCTCATTTCTCTTTTCTCTTTTTTTCTCTTTTTCCTTCGTTCTATCCTTTTATTTTCGATGATCTCTATGTGCCGAGGTCCCGGCCACTGGTTTGGTGGCAGCCGCTGTGAACCTGAAGGCCGAGGGAAGTCCATTAATGATGACAATTTGACAATTTGACAATTTGACAATTTGACAATTAGTGGATTAATTCGAATTTCGGGACTTTCAAATCTTCCTGAAATAGATTCATTTCTTCTCTTCGAATTGAATTCATGGCTCAATTCACTGACGATTCATCTCTTTATGAGGACTTTTCTTTTCGTATCTCTTCTGAACAGCAATTTCGTGATTTCGTCAGGAGAAAGTGCCTTTGATCATTGCTTTGCTCATGGGGGAGACCTGTTTCTTTTCTTACCAAGTCCGGTACTCAACTTCGAAGGAAGAGAAGTCCAGGAACTCGAGGAACTCAGAGTGAAGGAACCTCTAAAGGGGAGACCTGTGACCTGGGAAGTGTTCAGTGTGCTCCATCGCAAAGACCAAGATAAGAAATGATAAGAGATGATAAGAATTCAACATGTTGAAACCGATGTCAGAATGGATTGACGTGTCAGAATCTATGGCAGATATCAGGCTTATTAGAGCCTAAATTGTCAGAGCGCATGGACCTTCTTTAAACATACATCACCTTGTCGGAGCCAATGTTACTTTGTTTTTGCGCAAGCAAACACGTGTCAGAACCTATGCCAGCTGTCTGAAAAACCGTGAAGCATCGTGAAAGCAATATATCAGAATGAATTCACTGTCGTGATGACAGAGCTTGCCAAGGGATTGCTCAAAGCATTTTACCTTGATGCACCTTGGGAAAATATGAAACAGATAAAAACACGGGTATGTTCTCTCCAAATTTGATTCCTCCGATTCGCTTTTTTCAAGCGGACTTGAATGATATATGAGGAGAAAAGGTGCTTTGCATTCTTTTGATTCAAGAGTTTCTTTAATCTGCATGCATTTGTTTCTTTTTTTTGCAGTTCTTTGGAGGTTTGTTTTGAGCAAAACACCGCATCTTCTGAGGCTCCGATAACGGCTCTTTCGATGCTGCTTGGCGGCACCACAGGTGTTCTTGTCTGTGTCTATAGTCCGATCCGGAAGAATCTTATTTTATCTATGAGAAAAGAAAGAAGAGTAAGAAGAGTAAGAATGATAATCTTATATATGTAAACCTTTTAAATATAATTTAATATATATTATATTATTTTTTTATTTTTTCATTTTTTTCCAACTTCTCCAAGTCTCTGCTCGTTGGAGGTCGGTGATTCCCGTGCACACGCGGGCGCGGGGCTCGTCGCTGCAGATCCTGCTGTGCCACGTCCTGGGCGACGTCATCAGCGCGGAGACACAGCGACGGAGAATCCAAGTCATATTTATAGTATAGATATTAATAAAACAGTTATAGTATAATATTAAAACTTATAAGTATAATATGTTTAAATATTATATCTATACTTATACTTATCTATTCATACTTACATATTCTATGTATTTCTTCTATTTCTATTGCATTCTTCGGAGTCTCTCAGGTCCTCCCATCATCGGCCGGATCTCCACGGCCTCGAGCCTGCGGACGGGATTGCAGCTTGGATGCTCCTGTGACACATTTCCATCGAAGGAATCTTTGAGTCAGAAATTCTTGAAATTTGAGAAATGGTTATTCAATTACTTAAATTGCTAATTTTCATTCCCTTCTTTATTTTGATTTCTTGTTTACATACTCTAGTCTCAATTCATTCGAATTGAACATATGACTGCTATGATGTCAAGTTGCATGTCTTTTTTCTTGAGGCAGTTGACCTGGGTTGGCGTGCTTCTGGCTGGCCTTACGTGGGGAGCAGGCTTTGCTTGCCTTGAAGCTTGGATGCAACTTTGTCATTGAAAACAGTTCCTGAGTCTGCTCAGAGACTTTGGCAACGGCAACTCGGCTTCTCTAAGGAACCACCAGATATTCCAATCAAACCCAAGAGCAACGATCAAGGCACACTCTGTGCACTGTTGACTCGTGGCATCAGCTGCCTGGAGAACTTTTGTGAGACTGATGAGTCTGGAAACGACCGAAATGAAAGTCTGAATGAATCCGAATCCGAGAGAGAGAAAGGGAAATGCTCGGACGTCTGATTCGAAGCCAAGCTTTCCAAGTACGTTTGATTCGAAGCCAACCTAATCTACTGCTGGTTCTCAATGAACGCCATGGAAGGCCATGAAATGCTATGGAATGCCATGGACATGTAGAATTTGATATCCCAAAGACTGGCACACACGGACCCATTGCGAGCATTTGGCAAAGCTCTTGGATGAGAAGAAAAGGTGTAGAAAGAAAGGTGCACCAGACCAGACATAGATTTGACACCGCTACGTAAACCTACCACAAAGCATACAGCATACAAACTTATACAAAGCATTGGCAAAGCATTTGCTGCATTGTTTCTCATGCTTCGTTTCACCACAAAGCGTTGCTCGGTAACATCATGCTGAGCACTGAATGAAGCTGACCAGCTAAAAAACTGGAGTCCACCGTTTCAGTGACCTTGGGTTTGCTGGTTTCGAACTCAGTCAGGTAGAAAATCTGACATATACAATTTTAATATTTCTATAGTGCATGTTTGATAAATATATTTCATATTCATTTACATACATACATACATACATGCATGCATGCATACATACATACATACATACATACATACATACATACATACATACATACATACATACATACATACATACATACACATATACATATACATATACATATACATATACATGTACATATACATATTGTGAATATGAAGGGGGAAAATACCCAGTAAGCCTCTTACTGTATTCCGTGAGCCCTGCTCCACTGTCCTGTGAACCCGGTCACTGTTTGTCCTGAATAGGCCGCTCCCTCCCACCACTTGATGGGTCGTAGCATCGGTCGGCAGGTTTCGTAGATGTCAGGAACATGAGTCGCACATTCACACTCGTCAAAAATCAAAAATTTTTAAGATTTTGAGATCCCTCAATGTGGTTCAACTCATGTTCATCAAAATTTGCATTGAGCCATTTCAGTTTCTCTCGTTTGGTAGCCCTTTGTCTTAGAGCCTCACCCTCATCAAACAATGAATACCTCCCCGTATGTAAACATTGTCGCAAAAGACTTGAATCCATGCTCTTAGTAAGACTATCGGCTAACATGGCTTGTGAATGAATCCATCTGAGAGAAATGTTGGCCTGAAGACGTTCTCTAATTAAGAGACATTCCAACAAAGTCCGGTGTTCGGTGCAACTGGGTGTAGCATTTTTGGTTGCTACATCATACACCGATTTGCAGTCGGTGACTGCTGTACACTGAGGGGCATTCTTCAAAAGTTCGTCTGGTTCAGCCCAATTGACACTGGGATTCTTGAGCCATTCCCAGCACACACGGATGAAGCCTAGTCGATCCAACGTCGAACTTAGGGCAACCGCCTCCGCACTTAAAGTAGATGTGACTACTCTCGGAATTTTCTTTGAGCTCCAGGCTATAGGACAGACTACAGTCTTCTTGTTCTCTTCCATCAACCTGTCCGTTGCAAATATCAGGGTCCCCTGTCTAGATGCCATGTCCTTGGCCGTGGAGAATGACGCATCCGAGAAAGCACAAAAGGTCACATCATTCACTGGAAGGGGTAAAATCAGCAAACACACCTGGTGACGTTTCCCTTCGTACAAAACCCGGTTTGCCTCCAACAAATCTTTGACCCTTCCATGTGGAATGCGCGACTGCAATTGTCCTACTTTCGCAGCTAGATCTGGTCGAGTATGTACAGCTGCATATTGGAGACTTCCGCACAGCTGTCGGAGGTACTGGCGCTCAGTTTCACTGAGCAGGCTGTCTGGTTCGGTTCGGCGGTGTCGTGGAATGTCAATAGGTTCAATTTTCTTCAAATAACCATGTTGATCAACCTCAATAGTTCCATCATCCCACTGCTTATAATGAACACCACAAAAGTCAAACTCATACTCATGATAAGCACCAAAACTGAACTTCTCTCGCAACCGTTGCAAAACAGATCTAAAATAAGAATCACCCCCGCCAATACCATCATCCACATGAATGCCTAATATGCCTCTCACGCATGGTCGATGCTGAGAGTCTGGTGTTGTTAGAAGAAACAGGCACCCGTCGAAAGGACACGCAATGAAGCCAAAAGACTCCAACACTGACCGCAACTCCTTGTACCATAAATATGGCGCGTCAACGCGACCATAAGCTCCGCCTTTCAACAGGCATTGGTCCTGTTCTTTGGCACCAAGAGCCTGTTTGAGCTCCTCTGGTGCATGAATTCCCAGACTTCTCCCGTCTCCCTTGCCTTTAAGGAATGCAGTGGATATATCAAAGTTCAAAAGGCCCCATTGACGTGAGGAAATCATCTGAAGCAATAATTGTCTTCCATCCTTTGATAATGTCGGTGCATCTCGTGGTATGTCTGACAACCCAGGGTCTTCAAAACCTAATACCACAAGTCGTGCCTTAGCACGTTTCTCCCCACCCTCAAACTCTGGAGCCTTCCATGTTAAAATCCACCTGCATCGAAGGATCTGGTCTGCTTTCAGAGACCCCTTTGCAACCTTCTGAACTGTTCCATGATCAATCCAGGCTCTGATCTCTTTTTGTTTGGCAGCATCAAACAACGCCTTGTCCCTATCGCTCAAAGACCTATACTGCACCTCGACCTTCTGTTTCCGAGCCGTGGATGCCAAAAGAACATGTTCAACAAGGGTTTCGGTCTGATACTGCATCGACTGTTCCTCCTGAATTTCGTCTACCTCGCTCAGAACAATCTCCCATACCCCATGTTCAGGTTCCGACATTTCCACATCATCACCAAAAACACACAAACCGTCATCATCCAAATCACCATCATCCTCTGGAACTGGTATATCTACGGCATCCATGGGGGCATCTTCGTGGTCCTCGGCAGTTTCAGAGTTGCCTGAGTCGGGTGGAAAGACCTCCGTTTCTGGTTGAGAAGTTCCATCCGGGATCTCACCTGGACTTTCAGCAATGGAAGGAACATACTCACTGCTAACATCAAATTCCCTTTCGGGTGGATCATCAAACAACTCAATGTACCCCTTTCCTGATGGTCTCTCATCAATGACCTGTCCAGTTGAGTTCCGTGGCAACTTCTGATATTCACGAAGCGATGCTGGTCGGAGTTGTTCCGGGCTTGCACGAACAATTCGGCCGAGGTGACTGAGCCATATGACTTTCTTTTGTTCGACAGCAACCACTTGAGCAGGACCATACCACCTACCCCTCTCATTCCTTGAATTTCCTTTGGCCATCCTCCAATATAAGACCCAGTCACCGGTTTCATATTCAAGGACCCCAGGACGATTCCGCCGTAACAATGCTCTTCGAAATGATGAATCGTTGTCAGCCTGTACAAAAGCCTTTCTGGCACACTCCCTACGATACAAACTATTTCGAAATCGCTGTCCCTCGGGCGTGTCACTGTCTGCCAAAATGTGGCTACTGGCATCATCGTCGGCAGTCAAGGATCCGGGGAGTGCACGGGCCTTGCCAAGCAAACACTGTTCCGGAGTGTAGCCCTGAATGCGGCTCAACGAATTTTTGGCTGCGAATGCATGTCCGAGGTTCTTACAAAAATCATCAGTGGTCTCAACAGGTACATCCCTGTCCATCCTTGTCAACATTTCCTTGATAATCTTGCCATGAACCTCACATCTGCCATTCTGCCAATGAGCCTCAGCTGCTGTCATGGACACCTTTATATTTTCCTCCTGTAGGTAGGTAGCCCACTCATCGCTGGCATATTCACCCGCCGGATCAAGATACAACAACTTACACGGTCCAGCCCACTGAGTCCAAGCTGTCTCAAACGCCCTGACCTGTTCTCGAAATTCCCGGCCCGATGAAACTCCAACATGATACAGCGTTGCTTCATCAATGAAATGCATAAAGTGATACTTCTGACCCTTCGAGCTCGTCCAATAAGCCCCATCACAACCGACAACATCATTGAAGTCCAAATCAACATGAATCTTACCAGGTTGAGTCAACTTTGGTCGTGGTTGGGTCTCAAGACAAGTATCACATTGGAACTCTTTGGCTCCCTGAATGACCTCTGGCTTTGCACCGCTTTCTTCAAGAAACTTCACAAACTTTCCGGGGTCAGGGTGTCCCAAATTCACATGTAACCGCCTCAAGTCAGCTTTCTCTGCCCCAGTCAACTTGGAAAATGCAGGTCCAGACTTTGGAGTTATCTTGGGTGCCCAGCCATCTTCAAAAGCTCTCACAACTTGAGAGGTCTGGTCGAGGTCATCAGGTACACCACTTCCCTTAAATAAACCAGATGATTCGGAACTGGGCTCAACACTAGGAGTGATCGGAGGATACTGCTCAGCCTTTTGTCCAAAAACGGTCAACGAAATTTTGGCTGGACCGGTACTTCGAATTCGCTGAAGTTTGGGCATCTTCATCCATTCCTCCATGGGACCAGTGTTCTTAATCTCACCAGTATCTCGGTCCACCAAAAATGTTCGTCGCCAAGGGTATCTCTCAGCATCACGCAAATTGTTGAGCACACGATGACGATTCGTTCCCCGGCAAGCCAGCATTGTCTTGATTTTCATCTCAGGAACCAACTTCTGAACCAACCCAGTAATCATCTCATCCTCCCCAAAACAAGCATTTCCAACCCTGGGGGTCCTATGACCAATGTTTCGAAAAATGGATTCCCAAGAAGGCAACTTACCATACATGGTTTCTTCTGGCTGCTTTCCGGTCAATCGCATCCGTTTTTGTAGCTGCAGTGCATCAGGTGCCATTTCGGGCTTCTCATGCTCCTCAAGTCCTAGAACCATTTCCTCAACAACTAGGGGATCCTCCCGATTCATCCATTCATCCATCATCACCCTAGCAATCACACGTGCAAACTGTGCGGTGTATGCCTGTGCATATGCCGAAATATTTTGCCACTGGCCATCATGCTTAAACTTACCTTTGATCTGAATATGTTCATGTGTGTGATGACACACATTTTGATGCAAGGTGGCGAACATCCGTCGGCATGTCGTATATACTCTGGTTCGTTTCTGAAGATATCGATCTTGATGAGGAAGCTTGAGTTTCCCGACCTGGCACATGTCGAAAGTTGCAGCCAATGTTCCCAGCCGTGCGTCATCCAGCTGCGACTGCATCATCATTTCCGATCCAAATGGTTGTTCCAGGTGAAAATGGTGTTTTCGACTGACTTGATGTAAATAAATGCGATTGCACAATTCCAAATGTCCTAAATCGTCTTGGCGTTCCTGGGTAATTCTCTCGAATAACATCATACTTCTTCCCATGTTATATCGTGAAAAACTACCCCACAGCCTACATTCGGGTGCTACCCATACATGTCTTGGTTCGTACATGTGAATCCATGTCCATAAACGATTCCTTCCTTCTGGTGTACTTAAGTCTCCGTCATTTCTGGTGAACCGTAAAGATCGGAGTCCTAGCCTGTTACATTGGTTGACCAGTTGGGATGTAGATTCACAGTAAACTTCAAGTAAATGAACTCTACTTCCACATGAACCGTTTGATGACTGTCGCATGTCCCACAGAGAGTGTCCGGTCTTGGTCTTGTCATGAACCACAAAAGTTCCAAGTTCCTGTTCAATCTCATTCATGTGTCTTGCAATGTTCTCATGAATCAATGCCTCAACTTCTGTAGACAAAACCGGTAATCCCTGATCACTTTCAATATAGGATACCTCCTCATCGAATGTCACACTTGTTCTCATGCCTGACTCTCTCCGGTGTCGGTTGGACCTTGACTGGATGACTGACCCGAGCATCGTTCCAGCTCGCGTTGGAGAATTGCGATCTGGGTCTGCAAAGCTTGCACTCGACTGGGATCTGGATCCACCGGCATCTGTTTGATTTCCTCCGGAGCTCCCCTCTTGCCTTCCTTCCGCTCCGGCTCTTGGCGGGGTGTCTTGGGCTTCATGCCGGATGCCTGCACCATGGTCCATGACGGGCTCGATGTCGCTTGGGAGGTTGCATCGGCGGGCATAGGAGTGCGCTGAGCTCGCATCAGAGCCTCGGCACTCTTCTCCCGTCGAACTCGGCAATACAGCTGAAAGCTGCGCACCCAGTTGTTCACCCCCTTCCTGTTCCACATCTGACTGATGTAGCCGTCGTCGTCCATGTACACTTCTGCGAACGTCTTGCCCTGATGCTTTCCACTGGGAAAGCGATGATTCCCCCAATCGGCCAGGCATCTCACTCCCGGAGGCTTCACCATCACGATGTCCTCGTGGCGATGAGAGCGCCACAGGTTCTGGTCCACCTCCAAGTTGATGTCCTCCTTGAGGTGATGGTCCGTCTGGGCATGCTTGGTATGGGCATACGGTGACATGCTGTCGATCTGAGGAGCGTCCATTCTCAATCGAATTGGTGCGTCTCGTCGTGCTTGGTTCTCTCACAGCTGCTGTCTTATGCGGCTTCAAACATGTGGTGTCCAACGTCTCACTCATGTCATGTGTCATCTTTACAGGATATGCGTGTGTCGTACCTTCGTTGTGTGTCTCAGTGGAAATGTCATGCCATGATTCCAATTCATGTCGAGTACAGCCCTCATTTTCATCATCGTCATCATCAGCTTTCACCGTATTCATCATGATGGTTTCCCCTTCATGTCGTGAGGTCTGAGGAATTCCCGACAACAAAGCAACCACCTCTACGCTCAAAAGGTTCTTCCTGCATTCTTTGAGAGGAATCCTAGTTTCACTCCCCTTGAAACACAACCATCGTCCCTCTACATCAACAATGCCCCGTATCCCTTTGAGAATAGAATTGGATATCAAGAAAGGAGTCTGCCCCGGCACAACTTCCACTCTGATCCAGCCGTTTTGCAAGCGAGGAAGCAGGACTGCAAATTGACTTGTCAGCTTTGTCGCATTCCCAAATTTGAAAGTGACACCTGGGGTAGGCACCCGATAAACTTGGTTCCTCAATTTCGGTGGAAATGACTGCAACAATCCATGCAACCGCTGTTCACCTATCACGGCCCTACTAGCCCCAGTGTCAATGATAGCCTCACCTGCTGCTTCCTCTGTGTTAAAAACTTCCATCTGGTCAGAAAAACAGGTCTTTCTTTCGGGACCTGCGCCGACCATTGATTTGCTCGGCGGATCATCTTCGGTGGCGAGCACTGCAGCATCAGAACTGTGATTCCGGTAGCTCCTACAGCATGCGGAGAGGCGATCATGCAAAACATGTGCAAAAGAAGTCCCCGTAGTTCCAACAGCCATGAAACAACATGAATCCCACTGACCATGCTCACAAGTCTTGATTAACCCTCTCTCCTCTTCCACATGGTACAACATGGCTTCAGAAGGTAATGCATTCAGCACATCATCATCCTCTGGTAGTCGGTCTTCATGAAGTGGTTCATCATCATGGTCCAGCATGGAAATCCCTGTGAAAGCAGTTTTCTCTTTGTCGGACATGTTGAGGGGGCACTCACGTTTCCAATGCCCGGTTTGCCCACACTTTCGACAGGAAGAGCTAGCAATCCTATCTGCCAAACTCTTTCTTCTCATGCCAACATTGTTGAATGACGACTGTCCATTCCAGTTGCCTTTGCCTTTGCGATCCTTCCCAACACCCTTTCCTTTGCCCTTGCCTTTGGACAAAGGCCAAAAGCCCCGGGTCCTTGCCTTTTCCCGAAGTCTTTCTCGAGCTTCTTGATACGTGGTAAAACAGGATGCAAGTTCCGGTGATTCTTGGCATGTGAGTAGGATTTGTTCCTCAAAGTCAAACACAAAACTGGCATCAGCATCTCCTTCCTCCATCAGGGTTTGCAGAATCGTTTCTTCATCCATGTCCATGTCAGGGGTGGTCAAGAAGGTGGCATCTTCCTCATCATCAACATGATTCACATCATAGGTTCGTTGACGGTTGGTCGATTTGGCTCCTCCCTGTAAGTCCTGAAAGAACTTTGACCCCAACAGCCTAATCTGTTTTCGAGAATCCTCGTACTTGAGTTGTCCTTTGGATTCCATGATCACCTTCTTTCTATCCTCAGCACTCAACGTCGATTGTCGAAGTAGAATGTAAGCACGAATCTCTTCTAGTTTCACATTGCGTCCAAGGAGGTCCTCAAAGGCTATATCATGGCGATTCAGGTAAGAGTCGTTCGACTCATCCATCTTCTGTTGGGTTCCAAACAAAGCCCGTTCAAACAGGTCGTAGCGATCCTCTTCTGACAACCTTCCCCATTGTCCACCTAGACTCTCCACTAGGTACTTGACCCCATCACGGGTCCGGAGTTTTTCGGCATTCAGACGGGCAACCTTCTGAAAAGCTACTCCTTCTACCATCAATGCCGCTCTGGGTGCTAGGTGTTGAACATGTTCGCTAGGCCAGATATCTCTAAGGAACTCCAGTTTTCGGGTATACGTCCTCAGATCCGTCACCCCTGGTTCGAACTTCGGTATCTGGTTCCATGGTAGAGCAGAAGGTGGAAAGTTGCCTCCAGCCCCACTGGATCCCGCTGCTTCCGCATCACCCGACATTGCACAGCGCGGCCCGGCCCTACTGTGAAATGTCTTCAACCAAATGGTAGCTATGCCTAGACTTCAATTTAGCCTATGCGGCAGCCCGAAGGCTCCGCTACCAATGTGAATATGAAGGGGGAAAATACCCAGTAAGCCTCTTACTGTATTCCGTGAGCCCTGCTCCACTGTCCTGTGAACCCGGTCACTGTTTGTCCTGAATAGGCCGCTCCCTCCCACCACTTGATGGGTCGTAGCATCGGTCGGCAGGTTTCGTAGATGTCAGGAACATGAGTCGCACATTCACAACATATACATATACATATATATATATATATAGGCGGTACCCTGACCCTGGGGGAGGGGGGGGACTGAACGAACCTGGATCATATATATATATATATATATATATAAATATGTATATATAAATGTATCAATGTATGTATATGTATATATATATATATTATAGTATACATGTATTTTGTGTCTTGAAGAATACCTCCCCGTATGTAAACATTGTCGCAAAAGACTTGAATCCATGCTCTTAGTAAGACTATCGGCTAACATGGCTTGTGAATGAATCCATCTGAGAGAAATGTTGGCCTGAAGACGTTCTCTAATTAAGAGACATTCCAACAAAGTCCGGTGTTCGGTGCAACTGGGTGTAGCATTTTTGGTTGCTACATCATACACCGATTTGCAGTCGGTGACTGCTGTACACTGAGGGGCATTCTTCAAAAGTTCGTCTGGTTCAGCCCAATTGACACTGGGATTCTTGAGCCATTCCCAGCACACACGGATGAAGCCTAGTCGATCCAACGTCGAACTTAGGGCAACCGCCTCCGCACTTAAAGTAGATGTGACTACTCTCGGAATTTTCTTTGAGCTCCAGGCTATAGGACAGACTACAGTCTTCTTGTTCTCTTCCATCAACCTGTCCGTTGCAAATATCAGGGTCCCCTGTCTAGATGCCATGTCCTTGGCCGTGGAGAATGACGCATCCGAGAAAGCACAAAAGGTCACATCATTCACTGGAAGGGGTAAAATCAGCAAACACACCTGGTGACGTTTCCCTTCGTACAAAACCCGGTTTGCCTCCAACAAATCTTTGACCCTTCCATGTGGAATGCGCGACTGCAATTGTCCTACTTTCGCAGCTAGATCTGGTCGAGTATGTACAGCTGCATATTGGAGACTTCCGCACAGCTGTCGGAGGTACTGGCGCTCAGTTTCACTGAGCAGGCTGTCTGGTTCGGTTCGGCGGTGTCGTGGAATGTCAATAGGTTCAATTTTCTTCAAATAACCATGTTGATCAACCTCAATAGTTCCATCATCCCACTGCTTATAATGAACACCACAAAAGTCAAACTCATACTCATGATAAGCACCAAAACTGAACTTCTCTCGCAACCGTTGCAAAACAGATCTAAAATAAGAATCACCCCCGCCAATACCATCATCCACATGAATGCCTAATATGCCTCTCACGCATGGTCGATGCTGAGAGTCTGGTGTTGTTAGAAGAAACAGGCACCCGTCGAAAGGACACGCAATGAAGCCAAAAGACTCCAACACTGACCGCAACTCCTTGTACCATAAATATGGCGCGTCAACGCGACCATAAGCTCCGCCTTTCAACAGGCATTGGTCCTGTTCTTTGGCACCAAGAGCCTGTTTGAGCTCCTCTGGTGCATGAATTCCCAGACTTCTCCCGTCTCCCTTGCCTTTAAGGAATGCAGTGGATATATCAAAGTTCAAAAGGCCCCATTGACGTGAGGAAATCATCTGAAGCAATAATTGTCTTCCATCCTTTGATAATGTCGGTGCATCTCGTGGTATGTCTGACAACCCAGGGTCTTCAAAACCTAATACCACAAGTCGTGCCTTAGCACGTTTCTCCCCACCCTCAAACTCTGGAGCCTTCCATGTTAAAATCCACCTGCATCGAAGGATCTGGTCTGCTTTCAGAGACCCCTTTGCAACCTTCTGAACTGTTCCATGATCAATCCAGGCTCTGATCTCTTTTTGTTTGGCAGCATCAAACAACGCCTTGTCCCTATCGCTCAAAGACCTATACTGCACCTCGACCTTCTGTTTCCGAGCCGTGGATGCCAAAAGAACATGTTCAACAAGGGTTTCGGTCTGTATTTGGGAGCTTAAAGCATTCAAATACACCTATATACTACCAATATTACCTACATACTACAGGTATACTACTTGTATGCTACCTATTTGCTGCTGACTACGTACATACCACTTATATACTTTTGTATTTCCTAAATACTACCTATATAGTAGCAAAAGGCTACTGACACTACCTACATATTTCTTACATATATCTAGATACTTATGTAGTATTTTACTTAGATACTACCTATATGCTACCTATATACTACATGATATATAGTACCTATACACTACCAAAATACTACCTATATACTACTAATAATATACTACTTATATACTAAATATATGCTGTCTATATACTACATAATATTTACTACCTATATACTACTAAAATACTACCTATATACTACTTGCATATATCCCCCCACCCCACCGCCAGACCACAGGGGGAGGGGGGGACCATGACCATTGCACTTCCCCACCACCACCCCACACCACCGGGGGGGAGGGGGGGTACCCTGACCCTGGGGGGGGGGGGGGACTGAACGAGCCTGGATCATATATATATATATATATATATATAAATATGTATATATAAATGTATCAATGTATGTATATGTATATATATATATATTATAGTATACATGTATTTTGTGTCTTGAAGTTCATGAGATTTTTTGCTCTTCAGAAGGCTGCAGTTTTCTTAGATCCCGGATATATATATATATATATATATATAAATATGTATATATAAATGTATCAATGTATGTATATGTATATATATATATATTATAGTATACATGTATTTTGTGTCTTGAAGTTCATGAGATTTTTTGCTCTTCAGAAGGCTGCAGTTTTCTTAGATCCAGGAGTCGATCTATCAGTGTGCTCACCGTGACAATGCAACATAGCGAATTTCGGGTGAGTTCGTCACACACTAACGATTGGCGAACGTAGCACTGCATCGTAAAGGACCTTTTTGTTGCCTGAGTCATTATTGGTCACTGTTAGTCACCGTTAGTGTTCTCCTTAGTGTTCTCCTTAGAATTCTCTCACAGTGTTCTCCTTAGAGTTCCCTTTAGTGTTCTCTTTTGTCTTCTAGTCATTTCTTGTCTTCTCTTCCAACTCTATTTTCTAGCTCCCTTTCGGACTTCCGCCTGTGGCCTCCTTTTTGCTCAGAGCGGTGCACAGATTGCAACTGAGAAAACACAGTGCAACACGGTGCAACAGATCAGAGGGCAACGCACTTTGCAGATTTGAAACTGTCAATATTTGGCAAAGGTACTTTGTTTTTATGTTCAGATACTTTGAAAACCGATAAGCACAAGCAGACTTTAAAACGTTCGTAGACTTTGTAAAGCTTTTCCTTTTCAAACATTGACAATTGGAAAACTAGAGATTGTTTTTTGACAAATCTTGATTTTGGTCGATTTGTTCTTAGATTTCCTCGCATCAACTCCGATGCAGCCTCATCATGCAGGAACCGACGAGGACTGGGAAAGCAACAGAAGAAAAACGAAACCATTCTAAGGACCAATCCTGAGGAGAAACCAATCTGACTGAAGGTTAAGAATAGACTCAAAACAGTCTTACATTGAGACTTTCTTCATTGAGAAAGGGAGATTCTTCGAGGTTTCCGCTAGTCCTTTTGACCTCAGGAAGCTGGATCCAAGGGACACAATTTCGACCAGTTGGAGAGCTTTATCAACGAGCAGGACCAGTTGGAGAGGGGAAGATCAAATTGACACTGCAAGCGTTGGCAGTTCCTCTCACTGCTGTTGTCGTCGCTGATGTGGGACTTCCACCACCAACTACTCGTATCCCCGTGCGACCAGGAAATCGCGGCGCTGGCTGAAAGTGCCGACTTGCAGGCGAGACTTGAAGTTAGCAGAAGAAAAGAGAGGAAAAAGACAAGCAGTTTGCTGAGGAAAAAGAGACGTAAAAGAAGTAAAAGAGAAGAGACAAGATAGTATAAGATGAGAAAGAAAGAGAGAAGTACTATTTTTTCTTAAAGAGAGACAGTAAGTACCATTTAGAGAAGTACAGTAGAAGTGCTCAGTATTCGAAGTACTCTAAGTACTCTATCTTCTCTTAAGTCTTAAGAAAGTACTTTCTTAAATAAAGTACTCCAAACTTCTCTTAAAATGTTCGTTTCGGGGAAGTTTCGAGAAGTCTTCAGAAGTTCGGAGTGGCGTTCCAGTGCCTGGCGTAACGTGCCACCTGTCGCGCTGACCGTGCCAGGCCAAAGGCGGCAGCCCTTGGCGCAGTGCAGGCGCACGTTTGGGCAAGGCAAAGGACATCAAAAATGTGGGAAATCCAAAAAGAGAAATATATGAACATTAAGTATAGCTTTGGATAGTATATTGTATATAGATAAGAATATATTTACAATATCTAATTTATTTACATTAAATACAATAATATAAAGATATAAATAAATATATATATATATATATTAATATATTTTTTATATATTAAATATATTCTCCTTTCTCCTTTCTCTTTGAGGCCTTGGGATCTTCCCGCTCTGGGCCAAGCCGAAGCCGCGGCCAAGTCAAGCGCCGCAGGTGGCGCCGCGCGCCTATGCCCCGGTGCCGCGGCCAAACGGAGCACGGGGAAGAAAGACATCGCGTTGAGAAAGAAATTCTGAAGAAAACGAAGGGAAAAAAATTCTGAAGAAAAGAGATTCAACAGATTCAACAGATTCAACAGATATGAAGAAAACAGATTGAAGCGTTGAGCTGTGTTTATGTGTCAGCTTCGGCGTCTAGGCCGCTGCAACGAGCCTAGCTTCGACGAGCCTAGCTTCGACAAGCCGAGCTTCACCGAGCCTTGGCCAAAACTTTTCACGCCGTTTTGGATTTGTCTTGGAATCTATCACACAACAGAGACATTAAGATGTGTGAGAGAAAAGTATCTCAAAATCGAACATATGACGTTTAACAAACATGAACAAGTAAAGAGGTACATATATATATATATATATATATATTAAGATAAAATAAATACATTAAACACATTTATATAATGTAAATATAGTATGTAAATAGAACTTTTCATTTTTCCCTTCGATCTGAGGCCGGGCTTCGGTAGCGCCCGGCCGTGGCACGCCGTGTGGTGCCACGAGCGCTGCCACAAAACCGACACCGTGACGCTGCGCGCGCAGCTGCAACTCATCGTGGCGCGCTTCCAAGGAGAACTCGTCTGTGCGAAGCCCAGAGAAAACACGAAGTTCTTTAGAGAAAGATATATGAATAAATAAATATATAAATACATATATATTTATAGTTTAATTTCAGTATCTACTATATTTTCTTTCTTTAGGTCAGAAGACCGCAGGAAAGTTCAAGCTGTGGCTGGCAAGGACCTCAGAGAGTTGTCAGTCTCTTGGAGCAAAGAGAAAGATGCAAAAAGAGAGACGAAGAGGATCTCTAAATATGAAGATGAGAAATGAAGAATAAGAAATAGAATGAGGAGAACAAATAAAAGAGAAATAGAATGAGAAAAGCCAAGCAAAGGAACAGAAAGCCAAGGTAAGAACTTACTGCCTCTCTTACCACTCTCCTCATGGCTGACTCCTCCCCTTCCCCTCACCTCAGATGGTGCGCGGCTGACTCCTTTGCACAAAGGCTATGTCGTTGAAAGGCTTAAGAAGATGTTCAGCTTAAGAAATTCGGCGACGGAGAAAGCTATGTCGTTGAAAGTCTGTGCTCTGCAGAAATGCCCTGTGTTGGTTCGGTCGCGTGCCCTGTGCCTTGGATTCGAAGTGCTCCAAGGATGACCAACGCACCAAAGCGGAGCCAGGACTCAGCCGAGAAACTCCTCCCTTTCGATGGAGTTGTTGCGGCGAGCGCAATGCTAGGGTGAAGAAGTTACCGAACTCACCGAGACATTTCACTTGGCAGTTTTCATTGACATAAAACTTTCATGAGTATAGGTGATCTACAAACATAAGTCATATAAATTGAAGATTTCCATGGCAGTTCTTGGTGCTGCGGCGAGGACGAGGTTCCAGTGGCTTTTATATTTTGGTGTCCGATTGGCGCCAGCTGAAACCGTGCATGGAAATCTTGACGGAAGAGGCATGGCGGCATGGCGGTGCCAAGGGAAGGCGGAAATTCATTTTGCTTTCGGCTGTAGCAACGCTTGGCATATTCTCAATACCGGAAAGATGAAATCGCTAGACTTTTCACACGGCTCTAGAGATGTTTATATTTAAACAAATTTATCTCTTTATTCATTTATCTTTTTATTGATTTATTTCTGTTTATTTCTGTTTATATACTATTTATCTATTTATTTCTCTATTTTCCTACTTATCATTTATTTGATTATTTATATATAGTATATATTCACATCTATTTACCTATTTACCTATTCATCTATGTATTGATTTGTCTATTTATTTATTCATTTATTTATTCATGTGTTTATTTGTATGGCTGTTTCCCTATTTACCTAGTCATCTATTTCTTGATCTATCTATTTATCAAGTTGTCTATTCATTTTTTTCTTTGTTTGTTCATTCATTTATATATATTTTCGCATAGGTCCTTTTTTTTGATATATACATTTTACTTCTTGGTTTCATTTGTTTGTTGTTTGTTTGTTTGTTTGTTTGATGGTTTGTTTGTTTGTTGCTTTGTTTTTTTGTTTGTTTGTTGTTTCTTTGTTTTTTTGTTTGTTTGTTGTTTCTTTGTTTCTTTCTTTGTTTCTTTCTTTGCTTCTTTCTTTGTTTCTTTCTATCTATCTATCTATATCTATATCTATATCTATACCTATATCTGTAACTATATATCTATATCTATATCTATATCTATATCTATATCTAATATCTAGTATCTAATATCTACATCTACATCTATATCTATATCTAATATCTAATATCTACATCTACATCTATATATATATCTATATATCTATATATCTATATATCTATATATCTATATATCTATATATCTATATATCTATATATCTATTGATATTTATATATATATATATCTATTTATGAAGACATGTACAGTCCATATTTACCCACAGCCAACACGGTTGTAC
>VSDK01011173.1:11286-36581 GCA_009767595.1 Symbiodinium kawagutii | reverse complement strand
ACATCATTATATACCAGGACACCAACCAGGTTATCCCGTTTCACAGTTGGATACCTGACCTCACCGAACTTTGGTACTGATAGTGTTTCGTTGCAAACCGTTGATGTCTTCAGGTTTGAAGACCAGCCCAGCTTCGCAGCTTTTCCTGTCCTGTCCATCTGCGAGGCAAACTTGGAAGGCAGGTTCGGGAAAGCTCTCTTGGCAACGCGCTGTTGGAATGTGACATTTCCTTCCTGGAATTCGGCAGATGTTTGAGTAGAGCCTGGCTTGGAGTAGGTTCTGCAACACTGGTGTTTCGTGGTTGCAATGTCATCCTTGATGATGTGCTATATTGTTTCACTTCTGCTGGTCACTTCAGCGCAGACGTTGGCCCAGACTTCTAAGTTCCAATTTATTTCCAGGATGGCAAAGACTTCTTCCTTCCCAACCACGGATCTGGAGATTGGCGTTCGAGCTGATAAGAGCTTGGAGATCCGCTGGAAGGGCGCACCAGGAGAATCCTATGAGTTGGAGATTCGCTACTTCGAACTTGGTGGACCCATGATTCAACCTGATCACTCGACTCGAATGGAAGTGACAGGCCTTGCAGCACACGTGCCGCATCCAGAGAGTCTTTCCAGGGCTTCTGCATGGGTGGTGAAGTTCGGATTGAGGGTCAAATCCGAAGAGGGTTTCTTGTCGAGCGAGGCAGTTGTGAAGCAAATTGCTTGGGAGGACGAGCTGTCGGCAACAGAAACAAAGGCAGATTTGCAGGAGAGGATCACAACCTTGATCGGAACAGAACTTGAACATTTCGTGGCCGTGAAGGGAATACCCGACCTTCTACTGATCGGACCCCAGCATCACGGGAAGTCTTCCTTTGCCAACCATCTGTACCGTTGCTTCATGTGTGACTTGAGTGTGAACGACCAGATGGATGTTGCGCCAGCAGGTGTGGAGGAGAAGACTGTGGCTACGAAGAGTCTCAAAGTGCCACTGAAAGGTTCAGACATTTTCATCAAAGTCACAGACACCCCTGCCTTTGCCAACATGAGCGCGGAGGCTGCAGGAAAGCTCCAGACGCTCTGCTCCACTGGCAGTCAGGATTCGAGGCGTCGGCAGAATTTGGCGCCAGATGAGCGCAGCTGGTTCAGCAAGCCTCCCCATGGAGCCATCGTCATCGTGTCGTTCGGTCATTGGCGGGACCAAAAGGATGAGATGCAGACCTACTTGCAGAAGGCGGCGGCTGTCTTCAAGAACGCGTCAGGTGGTCAAGTGGACTTTCCCTATGTGGTTGTCTGCACCCATTGTGATGTTTTCCTGAGGGATTGTCAGAAGGAAGACCCAGCGAAAGAGCTGCAGAAAGCGGTGGATGGAATCAAGAAAGCTGCTTTGACAGAACATGTCTACCCCATCACCAGCTACAAAAAGAACGGCCTTGGAAGTGTTCGCAACAACGAGGCAACTTTTGGCCTGGTGTCCCAGCTCCTGACAAAAGCTGAGCGCGAGAACACCGCAAAGGTGCGAGAGGCAAACATCCGTTTGATGCTGACTCCGTTGCGTTGGCTGATGAAGCCATTTCTCGGACTTGCGCAGTTGGTAGTGGCAGTGGGGCGGAAGTCAGTGAAAGCATTGAGGTTTGATGGTGCCCGCGCAGTGAGGCACGGTTAGGCAACTGAGCCAGGCGCTAGTAGTGCCAGGATCTTTGCAGAACAGCTGTGGCAAGTGCTATGTTGAGATTGCAGTGTCAGATAGATCTGATCTAAATTGTGATTGCTTTGGAGGTTTCATGATGTTTCTAAGACGGGACAAGAAGCCTCAGCTGGCTCATACTAGATAGCCTAAATAGCATTAGGATTTTGAAAGATTTCCGTGCATGCGCACGGTGTGCAAACCTGAGCGAAATGCTTTGTGAGAAACGGCAGCCGACTGGTGCTTCTGCACAAACTGCAAGTATCTATGATATCACTTTCTTTTGCGGATTCATGTTTCATTCTAGTCGGACTGGATCGCAACTTAGTCGATTGGTCCTCGTCGCTTTTCTACCGCCCGGTAATTCAACTCCACAGGTGGTGATGGGAAGTATCCCTATATGATTATGCGATCGTAGTGGGTCCCTGCGAATGAGCCACGAAAATCAATCCGCATCAGGTTCTGCAAGCTCAAGTGGAACTGTTGCATTGACAAGCCTGGCTGAACATCCCCGATCTGTTGTGGCACATCGCAGGCTGCTGTTGCCATGCTGGCAGGGCAAGTGCTTGAGATGCTGTTGCTTATGGAGGCAAGGTTAATCGATGTTAATCCGTTGGAGGTCTTTGGAGTCCTCATTTTCAATTGATCTATCAATGATTTTCGTTTGGAACGAGCTGCAGCATGCCCATTCTTTTTCAGTCTGGATACCTGTTGATTACATGGTTGATACTTGTTGCTAACGAACGCTGCTTTTGCCTTTTGGCTCGCCCGATGATTCGAAGGTTGAAAGTTAAAGATTCGGGTTGGGTCAGCAAGGACGGAAAGTTTAGTTTTCAGCTTGTAGCGAATTCTCTTCTGTCGTCGTGTTTGAAGCTGGCCATAGCCCGGCACTTGCAAAAGGCCTCAAACAAATCTTCGAGAACTTCCGAGGCTCAGTTTGCTTGCTGACTACCGTGTTTGGGAGCCCAGTGGGAAGTTCGCATTATTTGTGCAGGAGCTCTGTGGGCAGAAGAATGCTACTGTTGGATCTGTTGCAATGAGCCATGGAAATCCGTAGCGCCGAACATATCACTTTTTGGCTGACCACTGCATGTGTGAGCGTTCATAATTATTGCCTCTCAAGGGGATTCTACAGCGATCATAACTTACGACATATGACCCACCGATGAGATCAAGTCAGATTGCGTTCCTCGCATGTGACATCGGCAGTGTTTCGGATCTTTTTTGCTGCGTGTCTTCCTTCAGCGGACAAGCATGGCATTGGCTGCGCCGCGATGGCGCCGGCATTTGGTTTTCTCAACGTGCCCTGGACTCGAATGGACACCTATTGTTCTCGTTCATCGGGACATGTTTATGTTTTATGCATAGGTTTGTGTTCCTGTATTTGCTGTCATGTATTGCGACATGTTTGATTAATTCTAATTAGATGTGAGACTTGCTGTTACATGTATTTGCAAGAAAACATCGGTTTGGAGTAGATCCAGACACATTAAATTCGAAAGATGTGTTTCTTTGTTCTGAGGAGCACAGCTGCTTTGAAGAGCTATGAACACCGTTTGAACGAGGATGCATACGCCAAAGTGACACTCTTCCGGTTCTCCGAGAACGATGAGCTGGACGGTGACAAGCTCACTCAGAGGTTGGATGAGGATGCAGAGTACTGCCAGGCGTCAGTATTGCTGCTCTTGACTGGTGCAGCTAGCTATTTGTGGCTGGACCCGGAACACCATCCGAGGAATGTGGAACTTTGTACAATGCTGAAAAACAGATTTCCGCAGCTCAACTTCGTGATTTGTCCCACTTCGCCAGCGGCTCAACAAGAATGGGAAGCTCATCCACAGCAGCTTCGACCCATCTTTGGGAAGTTCTTTAACGGAAACAACGTGACCACGTGGGATGGCTTTGACAGTGATGCCGTCTCAAGCAGTGAGATTTGCAACTTGATCGGCAAAAAACAGGTGGACGCCAATGATATCTCCAAAGGAGGCAAGGGCAACAAGGAAAGAAGACCTTGTGAGCAGAGGTTCTCACGATGGGCAGTGCTCGCCATCGGCGTGGTCTTGGCCATTTCGACCCTTTCGATCTACCCGCGGCATGAGCCCAAGGCAGAGAACGAAAACCTGGGAAGAGCTCTTCGCAAAGCGGGAGTAGGAAAGGAGAGGAGAGCAGTCCATGGCACCAAAAATGTTTCAATCTTGGATGAAATCCGAGAATTCCACACCCGCGAAACGGACCGTGACCATCCGCGAGCAATGATGGCCAGTCCCAGACACGTTCAGAACGAAGCCAGACGGAAAGCTATGAGTTCCAACGACGATATGCTTTGGCACTGGTGAGCTTTGCTGGTTATGGATTTTAAACATGCGGCCTCCAGAGTCCTAGCTTTCAGGCGTGAAGAGATGAACTCTTGCAGAAGCTCAGTGTTGCCGGGTAAAAGTTTTGCCCACATTTCTGTGAGACCCACTGTGTGTATCTGGGAGCTGGCTTTGGAGATCCAAAAAGAGTGAGAGCTGTCCGCATTTCTTTGCATATGGCAATGCACTAGCACCACAAAATGAAATTGAACATGCTTGAGCCATGTCAGGCAAGGAACTGCCTCTGTCTAGCAGCTTCTTGTGTGGCAGATTGGAATGAGATTGAGCCTCTTCTGAAAGATGAGCTAGGACACTTTTGCAAATGGTTTCTTGAACTGTATCAGTTTATTCTAAGGCCAGCGCAGCTGTGGCGGCCATCTGAGGCCACCAATTTTGGGATTCCGTGGATACCATCTCAGCATGTCTCAGCCCTCGTGAAACGAGATCTGATAGGCACCCAAAGTATGTTGGAAGAAGGACCGCATGTGGTTTATCTGTCGTGTATGTGCAAGTCGCACTCTTGCGGTCTTTTTATCATCCCATCAGGCATTCTTCTGTATATCCCTCTGCAGATCAATCGCAGGCTATGTAAGAGTGCAGTTCGGGCAGCTTGCTGCTTTGATCGTTTGGTGTAAACAAACACTGAATCACAACTGCTTGATATATTCCTGGTGTTCACCGTTTTAATGGTTCATCAATGCTGAATCATCGAGGACAATCGCCAGCGATGCCAAGGAACGTCGGGTACAAACAGTTGGTCTCTTCCCGCACCAAAGACCAGCTGAAGATTTGCTAAACGGATTTTGCCTACGAATCAGCAATGGAGATGTCCATGCAATAAATACAATGTGTGCAACTGTGCAGATGACACATACTAGATTAGTGCGGGCTGAAGTGCCAGGTCCCGGGTCAAGGAGCAATGACGTTGCCTCAACAGTTCTTGGTCCTAGTTTCGTTTTGAGCTCCAGGAGCTGTTGGGTATGTGAAATCTACCAGGTGCAGACTTAGATGATGATGTGTGATGGTATACACTGGTATACTGGTTGGTAAAGAACACGATCATCTCCATAGTATATGCATGCATATATATATATATACACAGACACATAATGGCAGAATGTTATCAGTGTGTCACGTTGAATAAGGGACTATTTTCGGTAGATGGCAATGCATACCATCAGTTCGATGATTATGATTGACCAATGGTGCGATTTATGGCGGGATCCTCCAGGTGAACTGTCTCCCAATAGCTGAAAGACAAGAACATGTACGTGGACCCTTTGTTGAAGTAGTTGACATTGGGTTTCAAGCAGAGTCCAGAGACTTTTGTGCTTGCTAACATGGAAGATGATGTGTGTGTGTATTTGAGACATCGTTAGAATGGACTTGGCCACAGCGTCCCATGCCTCAAACTGAATGATTCAGTTCTGCAATTGGAATAATAGTTTTGAGGCGTTGATGCAATATTGAAACCACCAATCGTTTCTATTCTCAGCGCTACATTTTCGCTCCAGAACAAGAACCAAGAACCCCTTTAAGCGGACCACAGTTGACCCGTGCCCAGGGTGAAGCAGAAGGACATGGTCAGGATGCGACATAGGCGCACCGGGTCTTGGCGCTTTGGCTGTTGCATGATGCTACATTCATTCAGTGGTCAAGACCTGGCTCTTGGCTGAGTTGGCTGGTTCTTCTAGTGGGCTTGTTGATCCAACGGTCTACTTGGATCTACTTGGTAGACACATTGCTATAAGGATGGTGTGTGTATGTTGATTGTTATCATTCCAAGGGTTGCATAGTCCGAGAACGGATGCTGCTGAATGGATCCAAGATGTTGTCTTAGAATTTTCGCAGGCCGTGATGTACAAAATTTGATAGGACATGATAGGACTCTGCGTTCCAGTCTGTTGGCTACTTCGCTCTGGACTGTCGATAAAGACGATGAAACAGGTCTGTTCCCAGCTGACTCAACGTCAAGATCAACAGACAGACTCCATACCCTGCTTTCCTCAGCCAACCTTCTGTAGGATCTCTGAAACTTTCTTGGCATTGTTCCTCAACAAGGAACTGGCTGCTATATGTGCTGCCGTCATTCCAAGTTTTCAAGTATCCTAGTCGAATTCAATCAGGGACCAGCCATACTGAATGATCATAAGTTATCCTTTCCCTGTCAAATCATATCAAACTCCCCCCTGGTCTCTAAAAACGATGCGAAGATGTTTGTACATCCACCGCAGAACCAGAGCTGCAGGACCGTACCAAGGGGATAGGGATTATTTCCGAACGTCATTCCAACCAGCTTCAGGTCTTTGCAGACAAGCTTCGCCAAGATCGCGTGGAGACGCAGGAGTGGCATGAAGCTCTACCGACCTCTTCTCAAGCATTGGGCCATAGTCACTATCAAACATGGTCAGTTATTCACCAGAATGAGGCAAGTGATACCGCAGATTTCATGGTTAGTTGCAGGGTTAACAACGATTAGCTACAGGCTACAGGATATTAAATCAATTTAAGTTATATAATGTTTTGTGTTTTCATTAGTAACCATTGTCAACCAGAGCCGTTACTGATCCCAAGGCTTCAGAATTCAGGGAAGAAAGAAGTTTTCACACCTCCGGCCACCGTCCCCTGTTGTTGTGGCAAGAGCCCATCAAGTGGCCATCAACGTCCTTATCTTCTGAGTACGGAAAAGACTTGTGGAATTGAAACCTGAAACTTATGGAGTCACTTCAGGAGAATTATGCATCGTGCATGATGATGCTGGTCGATGTTCATCACCTTCAAGCTTTGTGATGATAGGAAGTTTTTCTGGCCACTTTTGTTCAGCTTAGAAGAATGCAAAGATTGTCACTCTTTGTGGCCCAGAATTGTTTTCTGCTGTCAGCGGGATGTCTCAATGAATCTTTGAAACCATTTTTCCGGCTTTGAGCTACATTCTTGACTGACCCTTGAGTACTCTGCTGCCCATTGCAGGATTCTTCTCAGCCACGGCTTCGCTCCTTACGAGTGCAAGGCCACAAAAGCCCATGCTATCTTGTGTGAAGCTCAATTCATATGTTCGCTTGGAAGTTTTATCACATATCAGCCAAATTTTTCATTCCAATGTGTCCCAACAGGTGCCAACATTTCGGCAGCACAATTCGTATCCTTCGTGGAAGAGAGTTCTTTTTGATTTTGTAGCATTGTCCACGGACCGATTCAGCCCACTTCTTGCTGGCAGTGTTTCAGAGTTCATTTGCGGTGCGCTGGTCTTAGTCATCATTTTCTGGCATTGTAACAACCATTGAGCAACTCAGACTGAAGATACATCATTCATTGCGCGCACGGGCAATCATGGTAGAGCATGGCGTCCCATCAACGCCCCACCTGGTGTTCTCCACGTTCCTGGGAAGAACTGATAGTGACTGTGGCAGAGGTCCACCCCAAAAAAGGGGGTGAATGGTGGTTCGTAGTGGTTGATGTGGGGGATGGTTGATGATAAATCTGTTCGTAATGGTCATCAATGGATATCAATTACACACATATATGATGTATGCACAGCAACATCAACAATGGTTATCTAGCATTTTCAGGGGAGAGTCATCCAACTGGTTCATAGTTGGATCGTAATGGCTCCGTTATTGTGAGTGATGGTGGGCGGATTTTATTCCCACCAAAACCTGCAGCATTGAAGATACACCCAAGAATCATTTCTAACTATTGCTATTGTTTTTTGTGCTTCCAATTTTGTTGTACACATACCACTCTGATGGTGGCTTGCTACATATCCAATACTCATGGTCGTTTCCTTTTGAGGGTACCACACAGGTCCTGATCAATGATCATCGTTCAGTTGAATGATGAAAGGGGAGGTTTGGATGGAATCAGTTTTATGCTCTTCTTATTTATTTCTCTCGGGCAATCAAGGAGTACGGCTGCCTTGCAGGGCTACGAGCGCCACTTGAAAGACAAGGGAGAGGTCACCGTGGATTTGTTCCTGTTTTCCGAGAATCACGAGCTGGATGTTGACAAACTCACCGACAAGCTGAACCAAAGTGCAGTGAGTTCCCAAGTCTCAGTGCTCTTGCTCTTGACCGGCGCAGCCAGCTATTTGTGGCTGGACCCAGACCACAATCCAAAAAACGTGGATCTTTGTACTATGCTAAAGCATCGATTCCCGCAGAAGCTCAACTTTGTGATTTGTCCCACTTCAGGAGACACTCGAAAGGCCTGGGAGTCTGATGCGCCGCAGCTTCAAAACGAGTTTTTTGACGGCAGCAACCTCTCAGTGTGGGATGGTTTTGATCGTGATGTTGCCTCAACCAGTCCAGTTTTGAGCTTGAAATTAGACAAGAGCAGCAAGGATTTGGTGCAGCCCAAGAAGGACAAGTCCACACAATGGTCTGCAGGGTCTGCAATGGCCGTTGTGGTGGTGCCAGGGTTGTGTGTGCTTTGCTTGCTGTACAAAAAGCTGTGGGATGCTCTTGAAGCAGAACAGAAGCAACGGCTTGACGTCATCGAGAAGCTTGAGAAACTTGAAAAAGTGGTTGCTGCTCTACAAGAAGGACTCGAGAAATTGACATCAGATAGTTCTGGCTTGCCTCAACGGGGTCAATGGCTGCAAAGCTTTTTGCAGGCAATGAGGGGACCCATCGTAACCAATGTCACTACGGCATTCCCAGCAGGTAGAGGTTAGGAAGCTTTGCAGAGACAAGAGCACCAAAAGCCAGAGAGGCAAACCACAAAGGGCCTTGGGATCAGCAAGTGTTTGGCTTCCCACGTGTTGCATACCTTCCACCCATCAAAACCAACACAGTAAGACCATATCATTGTCATCTTCAAACACAGCGAATTGTCAGCTCCTGCCACTGCTGGTCCCGGGGACAGCAAAAGTTTTGCTGCCTCCTGTTCTCAAATCTGCCCTTCAGCCAGGTAGCTGAAATTGCGAAAAAGGCCTTCAAAGTGCTACATGGTGAGACGCAACCCGTTGCTGTTTCCTACAGATGTTGCTATGACTGGTGCAGTCCGTGTGCAAATACAGGCTGCAAAACCAATGTTGAGAGATAAAACCGGGTCATGAAGATCTTTCCGTGAGCGAAAGCAAAGACAAACATTAAAAAACAGTAAATACTGTTTGGATTGGACCTGTCAATCTCTGGGGTGTGGCTCCCACCACAAATAGCCTAGCTGAGGGGTGAAAATTCCAGGTGGGTTGAATGGGAATGTCCCCATGTATAGATGGTGGGTACCTATGAACCATCCTTCACAGGTTGTTGATGAGACTCGCAGTCCTGATTCTTTGTGCAAGGAAACAGTGGACTAGGACATGTGTACTAGTAGCAGGCAATGTTGCTGAAGTATCGGGGAGTGTCGCACCTTGAGAAATACAACTTGTCATGCTGAGCTGAAGTACTGAGCTGGAAGCTTTCCCATTGTCAGGTGGAAACGGAGGTGACTTCGGCAGGAAAGCTTCTGAGCCTTTCTGCACGGTTTTGATTGAGCGGGTTCATGCAACTGCAAGACTCATGGAAAAACCTGCAGCTCCTTGAGCCTTGCACGTTGAGGTTTGAAGGAATTTTGATTCAGGAAGTGCCAAACATTGCACAGTGGAAGAACAGCTGATATCGCCGCTTGGATGCCAAGACCATGAAAACATTCTGCACACGAGACATTCAGGTTCAAGCAGTCAGGTGGACACATTCGATTCCCTTTGAAGATGGCAGTGACAGTTTCGGAGCCCAAACCTCCAAAGCCGACAAACATGGATGTAGAGGTCCTGGATGACAAAAGCTTGGTGATCCGTTGGGAAGGCGCTGAAGAAGGATGCTATTTGTTGGAGATCAGCTACTACAGATTCGGTGACCCCATGATTAAACCTGAGCACTCAGATGAGAAGAAAGTGCAAGCTCTTGCAGCACACGTGCCACATCCAGCTGCCCTTTCAAAAGCCTGTGCTTGGACTGTGAAGGTCCAACTTAGAACGAAGTCAGAAGAGAGCGGTTTGCTAAGTGAAAAGGTCATGAAGCGAATCACTTGGGACGATGAATTGTCCATGGATGTTACAAAGAGCAATTTGAAAGATTTGGTTGATGGCATGGAGAAGAGGGAACTCAAGAGCTTTCTTGAAGCCAAGCAAAAACCGACATTTCTAATTGTGGGAGGTCAGCATCATGGGAAATCTTCCTTTGCCAATCATTTGCATCGCTGCTCGCAGTGTGACTTGAGCTTGCCCGACCCGCTGGATGTAGCCCCTGCTGGGCAAGCGGAGAAGACGGTTGATACCAAGCAACTCCCAGTGCGCTTCAATGGCTCAAATGTTTCCTTCATAGACACGCCAGCCTTTTCCAACATGAGTGAGGAGGCTGCAGGAAAGCTCAGCACACTATGTTCAACTGGCATTCAGGATGGGAGACGTCGGGATGAGCTTCCACAAGATGAGCGCAGCTGGTTTTGGAACCCTCCGCATGGAGCAATCGTGGTCATGTCGCTGTGTCATTGGCGCGATCAGACCGATGAAATGCAGTCCTACTTGGCAAAGATGGCTGAAGCTTTCAAAAATGCTTCAGGTGGCAAAGTCGCGTTCCCATATGTGGTTGCTTGCACCCACCGCGATGTTTTCCTGAGGGATTGCCAAAAAACAGACCCGGCATTTGAAGTGAAGAAAGCGGTGGAAGCAATCCAGAAGGCTGCGTTGACCGAACATGTCTACTCCGTCAACAGCTACAAGAAGGATGGCCTGGGAAGTGCTCGCAACAACAAGGCGACTTTCGATCTTCTTTCACAGCTCCTGACCAAAGCCAAGCATGAGAACACTGCAAGGGTGCAACAGGAAAATTGCTCTTGGATACTGTGGAAGATGTCATATTTGATTGTCGTTGTGTTGGCCATGGTGGTGTACTACGTTTTTGTTTGGAAGGACAGTGCAAGTGCAGCTTAGGGCTGATCACCATGAAGAACGTCCAATTACAGTGAGGGATGTGGCAATGAAGCCAGGCGCTGGCAGTGCGCGCGCCAAGGCCTCTATACCTAGATTTTGACATCATGTAGAAAATTGTTGGTCCACTTACGGCACAGCAGCCAGAAGTTGGATGCAATGATATGATGGTTTACACTGTCTTTTTGCATCGGGTATGTGTTGATTGCGACAGAGAGACCAGCAAATTCCATTGCTAGTTTTGTAGGAAGCAATAAACATGTGCATGTGGTACGTGCATATGAGCTTGTTAGAAGCGTGCTGGGCAAGAAAACGTTTCGATAGGGAGCAAGGGTGTCCTGCATTTACTGTAAGCACTGATTACAACCTCTGATGGTTAGCTGGCTTGGGTGTGAGAGGATACCCAGTGAATAAGTTTGCATTCCGGTGCTTTTGTTTGATTCCATGCTTGCAGTCAACGTGATCCGATTCCTTTCTTTGATGATTTTGATGTAATTATTGTCAGTTCGAACGACTGACTGTTTCTTTGTTTTGCACGCCTGTAGGTGTACCCTTGTCATTGAACACCATTGGTGTCAGTGTGTGCTCAGGCCACGCTTGTTTTTCCTGTACGTTGCTTGCCCTTGCGGATCAATCAGTGAAGACATATGAAGAAAACCATGGCAAGAAAGTAGCCGGAGCATCAACATGTCGCATTTGACTTCCACCGACAGCTGGCAGCCTGGCCGTAGCGATGACTGAAGCATAAAGAGACAGACCTACATCACCGGCAACATCTTCCTTGGACTGGCAACAACAGAGTGAGGCCTCAACAGCTAAACGCATCTTAATGCCACTCACAGCAACAGTTTCAAGCTCTTGCTGAAGATTCCACTTGTTTGACCAACACGGATCTGCCACCATCGTGAAGCGATGGCGGCTGACTGGATGCGAATTAGATATGGCACGTTGTGCGGGTTACTATTGTTGTGCCTTGAATGCGATTCGCTCTTGCTTCTGGGGATGATCTTTTTGACGATAGCTACTGACGTGGGCAAACTGATTCTTCTGCACATGGTCCCGGGCTACCTGTCCACGGAGTTTATATAGTTTGACGTTGAGAAAAATTACTCCAAGTGACTTTCCACAACTGGAAAACCACTTTTGGATCGTAGGTAATAGTGACAGTGACCGAAGTCTCATTCACACTTATTGAGGGAGATATTGCATCAAGGTCTGAAGGAAAATGAAGGACGCAAGCTTCTAAATGGCTTAAGACTCGTGACTCCTGTCTACCACTCATTTGGAACACAGCAATGACGGGTGAACTTGGCACTGCTGCTACATGCATGGACAGATTTATGATTGAAAATATGGATAGATGCCAGCCCAGCAACTTTGACCAGACTGATCTTGGGTATGGGTCATAACTAAATGCCACACACCAAAAATTGAATGGATGCACTAGCTGCACTGTCGTGATTCGTGTCGATTTTGTGGGCATGGTCACCCATGACCATTTGGTGAGGATCTTTATCACACCAGACCCCCGTGTCGCGCAAGCTATTTCGGACAGATGATGTGAACCTGTTAACATTGGCGAATCCCCTCTCACTGATTGGTTACAATTTACAATCATATCAGCGGAGTTTTGGTACTCTTCAATTTTTCAAAGATCCTCAAATGTCATAACGACAGGATTCGTAGAAGTGCAATCATATCTCACTGATTATGTTCTGAAATGCTCTACTGGCATGCGCACCCAGAAAGGTTTTACTCTAGAAAGGTTTCACCAAAAAGTGAGCAGGGATCAAGGGCTTTACTACCTAGTCCGGTGGGACTTATACCAACCAACTCCTTTCGCCCAGTAGTGCAAACCCACGTTACGCGTTTCTTGCTGATTATTGTTGGCACTCATGTTTTGTGAAATGCTCAGATCAGCTTTTGGGGGGAAACCTTTGCATTAGTTTTGCTCGAACAAATCCGAAAAATCTGAAAAAATCGAAAAATCTGAAAAAATCGAAAAATCTGAAAAATCGAAAACATCTCAAAAAATCTATTCAAACAAATCTGGGATAAGAGCATCAGGAGCATGGATCATTGCCCTGGCCACGGGGCCACCCGTGTGGGAACACCGAGGTATAGAACAGCCTCTGTCCTGGCGACTTGGCCCAGCTGAGCGCAGGTGTTGTTTGATGGTTGGGCGACCCCTGCGGTGGAGGGTGGGTACCGTGTCCAAACATGGGGATTGTGTTGTTTAACGATAGGGATTCATAGGGGATA
Source organism: Symbiodinium kawagutii (assembly GCA_009767595.1). Lineage (NCBI taxonomy): Eukaryota > Dinophyceae > Suessiales > Symbiodiniaceae > Symbiodinium > Symbiodinium kawagutii. The sequence goes on along the minus strand of VSDK01011173.1, from coordinate 23,384 downwards.
ATCACCAAAAATAATTGTGAAACAACTTCTATATGGATGTTTCTCAAGTCAGTTCGGGGTACCCCCAGCTATCATCCTTCGTAGTAATCACTATTGGTACTAGGCCAATCGTAACTTTGGAGGTCCCCAAACTAGCTTGAGAAAGTACCATGTTCAGGTCATGCTGGATCCCAACCATTTTTGGACACTTCCTTCCAAGGTTATGCCATGTCATGCTATGTTTTGCCGGTATTTCCTTGTGGATTGGGACAGCATGATGGATGAGTTCTGAACATTGATCGCCTTGTGGTCCAAAGTGTAGTCGAGGGCCAGTTTTCTCTGGTCAAGTTAGCTATTGATGGCCTGGGAGCGGAGCTGTTAAATGGTGGTTTCTCAAAACAGGGGTCTCTCGAATCACCCAATATTAGTGATTTGTGTTAAGAACCAACCATTTTTTGGGTCCCCTCTTTTGAGAAACAACCAAACGGATCCTTTATTGTGAGTCGGGGTATTGCTGTCACAACGCATGATATGATTCGTGGTTGGATCAGTGACTATGGGATCTGCGGGATACATTGGGATACTGGCTAGTCTGTACGCTTACATCAGGTTGAGTGCATCATCATTCAGCACTATGCGATTGTTCCGCTATCCATAACAATAGCATACCATCGTACGCCATAATCCAGCAATGGTAGGCGGGCTTGTCCACGAAAGGGTACCACCAACCAGATCATCGGTGCCATTTCCTAACGGAACCTTCATGGAAACTACCATGCTATTGGTTGACATAATGACCCATATTGCGGTAAAGATAAAGGCCTTTGCACCAGTTGCAGGTGCTGGTATGTGGTTTGTATAGATATTGTATGTAAATACTAGATGTAATATGCATGGTGGCATGCAATATGCCACATAGTACATAAGATGCATCTACAGTACCTAAATGGCTACGGGTCAAAACCCTGTACCCCTGCTTCCCTATCATTGACCATGGTTTCCCTATGATTTTTGGTGATCATCCCCCATGATTCGGTTGATTAATATCGACCCATAGCCATATTCCACAGCCAACATCCTCCATAGCTTCAACTCTCCAGTGCTCTGTTGTTACGCTGCCAAGGCACCTGGAGACTGGACGTAGCCTTGGCAGCAGTCCAGGTTGCTTTGGGATTGGGGTATCACCGTCCATGGATAACCCTAAGATGTTCCTGGCTTCGGGAGGATTGAAAGGTGCCACCATCAGACATTTTTTTTGAGGTATGCGGAACACACCTATAATGTATATATTTACGCATGCATGTGTATAGACTTCTTTATTCACGCTTTGACAAGGCGTATTAGCACGAGACCCACATCGAAATCCTTGGTCGACAAAGCGAATCATCGGGGTTTTGGGGAGGAAAATTGTTTTTGTCCACATAATTCTGCATATTTGATGGGCCAAGCAACCAAAAGTGCTTAATTCAGCATGGAAACCTCTGAGTGTGTCGTCTTTTTTAAACTCTCTTCTTTATCTCTTTTTCCTTCCAAACTGGAACTTCCATCGTACGAAGCATAGTGGCCCTAGCAACCATTGGCACAAACAATTGACCAGTCACTGGAAAACAAGTATTGCTTGCAGATTTGTATGAACATGTGCGGGTTCCCTTTGAACTGGACCATGAAAATCCATGACACGATGACATGGTATGAAATCTCACGTGCTTTCTTGCTGTTGAAATTGAACCAATAAAGAAACCCGTTATCAGTTGGTGGCTATTAGGGATCACCATGCTAACTGATTCCCATGAGGCTCACCCCAGAACTGGCAATCCGACTGGTAACCAGCAACAAAAGGTGGCTATTGGTTTTGGGCTACTGTTCGTTCTTCTCATGGGTTGTTAGCCGTTCTCGACGCGCTTTCTGGGTAAACTGTTTTCAAACGGCTTGCTAGGCATTTTCAATCGATTCAATCCCAAGCGCTATCAACCATAGTGAACCATGAGTTCTAGATAGTTCTAGTAGAGCTCAGCACTTTCTTTAACCACACCGACTTGGCAGAGCCCGTCCCGAGGGCGTTGCGTGTCTACATGGAGGTGTCCTCGCTGCGCTTAGGGGTGGGGCAAGCGATGATCAGCGAGCCCACGATGGTTACGAATGGCCATAGTTGCAAGGCCACAGATTGGTTAGCCGGTGTGCTCTGCCATGGCTACAGGAATCCATCTGCTAAGGAATAGGTTACAGTAATCAATGGTTGCAATAATTAATCCATCTATTCTACCATGGGTTACAGTAATAGCATGTAATAGCTCTGGTTAATCAGGGTCGGGTTCCATCTACTGTTCCCATCTAACCATAGTGGAATCATGGGTTGTTATGGGTCATGGGCATTCAGAAGTAAGCAGGGATCCATTTACTAAGGAAGTACATATTAGATTATAAACCATTGATAGCTGTGTTGATGACCAGTAGATTCACTTTGAAACATTGTAATCACAGACCGATCCCACATTTGTGAGGCTTATGGTTTATCTCCTGATTATTGCCCTAGCTTCGCACATGGCCAATACTCGGGGTGATGGGTGATTCGTACCTATGCTTGCTGAACTACGAGAACATAATTAATGATAATCATCTATGATGGTTAGCAGGTGATTAAGAACTATGATGAATTACGCTTAGAGCTTATCTACGTGTATTGAGTTGGGACTGATGATCCGAAGTATGTCCAAATCTAACGAACAGAAATCTAAGATCTAATGGGAACATGCACCGCATCCATGATATCATGAATGGGCATATCCACAACCAGGAGAACCAATCGTCGTTAAAGGGCTGTTAACCCGATCAAATTGGGTGAGTCGTTGAAGGTACTCAAGTTGTGCTGAATGCCCCTAGGGAAGGACCAGTCAGCTTAGAATTTCCATATTTCTTTAAAGCCTATGTTTTTCCAACAAAATTTGCCAGTAGTACCCTCCGGTTATCATCATTATCCATTTACGGTAATAAAACAACCATAACCATAACTAGGTTGATAACTACTAGGTTATAAAACCATACCATCTCCTGGATGCCCGTTGGAGTCAACGAGTCGCCTAGGCGGCGGATGGCAACGGATGGGACGGTGCCAGCTACGAGATCTGGAACATTACCGATGAAGGCGCACCTCACAGGTTACCGCAGGAAAATCCAGGGCGATTGTGGCCGTCATTTTGTGGAGATAATCATTTCTAGTCTGTTAGTAAACTATATATTTACATAACAGGCTAGAAAACAATATGTCTATAATACATTATTTGGATTATACAATCATTTCTAGTAAACCATCCATGACTTCGGGCTTCCCAATGGCTTAGTCGAAACCTCCAGCAATGGCTTCGCCGCGGCGGCTATGAGTCAGCGATTGACAGCTGGATCTCAGCCAAGAGGGGCAACTGCTCGGCTGTTCGGGTTCCGCGAATTGAAATGGTTATGGATCAATATTAATCATCAACAATGTTTTTTTTTCACCGTTTTTTTCACATGTTAAGCATCAAGAATGGGGCTAATAACCAACAATCATATGGGAAACGCTGGTCGATGGTTCCGCAAATTTACGTACAACGTTATACTTTTGCAACACATTTCGATGATGTCATGACCACTATAGTCTTGCCAACCACTTCATGTTGGGAGTCTTCCATCAATGATTCTGATGTATTTGGCCCTGTTCTGGACGGAGACGATTGGCCCAACGTCTCGGTATAAGTCCCTTTGCACATCCACACATTAACACCCCCCGCACGAATTTTTACGAGTATCTTGGAGCCCTACTTTGAGGTGTTCCAGTTTTTTCCTCCTGTCCATCATCACTTTTCCGATCAGTCTGAATTGTTGATACTGTAAGATTCTCAATGATTGAGTATTGCTAGCCACGGTTCAGCATCACTACGGTTCAGCATCACTACTCAACAATCCCAACCACTATCAACTATAGTTCATCACCAAGGTTACCGTCATTCACCAGTCCTAGCCACACAGTGACCACCATTCACCACCAGTACCAGTCACATCTAGCCACATCTCGCCACCGTGCATCACCATGCCACCATAGTCTGCCACACTAAGCTCTCGTAGCTGAGCTTCGAGCTGAGAGGTGCTGCTGTCGACCTGGTCTTCACCCTGTATGACAGCGCTTCTGCGGAATGGGGTGGTCCCTTGACAGTCGCGACGTGGGAACAAGCACAGCACACCCAGCTGTAGAAAGGGAATCCGAAAGGGAACCTACTGAAGGATCAACCTGTGGCTTGAACACTTCCACCGGTAGTCACGGTATTTGCGGAAGAAACTGCAGATCACGACATGATCATTGAGGAACTTCAGGATTTCAGAAAAGCACGTATCCTTTGCCAATGAAGGTGTTTGGATTGTTTCGATATGTTTCAATGGATACACACACACACTGCATACTACACATACAATTAAATATACCTGTACACCTATGAACGTTTGTATACATACATGCATCTATGCATACCGCATTTATACATGCAGAATATGCACAAGCATATCCGCATATACAGTACATACAGTGATTTGTACATTGACACGTGGATTCACCTTGGTATGGCATGGGTTGCATGTCGGTGCACCATGTTCGCGGAAGTGGCCTTGAACCACTATAATCGAAAATGGTTTCAAGAATCTCAAAACGAGGGCATCAAGATCTTCAGGTACAAGTTGTCCTAGTACGTTTTGGATATCTGGAATCTCTGCCGAGCTCCGATTTCGGGCGTCATTCCTAGTTGAATTCAATGAGTCACAGCAAAGCTGAGATGCCGAGCCGTTGTGATCGTTGAAGCATCAAAGCCCAAAGACTTAGAGGACAATTGGGATCGACTATTCTGGTGATGAATGACGAGGATAAGAATCTTAATAAAGTGTGGTCGTTTCGGACGACGATTTCGGGAAAACCTCAAACAGGGCCTGAATGTGAAAATGCGTTGGGACGTGGATCTCCAGTCTCACAATATCCTCATTCGCTCCTGATTCACTTCGATATGTAGCACATGCGTGCAGTGAATTGGCATTGAGGCATAGATACGTTTGTTGTCTCGATGCAGGACTTGAATCTGTTGCCAAACATTTCTTACAGAAATGTTATCTTCACCCAAGCAACCAGTTTCATGTTCGATTGAAGTATTCGTTTTCATTTTTTCGCGGTGTAATTTCATTCTCTCTAAGATGGTGGTTTCTCAAAGTAGGGACCCCCCCGGTTTCTTACCAAAAACCATCAATATCAGATGATTTCGGGGTACCTTTTGTTTTCAGAAACACACAGGTGCTATGGGTAAGGGATATTCAGGATGTGTTGCGATGACCACGGTGATGACTGCCCTGCAGGCAATCAGTGGAGTATCAAGGACGACAGTTCTTCGACAGGGAAGGAGGGAGCGTTGCATGGGAAGCAGGTGGCTGTACCAAGCAGAACTCCATTGCTTTCATGGATGTTTCTCAAATAGGTGTGCCCCCAAATCATCCTTGAATATTTACGTATAGTATTGCACCAACCATTTTTAGGGTCCCCCATTTTGAGAAACCACCACACCTTGGATCTTCGGGTGTGGCGCAGGTTGTGCAGACCCAGGGTAAGGGTATCACCGATAAACCGTCACTGTTGCAGGGACAAAGTTATCCTGATTTCGTAAGCCCATGTATGCACTCACAACAGGCTCGACAGTGTTTGAAGTATTTGGAGTTGAAGCATGTTCAAGCGCCTTTTCCGTGATTCTATGTGGCTTATGAGAGAGTAATCTGAGCCAATGAGAAAGCTGACAGAAGACCTAGAATACTGAAGGGAAAGCACACGAACCCTTGTGGAGGATAGCAAAAGTGTAGAATACATGTGGGCGAAAGCATGGAAGAAACCACCCACAAGTAAGATCCATAGTAAGAAGCCGCAAGAATGGCTTGATAGTTGGTTGTATATCGTTCATAGCTGGTTACTCGTTATTGCTGCTGTGAATCGACGAATGTACATCGAGACATAGTAGACCACCTCTGAATCGACATCACCAGCTATTCATGGTTGCAGAGGTGCTTTGCTGAGAGTATCTGACGAAACATCACAATTTCAGCTACTCATCTACCGGTGGCGTTTCACAGCAGTGCATCCATAAACTTCAAGCCAACGGTAACACATGATATCTATGCAAGCCTCTCCATTGCTATGCCCGTGGGGTACGAAGATGTCGAAGCTAGTGGTCTCTGCTTTCGAGGGTTCAAACCATCAGGTATGATCCCTTCCAGTGGTCAGTAGGGATTCCCGCCATTTCCATAGATTTCCAAATCACCTCTTGAGAGGCAGCCGTGATTGTAGGCCTTTGGATCACTGATTATTTGGTTTCATTCATCAATTTGATGCTCGCAGCGGCATGTGGCATACCTGCAAATCATGAATGAACAGCCAGGCTATGAGGGATTGTAAACCAGCTTGCAGTTATCTCGTTGTTGGGATCATCACGATCCATGATCAACCTTGAAAGACCACCATCAATGATCACAACTTGTCAAGCATCAGAAACTAGTATCAACTATCATCGACCGATAGCCATGACTAACCACTGTCAGCCATGATTGGTGTCAGCACAAGCCAGATCTGCAACCCCAATATTTACCAGGCAAGGGGCACCTAGGGACTGCTTGCGGAAGGATCGACACCAAAAACTCTCCTCAAGGAACGACAAGTTGAGAGAACCAGAACGGCACAGTTTGGTGCTTCTGTTCTGGAAAATACCCAGAGGACTAGGCCGTTCAGCCTGGGGACTTTCCGCATCTTTCCGCTTTTTCGACGTAATCCAGATGTGTAAGTCCAAAGATTCCAAGGCAGAAATATTCCATGGAGTTTGCTATAGGGAAAACCACCTTGAGTGGCATGGCCTCCTTACACGGGTCAAAGTCGACTCCATGTGACCTGGTAACCACGACTCGTGGCGCCGTCCCACCTGCTGAGGTGACATGATCATCCAGAGCGGCCAAATGCCATCTGGAACCAGCATGCACTTCGAGACGATCTCCACCAGCGTGGGCGCCACGTTGCTCCTCGCAGCAAACTCCAGGTGAAGATGACAAGTGCTGGTTGTAAGATGTTGTGACCTGTCAGTTTTTGGGCTGCAATATCTATCTTTGATATATGTACAGTATATCTATAATAGTAATAAGTATATATGATCATACTACTTGTGCACAAACACAAAGCAAACCTTTGATTATTGTCGAGTATTACCCCCTAAGAAGCCATGATTAACCTAGCTGTGTTGTTGTTGTTGTTGTTGTTGTTGTTCAACACAGTATTGACCACCCAAATTCTTTTGACAGCTTCTTCAAAGTGATGAGTACGGCTAGTGACCTTTAATGGCAACACAACATTTTGGTCACCATGCGTGCCATTATGGATGGTTAAGGCAGATTGATGTCGTATAGAGGCCTCAGGCTGCTTCGGGACGATCCAAGTCGGTGCGCCCGAGGTATTTGACCATCGATGATGCCGATCCAGGCGGCGGGGACTTTTGCATCAATTTTCAGCGCACAAAAAACCCATGATGGTTTTTATGTGCCAAAAAACCGTCAATTTTTGTTTTTCAAACACATCACATTCGTTTGGATGAGGCCCGCGTCAGAAGGCCCCACCCGCTTGCGATACACGGCGATGAAAGTGTAGGCCGCAATGTAGCACAGTGGCATGCGGCATGCGTGCGATGTTTCATACCATAGCATGCAAGCCGGCCAAGAAGGATGACACCATGCCTACTGGGTGATGTCGACAATTTTGTAATTCACTTGCAAAAATCACAGATCATGTCTAGCGTCAGTTTTCCAGGAGAGCTCTGAGAGCAAAATCACAGGTCACCACAGCTGAAGCAACAAAACTCCAACATGCCAAAGCCGTGTGGGCAACCGATGAACAAGAAACTAAGTGTGGCAAGCAGCAGCGTGCAGGTGAGGCTGTCACATGCCGTGGGCTGCTGGAAGTTGACCCAAAATTGTGTCACCCAGCCGTCATAATCTAGCAGCTTGTCTCCATCATAATCTTGTCTTCATGAATCTTGTCTCCATGAATGGAATGCGCTACATCATCGGAAGCCATGCGGTTGGCCCTAATGTTCAACAACATGCTTGGCACCATGGTGGGAATGTCTTTGCGAGCGGGCAATAGCCACTTCACGACGAGTGATCCCCAAGCTGAACTGCAACTGCCGTATGACCTTTGCCCAGGGCCACTTCAAGGGCCACTATGAAGTCGATGGCCTTGAGCCCTGGCTAAAAATCGCAAACTTGTAGCGCGAGAATTGCAAACACACATGCCGGAGCGACTGCCCGTTACCGTGTGCAACAGAGCAGCTAGTTGCGGAACATGAGTCGACCAAAGCCAGCCGCATGAGATCTGGACCAAGAAGCTTGGCCACGCCTCCTGCCTGGGTCTGCAGCCTGTGGCATGAAAACAGTTGTCTGCTACATCCTTCCACTGCGTCCACCTTGACTTTGACAGCAAAAGGTCCCAACCATTCAGGCTTAGCCGCGGCGGTGGCATCAGCACCCCCTCGCCAGCAATTGGCGCCTGATAGAGGTCAACAAAGACTGGTGAGTCGCAAACTGAACTTTCGAGCTGCTCGGATCTGCTCGGTTGCTGGGTGCCTTCACAAAGTCCTCGCTTGCTTCAAGACCAGAAACAGCTAAGAAGTTATCCCTCTAAGATGGGTCTCGGAGATATTTGAGTCACAGACCCATGCGGTTTGCGCTCGCTTCACTGCCCCTCCATCTGCAGCTTGAATGAAGAAGCAAGTGTAGGGTTTCATGGCGCAAGTTGCATGTCATGGCCCTATTGCTGCCCCAGTCCCGCGGGGAACGGGTCGCGCCACACGGCGGTAGCCAAACGCTTCCACCATTTTTGCCATAATGAACATGGTAGTCATAGTCACCACTGGTCCAATCATGTTGATACCAAATGCTGGACGTGTACATAATCTAACATTGGCGCGCAATATTGATGTATACATATTTTTTAAACATATACCTGTACACTTTTCAATATAACAACTCTAGCTTGCTATATCCTAAGCACACTAGTGATAGGGAGGAGAATCAACACAGCTGACAGCTGATCCTCTGAGAGTGCCCCACCCCAAGATGGCAGTTGCACACCAAGCCAGAAGTTCGGACGATAAGCGGGAACACCAATAAAATGTAATGAGCAAAGAGTCCGTGTTTTTTCTGACGACTCAACAATGTTTGGACGATCCTGAAGCTGGCAATAGCCCAAAATTGAATCAAACAATGATCAAATCAGTAGTCAAACGATTCCAATTGAAGCAACCAATCAGCAATTGGGCGATCCAACATTGAGTCCAACAATGATCAAAGCAATCTCAACTGACTCGAACAATGCACGTGTCTCCGGACATGCAGCGATGCCCACGATTTCCAGGTGCGGAAGCTACCATGTCCTGGGTCCAGCCGTCCAGTTATCGCTGGGGCACCACCAGTGTTCCACAGATCACCGGCACCTAGCGATGTTGTTGCGCGTGAGTTGTGAGTTGTGGATCTTGAAGGTAATGGGTCCCTGATTCTGGTTGTTTCCTGAATGACTTTCTTACACTTCGACGGGATTTAAGTGAATTGAAGTGGCAGATTCGGGGAGATTCGCGTAGACCCACAGGGGAGCTGTTGGGCAAGCTACTTACCAGTACCATTTATGAGCGGCCGACTGGCTCTCTTTGCAGGGTGGCTCTACTCAGCGTGGCGAGAGTTGGGTTTGGTGCTTGATCAGCTGATCGGTAGGTTGGTGGTTCGGCCACGTCATGCTGAATGACATTAGGTGTTTCTCAAGTCATAGGGAACGCCTAAAAATGGTTGGTGTACTACTGTAAATGGTTGATAAAAGAATGACTTGGGGGGTCTACTATTTTGAGAAACCATCATATGGATATCTGAATCTACTGGCTGGTGGTTGGGAAGAAGCAATCAGGAGCGTGTCCCGATATGGGTGAGCGGGGCTAAGAGCTACTGGATGCTACCAGGAGTGGGCCGTTCACCAAATGGTAGGGCTGGGTAGGCAACCCGCGGGTTGATGCTTCACCGGGTCCATGTCTGCGATGCCGGACATGGACGTATCATGGTGTGGTTCTGTTTTTTTGCGTTTGAAGCAACAAATTGTTGGTTGACTCACATTTTTTACAGGGGTTGAAACCAGCAACCAGACATATTATTACCGCATATGACCACGTGGTCGTTGCAAGTGATTCATTGCAAATTATGTCACCATCCGATTCCTATGGTCAACAAAAGAAACAAACATGTGGTAATATATGGGCGTTGCTATGAGAATTGGTTACCTTCCAATATCTTGCAGTTCCTTTTAATTGGCTCTCAGTTGAAACGCTATGAATTTGATCCAAGTGTTGGTTCACCATGATGTATCGAGCAAGTGAGATCCATATATCCATATCCACACACACACATATATAAATAATAATAATAATAATAATAATAATAATAATAATAATAATAATAATAATAATAATAATAATAATAATAATAATAATAATAATAATAATAATAATAATAATAATAATAATAATAATAATAATAATAATAATAATAATAATAATAATAATAATAATAATAATAATAATAATAATAATAATAATAATAATATATATGTATATATATACATATTCATTATATACTGTAGACTACGTATAAATTACTATACGCATCATGAACAGGTTCAGATCATTCTCGTTCTTGCTGTGGTGGTTGTGACGATCCCGAACCTTTGTGCTGGGGTGGCGAGTTGACCCCGTGCTGAACGCCAGTCGCTCGAAACCGCTGAGCATGGCATCTTCTACGAAGTGCTGGACTGCAGATGCCACAGATGTTGGATCAGAGCTTCAGGTTGAGCAAAGGAATGAATTCATGATTGAACATGATTGAACATGATTGAACATGATGTGAGCAACATGATGATGATGATGATGATGATGATGATGATGATGATGATGATGATGATGATGATGATCAATTCCTGGTCGACTAGAATGCGCTTTACAGAATCTCCAGGGGCGAGGGTATTTGATTGCACAGATTCTCATATCTTGGTGGTTGATGGTGGCTGTTCCTTTATCATTTCTATGTTGGGAGTTCAAAACACATGCCATGTTGGACGATGGATATGATCTCCTTAAGGATATGCTAACTAAAATGGACTATGGAAATCACCGGGTTTTGGTGGTAAGAGCCTCCTGGTTTTTGTTGCCAGGGTAACTCGTGTTTTGAGCCAACAACGCCTGGGTGGCCAGCCATACGATGCTTGAGGGGCAGCTGAGTTTCGCAGTGGAAGGGGTGTCTTGAATTGGCAGAGGCTCTTTCAACAAAAAACTTCGGTGTTCTTAATCAGCAAGACAAGGAATTCTCTATCAGGAAGATAGTTCTAGTAATTGTTGTTCTGTCTTCTACTACAAGAATTGGGAAACAATCAGTGCAGAATCAGCAACACATGTTCAATGGAACAGCCAAACTCAATAATGAACTGGTTGGTGTCTTTGATTTTTTTAGTTTTCCCTCGTCATCATAAACAAATGGTCGGTTGACTCATATTTTCATAGGGCTGGAGAAATCACAGTGCCATGACGCAGAAAACCTGCTGTCCAGGAGACTGGAACGCCGGACGACAAATTTCCCACGGATATGGAGTTTGTAGTGCCAGGTGGGGCCATGGAGATTTTCCAGAAGGAAGAACGATTTGGTTCACCAATGTCTCATATCCTTGCAGAAACAGCAGCAGCCGGTTTTGCCTTGTGTGCTCCTTGGGCCATCTTGGGCCATATTCGTGCACCGTGACTATGACCATGAACCTGAGATTGCTTTCTCATCTACTTTCTCATCCATCAGCGGTGGCTTACTACCAGATATCCTTCGGGGAAGGACGAGGGCAACCAACATAAAAAGGTGCCCCAACTTTGGTGGGGTAAAATGAGCATTGCGTGCGCGCCAGCGTGAAATCCTCTTATATCATCCGATATCAACAAATGCATATTCCTGGGGTGTCATCACTTTACCAAATAATGTAGCTAAACCAGCTGAATTCAACAGCATTCCTG
>VSDK01011173.1:0-11247 GCA_009767595.1 Symbiodinium kawagutii | reverse complement strand
TAAACCAGCCGGTGGCCGTTGGACTTGGATGCTGAGCCATCTAGAAATGGAGATTTCCAAGGTTTCACTCCTGGAGATGAAACGTCAACGGAACTCCAAATAGGTTTGCAAAGAGTTTGATATCTTTTGTATCCAAACACTTGGTGACCTTTGTTGTTCCTCAAGTGCTGATTTCCGCATATGGTGGTTTCTCAAGTCACAGGGGTACCCCCAAATCATCGTTTATTAGCCATTTACAGTAATCAACCAATCATTGTTGGGGGGTCCCGAGGGCTTGAGAAGTCACCATATTTCCACTTGGTATCCCAAGGGAACGTCTCTCAACACGGCACCCGCTTCATCCGGAGCTTTTAGGTCCTCTAACTCCCATTCAAGGACACAAGTCGCCTCAAATTCAACGGATGTTTTGAATAGATAAATGGTCTGGTTATCCATTGATTTTTAAATAATGAATTCAACTGGATGTGTTTTGAATGGAATAGATAAATGGTTTAGTTATCGATTGATTCTTAAGTAATGAATTCAACTTAACATGTTTTGAATGTGATTCAATGTATGGCTTAGTTAAAGAATGGCTGACAATAATTGATGGATTCACTCTTAATCGTTGTTGGGTCCACTTATTGTTGAAGTTGCACACAGTTCGTAGGTGCCTTTTCAGTCATGGACAGTTGCTTTGAGCGGCATTGCTGATTGGAAAGCGTCGTGACGATTGGAGTTTGTATCAAACTGGGTTATGGACTCCCTGTTCTTCAGTCATTCCAGATCCATGCTCATCCTTTGAGCTAACAGACTTGCCAAAACACGTCTCCTAATCCCATGAGGATTCGTTGCAATGCCGCGTTGGAGCAGCGCTGATGTTGCGTTGGACATGTGCCGCGCTGGCATTCACAGATGGTCTCGGAAACCCTTTGGCGACGCCGGAAAAGTCGTGCTGGACAAACGGCACCTGGGTCGAGTGCTGCAGAAAAGGAAAACGCTGCTGGGCCAATGCCCGGAGACAGCAGTGCCTCGACTGGATATCTTATGTTTTGGGAGATTCTCATTCGTTGAGAGGTTTGTTAGGAAAGGTCGTCATGACATGTCATGACCAAGAAGCTAAGATTTGATGCGAACAAATACCAGGAGATCTTCTAAACATACAATACTCATCGTACCACTCATGCCTGGAATGTTTCTTGTGTGCGGCTGTTTGCTTTTGAGCAAGTGACTTGCGCCTGGCTGGTTACATGCAACTTGCTCCCCATCCCATCATGGTGCGCTTATTTATCTCACAACCAATCATTTGCTTGTGCTGCACCCGTTGCAAGAATATGATATCTCTGTGTTACTCCCCGAAGTAACGTATTTGTTTGTTGTTTTGGAACGTCTCATTGGTTAGCAATGATCATACAATAATGGTTTTCTAGTGGTTGATATTGGTTGATATTATCCATCAACAACATTCAGAGTAATTGGTAATTATCAACAAACAGCTTATAACGTTTTGGTAGTTACAACAGTGAACGTGAACCAATAGTTATCAGTTCATAGTTAAATAGAAGTGCTTAATATTGGTTGATAACCTCTATATGGCCACTATTACATCATCATTGTCAAAAAACATTACTTAATCATTGGTTAATCTTTGGTTAAGCACTATTTGATAATGGTTCGGAGTGCTCTCAGGTTCCTCCAACCAGGACTTCCTTGCTGGGCTTCAGGACATGTTGCGCTAGCTCTCCAGAGCGAGAGCCCATGCTGACGGACTTACATTCCTGCCACCGGGCTGCGACCCACGGGGCGAATCGCTGGTTGTGCCAGTGCACGCTTTCACTACGGGGGAACATGTGGAGTCGTTGAGTAGCCAAGTTAGATCAAGTTGGTGAGGATTATGAACAGTGACCTGGTATATTCACGAAGTAATTATACATACACAATATATCTTCATATATATCATGAGTTTAGGTGTATACGGACAAAGACATTGCGCAGGACTCTTTGTTTCCTAATCCGCGAAAGCCACGCAATAATTCTTCATGGGACACATGTTGACCAGAAGCGAAAGCCTCAAAAGTGTTATCACCCCTGTGAACCAACACGCACACACACACAACACAAACCTGCTTGTGGATCGAGTAAAAGGAAAACTATGGTTTGATTGGATGTTTGGCCCTAGGACTAGAGGTCTGATTTTAGTGATCTGGTTATGTCTTGGGGAAATTGCTTGCCTTGAGCCCTGAGACCTAGTCGAAGGCTTATCCTCTAAGATGTCCATGGTCACACTATGAACGATTGCATCAGCGGGCTGAGGGTGAACATGGCAGCAGAATAGGTCGGATCAATCATTTTGTTATACGGCTTTGTTCACAGATTCTGTACCCTCGCTGTTCGGTTACTTCATTAGGATCATGGGGGTAATTCCCGCCATGTACGGATACACCCATGTAGATTATTCACCAGCAACCATTCGTTATTGACCGCCAAAATCATTGGTTACGGCATTTTGGGATCGCTTCAGAGCTGGAAGTACAGAGCTCTGCACGTCCAAAGCTGGTTCCAAGGTAGTCTCGATGCTTCTTTGCGACGGACCTATCGACAAGTTTCGCATCGGGAATTGGGATTCAAAGAGGACACGATCTCATGGGGAAGCACTTGCTGTAGGGCACAGAGCTGGTTGTTTGATGGAGGCTTACCCTGTGGTAAACTAACATGGCTGGCTGGAAAAACCGCCATTTTGTCAGTGGAAAACTCTGGAAAATCATTCAGTTATGGTGGATTGGCCCCTTGCCATGTTGGTTCGCTAGAGGGTATTCTTTCTGGCTAAACCAAGGTAAAGCAGTAGATATCAACATTTTTAGAGATTCTATACGAGCCCTCCAATATGATGCTCCAAGGTTTTTTGACTCAGCACTGGGTCACTGGGTGGCGTTGTGTCCTTACCAGCACCTGATGGTTTAGAGCATTCTTGACTGCCCTGAGTTCATCGTGGCCATTGACTCATGAATCATCGATACTTCCATTTGGACAGAAATGGCCAACTGATGAGGGGGTTGCTAAGCTCTCAAAATGTTGAAGAGGGGGGGGCTTTTGGATAACCGTGCGAAGTGGCGGTTTACTTCAGAGATCACTAGCTGGTCACATTTTCCACAGGGCACGGGAAACCGACACCGGGTGGGAGTGGACACCCGGGCCAACAGCAGCTGCAGGACTGTGTGTCCTTGCTGGCTTGCCAACCAATTGAAGGGAGCTGGAAAGTGGCTGAGACCGGCAAGCCAAAGTGTCACTGGGTATCACTTGGTCAAGTTGAAACAGAAGAACATGAACAGACGTGAACAGACATGAACAGACATGAACAGACATGAACAGACCATGCAGTTTCAATCTGTGTATGTGCCAAAATAGTAGTACTCCCAAAACCAATGGTTTCCTAAGAAAATGATGATTTTTGGTGGGTCATTGGTTACCCTGTTTTGGCACACGCCCATCTGTTTCATAGTTCAGCAGACCTATAACGAATCACAATTCACGTTCTGTTTGCCAGGATGGCTGATGGGTTTGATTGGCCGGTTGGCGGGTCAGCAACCTTCCCTATTCTTTCACCATGCCGTGATTGCAATTGTCATCACTAGATCTGGGGCTCGGTGCTCCATTCTAGCAGAGCATTTCTGATGACACTAAGTTGATGACATAGATGTGGTGGTTCCTCACAATAGGGAGCCGCCCAAAATGGTTGGTCTATCTATTACTATTATAATGGTTAATAATGGATGATTTGGGGGCTACCCCGATTTTGAGAAGCACCCATATTGATGACATAGATATCAGTACACTTGTCATCATTCTTGCTCTTGTCAGCCTCATTCTGTCACTGGGGACATCCAGAAAGATGATTAGCAAGAGACCGCATGATGTTTCCAGGGATCTCTATTCATCGCCCTGGATAAGCAAGACCCTTTTCCAGCAGCTATGATGGTATGGAGCATTGAACCAATCTAGACATACCCATAGCATTATAGCTCATCCGACCAATATTCGTTTCATCATGGTTATGAAACATTGAACCAGCCCCTGCGCAAAGATTGCATTTCCCGTAATCGCTTACAGTATCAGTAGACATCTGGCTGGCTTTGACATCAGTATCTAATTTGTTGACCCTTTTGTGCAGCCCGACGGCTTACACCCCTGGCTGATACCCTCCTGAGGAAATCTCGTTGCTCAAGCGAGTTTCCATACCAAGTGGTTGTGGTCAGTCGTATGTAGTCCAGTTTGTTTCTGGAATCATGCGTCTGAGGAATAGATACTACTGGAATACGATGGTGATCTAGAATCATTGACCAGTAAACATCATAAGGTGCCTTCTCAACTCATAGGGGTACCCTCAGTTATTATGCAGCTTGTTATATGACCACTTACAGGAAAACACCAGCCATTTTTGGGGTCGCTATGGATTGAGATATGGATTGAGAACCACCCGTCAACCATCGTGTCATTTGTAGAGCTCCATAACTTTGGGGTCCCAAACTAGCTTGAGAACCCCCCTTAATAAACCATGGGAATAGATGCACAGTTCGTTCATCGTTTGTAGCACTCCTTTCCTGCACCACTGCCCTGGTCGAGGCTCGGCTGGTTCCTCAGCGAAAAATTTGCCAACAGAAGTGGCCAACTTTTTGTGTACCAGGCGGAGCAACGCAACTGATGCCTGTGGGGATCATGATTGATGACTGGTTGCTATATTGAGATTTTTACATATATATACTGTAAAGAAAAAAAAAAAAAATATATATATATACATATGGTGGCCAAAAATGGTGAATGATGAACAATTGATGCTGAAGAGTAGTTATTGATAGTCTATTGTTGATGCTGACCATGGCTCGTAGTGGTCATTACCCTCTTGAAACGAACAGCCAGACCCCCCCAGGTGTTGGGAGATCAGCTTCGAGCTACCAGGAGTCGTGTAACCAGATGGTAGTAGTTTTTCCACCAGAATGATATTGAAGGGCGACATGAGCGAGTGATAGAATCAAGCTAAATAGTATTGAAGGGCTATAGCCCTCCAGTATTGAAGGGCTATGTGATAGCTAATGGAAGTGAATACAGGTGAATCATGGAGATACTGGTATGAATGAAGCAACACTTATGACCATCACAGGGGCTAGTAATGGTGAATCCTTGATGATTGTGCAGAGATCAATCATCGAGAATGACCAACAATGAGTTTGTCCCAGCACGGCGCATCCTCTAAATCACAAGGCTTCCCGAAGACCTTAACGATCCAATCATTCATGGATCCACCCATGTGGTTGTTTCAGATTAACAACTCAGCTTAAGCACTAGGACCATGAAGTTGCGTGCTTGACCAAACAAATATGTTGAAGCATGTGCAACAACATTGGAATATCAAGGAGAATCGTCGCTGTAGCACCAACGAGGCATTGACTTGAACGAATGTTGGGCCAAGCCATGTATGACCAGCAGTTTTGAAGGATATCCCTTCATTGGTTACAACAGACCTTTCAAGAAGTTGTGTATTGGAATCCCTTCCAAACAATAAACGTCCTTTGGCCCCCCTGCCCCCGCGGTTGAGAATTGGGAACCCTTACACTTGCGGACGCATGGAACACCCACCAAGCAGTACCTCCAAGAATCATTCGCCATCGTTGACCATCATGAATCACCTTCACCATTATCAAGCACCATTACATAACAGTAGAATTCACTAGCATTCAATCATCATGAAGATTCAGCAAAGCCATTCTAAGACATGACATCAAAATCTCAGTTATCAAACATGTTTGATTGAGTATACTACTATTTTTCAGCCATTATGTTAAATGGCTATAGTCATGATTGATATCTAAAACCATGATCATCACTTCAGCTACAACCATTTAGCTACATCATTTAAGCTACATGTTAGAATTCGCCTACTATTAATCATGAACTATCTATAACCATGATCACCTTAGCCAACAGCTTGTAGCTCAGTTAGTTACCCAATGGTGACCGCATCGGAGACACCCATGGCTACCAGGGTGAACCAGGGCTACAGGAGCCATTCTCTAAGCACAAAGCATCAGTAAGTCATCTACCACTTGTTCGCCAGTAGAAACCCTCATTTAAGCCTCATTGAACCTTTATTTAAGGCCTATTTTACCTATATTTGATATTATCTGATCATCTAAGCATTCTTTTGCTGTGGTTAATGCCTTTTTACCCTTAGCTCTATTCATTTTACCTTCATTTTTGCTGTGGTTAAGCCTTCCTTGCCGTGGATGATGGTCCTTGCTGCAGGTTGGATCCACTGCCAGCAGATTCCTGGTACGACGCGCAGGGCTTCGAGCGAGCGCGCCGCAAGTATCGCTTCGGCACCGCGGACCGGGCCCACTGCGCTGTGCCGGCGTGGAGGTGCCACTGAGAGGAGGGACTTCATGGCTAATGATGCATCATTTGCTGGTACTTAAGCATAATAATTGGCCAATGATGCAGGACTATTTGGTACCACCAATTCAATGGTTATTCTGGCCAATTCAATTGAAGTTATTATTGGCCAATCATTCTGCTTAAGCACAATTAACCACTACGTAAGCAGAATTTGGTGGTTTCATCCTAGCCAATGATGCTTGAGAATGCTTAGTGGGTGGTTGATATTGGTGGTATTAATTGGTGGTTAGTGATGGCTAATGATGGTTAATCTGGGGGTACCCTTATTTTGAGAAACCACCATGTATGCTACATCTGGCTTTGTCTATAAATGGTGGTACCAACTCATCCAATGATGACCATTATTAAATCGGAAACTAACCAGCTTGAAGTGATGCAACGTAATGTAGTGTGATGTGTGATGTGATGTGAAGTAACGTGATGCATGCACATATGTGTATGCAGGTAGACATGTCTCTCTCACAAGTGAGCTGGTTTTGCACCGGTCTAGGGCAAACACCATGGCAATGAACCTAGCCACATTTACAGTCTTATATACACGTACGGATGTTTTGCTTGGTTGCTTGGTTGGCTGATGATCACAGGACGGTTATACTATGTGGCGGATTAATGCAAATCAGATTTCACTAGCATTCATTTGGATGTTTCTCAAAATAGGGGACCAATAAAATCATCCAACATGAACCAATTATAGCAAGAAACCATAGTAAACCAACTGTACCTTGAGGAGTTTCCTATGGCCTGAAGAACCACCATTTGGGGCATCGAAACCGAGCCTCATGACAGAAGGGATTGGTGATTCCCTTTGCACCGCCTTCCTTTGGGTGGTGCCTTGCGAGGTATCTGCGAGAAGAGCCACTGCGTCTGTACTCCTTGATTCAGGCGGCGAGGGCGATTAATTCACCAACTATACCAATTTGTTGGCAATTAATACCACTCTAATTGGTATATTACTATAGTAAAGTACTGCACGAAACAATCACCAAGGAGTATCAGACAAGTGTACCCTAAAGGTAGCGATGATCAATTGGTGCTTCTAGTTGGTTAGTGTATTCAATCCTGGGTGGATGAATCTTGCGTCCACAAAGGGATAGCCGTTTACCTTAAGTTTGTTTGGTTTGGACGATGTTGCTACTTGGACCCCCTTGATATATGAGGATGTCCAAACAAGCCTGTCAAAAGAAATCAATAGGGGTTGGCTCCTTGTTTTACTAGAATGGCAAGAAAAGCAAGGATAGAGCTGGACACATCTACTTACCTATGTTGATGATGTTGAGGCATTTGCAGTGCTTGAGTGGCGGAAAGATTTAGCCAAACCACGTGCTGGGCAGCGAATCTGCCGAAGTTTTATTTGTTCCTCTTCATCCAGGTAGCTTAAGCCAACATCTCAATCTTTTCAAGGGGAGAGGCTTCGTGCATGAACGCAAACAATAGCGAAACGATGACACAACCACAACACAATTCGATGAAACCTCCAATGCCACGCACAGACGGAGCTATAGCATTGAGGAGTCTCTGAAGCAGTAGCTTTGTTCCCAGATTCTGGGATGGTTTCCATGCATGTGGGATGAGAAGTGTGGCTTTGACTTGGAAATGATAAGGAAGCAAAACAAGATAACCCCCCGAGCTGAGCGTTCAAAGTTGAGAGGGTGTCTTGAACACTCACACACACACATGCGTCTGTGCAGTGGATGTAAACCCCAAATGCTCGTTTTCTGACTAGTTTCTGAAGCCCATTCCCGGCTTGGAACTTCCCAAGCCTAAGTTCTCGAGTGGTAAACTGAGTATTTAGTATTTGCCACTAGAAGTGAGTATTCAGTATTTAGTATTTGGTATTAGTTTCACATGGTAACAAGGTCTTTGGCCAGCTAGAAGATCCTGGCAGATCTGATGGTTCAACAGATTTGCGGGGCACAGCCAGGCCAAGTCGCAGCATGTGACGCGGGTGCTGATCAACATCGGTGCTGGAGATAGCCTTGAGGATGAATCTTGGCGAACCAGCATCAGGATTCAGTCACTTCATCTAGGACTCATTCAGGTTGTGAGTATCACTGCTTGGGGTGGTATAGGGGTTGTATCCATTCATAATCCCCAGTCTTGGGGATGGTTGATTGACTGATCATAATTCTGGAGTGGCTTCGTAATCATTCAGTAGTTGCATATTCAGCCTCGTTGGATGATCTTGGTTGATTTTCTTCATATAGCTGCCCCCAAAATGAGCTGCAGAGGCCTGTCACTCTAGCCCAAGGAGCAACACCGTCGACCGCAAGTTCTGTTCTGTCGCAGAGTGAGAACCCCCAACTGAATAGAGGATGGTGCGCACATGGCCTTGTAACTACACATTTTGACCATTTTCTTTAGGGAGGGGCTTGTTGTGAGCGCCGCACAGGGCACTTTTTGACACAAGTTTGCTGCAGCTTCCTTAGTGCAATCCAAGAGACACGCTGCTTGTACTATGAATAGTTTGGTGATTTTTTCAAGCAAGCTAGGGTAAGAGTATTATTATGTACTAGCCAGCATTTACTAGGTAGTACCATGTACATTGTTTGTAGTATTGCCTCGTAAAAGGATGAAATTGTTTAAATAAATTGGGATAGTTATACTAGCTTCTTTTTTGCTGAGGGTAGAGCTACTATTGAAAACATAATTTCTTTACACTGAGTTGTAATCCTTTGGTCTGGCATTATCCCTGCAGATTGGCTTTATTGGGGTAATAGCCTTTTATTACCACATGCATGATACTACAACAGATAGTGGCTCAATAATCTAGGTGTTATTTTTTATCCTTTAGTTTTAACCCCCTACAGGCTTATTTACACAGGTTGTAATGATTCCAAATCTTCTTCATGTTTTGTGGATCCAAGTCGGTAAATATTCTGCACTCCTTTGAGCCATGGGCATTAAGGGCGGCAAGGCAACTCTCCAGTCTGGGAACAAGGTGGTTCTGCATTTGGAAGTGGCTTCTTCTTCTACTTCAGCGCCTCACAGTTCTCCACCCCAACCAGAACGTCTCCTGAAGCAGATCGAGAATGGCGAAGTGCTTGTGCACCCAACCAAATCACAGTTTTCGGCCAGGAGAATCCAAATGCAAATTTGTAACATTCAAAGGGGATTTCGTCTTACCATCGGCGCTCTTGGACAATGGAACTCTGAGGCTCAGGAAAAGCTTCTTCATTGGTTGTTGAAGGCAGAGCAAAAACGTTCTCGGACCGAGACCCCGTCACCATCCTCTCTCTCAGCCTTACAAGACGTGCCTCTGGCAATTGAGAACGGCACCGTGGACGATGTGGATGCGCAGCCAAATGTTCAGCAAGCAATTTCCGAACCTTCTCGTGAACGGCCTCCGAACCTCAAGGAAGCCCAGCCCGCAAACGTCAAGGAAGCCACGCACGAAGAGCCTCCGAACCTCAATGAAGTCGCGCGCCCAAACCTCAAGGAATCTACGCAGGCAGAACCTCCGAACCTCAATGGAGCCATGGAAGAAGCCCAGGATGACTCATCTCAGCAACACTCACCGATGGCATCCCAGTCAGATTCATCCTCTTCATCGTCTTCTACATCTTCCCCAGTCCGCAAGCTCCACGAATCACGAGCCACCATCCGAGAAGTACATGATAGATTGGGTATGCTGAGGGAGCCAGTAGCAGACATGTGCGAAGACTGCGGTAGGGCAGTGGATCATCTCCACGGACTTCTGAACAAAGCTTTGGAATAGATAAATGAAATAATAACTTTTTAGCGTCTTCTGGCATCATATCTTTGCAAAAGTAATAAATTTGAATGTAGCATCAAAGCTTTGCACTGATGTGAACGGCGTGTCTCTTGGATTGCACTAAGGAAGCTGCAGCAAACTTGTGTGAAAAAGTGCCCTGTACGGCGCTCACAACAAGCCTTTCTGTTTCTTTATAGGATGGCTACCCCCAGCCCCACACCCCTAGCAGGGGGATCTTTTTGTCCAGTCGTCTCGCACTTCTTTTCTGGCAAATTCGCTGTGTGAGGTCACAGTTCCAAGAAGTTTATTCTCAGATAGTGAGTGGCTTTTGTTTGGGCCGAGCTATCACTAAACCACGCCATCAGGGTAGCGTGAAGCCAGGATGAACCAACCGGGGGCCAACCCATGTAGAAACCAGGGTGCGGCATCAATGTGAACATTATCAGCCATGATTAAACATTGTAGTAACCATCATTCAGCATGATGAGCCACTATCATTTATTGGTCGCCAGACTCATCATTGAGAATCATCAGCCACATCCATCAATAACTCATAGTCATACTATCATGACTTATACAATCACCATTATCATTTTTTGAATTCATACTGATATTAACCATGATGGATTCATCACGATTTAAACCACAAGCCAGAACCATGATTCAGCACCCATGCCTGGACCAACCATGAATTAGTCATTATTCACCAGCAATTAACCATCGATCTACCACTAGTGAATCTTTATCAACCACTATGAACCACCATCAAGATTTGAGACCGAGTTTTGTTTTTGAATTGGCTAACGAGATCGTTGAACCGACTGCATGACAAAGATTTCTGAATTTACGTCATCAAATGTAATGACCTGACTTGAATCAGGTGGGTTCTGGATCAGAGGGTTTTTTTGCAATCTTAAATTATCTTAAATTATCTCAAATTATCTCGTTTTATCTCAAATTATCTTTTTTTTTTTATCTTTTTTTATCTTTTTTTTTCTTAAATTATCTTAAAAATTAATTTTTTTTCAAAATAATTTGAATCATATCAATTGTTTTGTGAAGCATGCAAAAACAAAATTGATGTGACCGTGGCCATTGCAAAGTCTGTT
>VSDK01011153.1:40415-86206 GCA_009767595.1 Symbiodinium kawagutii | reverse complement strand
GAGGGAATCCGGATGCCAAAAGCACAGGGAGTCTTCTTTGAGGTGGATGAGGGTGATTTGATGCCTCAGAGTGCCTTGGTCTTCAACCGCCCCTAGATGCACTTTAGGGCTGGTATCATGCTGGGTGCCATCGCAATGGCTCCCGCTGTTAGGCGGACCGAAAGTCCTTGCAAGCGGGCTACACAGGCAACAGTGGCGGCTGCAAAGCTGCCAGCTGAGAATCCTTGGATGCGAAGGCGCCAATTTATAGGCGAGTGGCCAATCAAGTTATGTTTTGGGGGGTTAGTTAAGAAGGGGGCCATCGTCGAGAGAGCGCCGGCTATGTGGAGAGATTTGAGCTGCCAATGGAGTCCAGCAAGGTAGTACTGATGTGGCTCATGCCTATGTGCAGGCACTGCAGCGGCACTTTTGACGATCATCACAGTACGCAGCAGGATGTCAAGGGAGCTGACCCCTCCGACACTGGCCCACAAGGTTTCAACCTCTTGCGTGTTGAGCATAAGAGTGGTAATTTCATGGAGGGCCACACTCGCACCACGAGCCAGCGTGAGCAGTGGGTGAGATTGCTTATCAGAAAGGGAGAGAAATTGATCCACTGGACAGAGGGTTGGCCCGCAAACTGTAAGGTCACCATCGACGGAACAGTTGCTTAAGGTGAGGTGTGGCTTCTCACGCAAACCTAGTGGACGGTTGCCCAAGCCAAGGCAATCCACATAAACGTCCTGATACGTTTCGGTTGCAGCAGAGGCTGCGAGAGCGTTAATTTCATTCATCAGGATGAGGAGCATGATTGGCTGCACGTTGTCTAGTTTCCGTTCTGGAGGGGGTAAGGCAAGGAAGGTGTCCAGAGCCTTTGACCCATGCTCATCATGGCTGAGGAGGACGATAATGTTGTACGTGGAAGGCCGAGTTGGATCTAAGGAGTTAAGGTCAATAAAGCCGTTGGCCACAGCAGGGTGCTTTCGGGCCCGAGGGAGTAGGTCTTCCTGCAGACCTTGTCTGACCGAGCTGTGAATGCTGCTCATGCATTCCGACACGACTTCTTGCGTTTCCTCATTGTCTGTGGGGACATCTTGAATCTCATCAACCTCAGGTTCGGTGTCGACTGCCATGAGGATAGATTGACCACTTATCTCACCAACGCCTGGCAGGAGCTGCGGAACAGGAGAGGATTCAGCAGGGCTTGCGCTGGCCAGGACAACTCTGGTATAGGTATTGATACTGGATGGATGTTGCACGACGAATGGGAGGTGCAAGAAGAGGTCAGGTCGGGTTGCGTCCGGCATTTGTCTTTGTGTCCATCGTATCAATAATGCCGCACGTATGCGAGGAGTGAGGAGGCCCCTGTGCACTACCCCTTGCCATAGCATGCCTCCAGCAGGTTGCCATTTGCGGGTGTGGAAAGCAGCATGGAGGCGATTGGGGCCATCCTGGACTCCATGAAGACAGACCGCCAGGGGCTCCCACCCTTTAGACGCCTGGGTCTCCAGACTCGTAGCTGCATCAGCCTTGGCTGTTCCATAGCTGTGCAGGATGGCAGGTCTGAGGAAGCCGCTGACATCGGGGTTCTTGAAACATACCCTTTCCTGGGAGACACATATGCTGACACCACTAGCCCTATAGGGGTACTTCTGATCTTGGGCGTACTCGCAGCGATGCCAGGGTCTCCACTGCACTTTTTCCTTGCCACTAACTCCCTCAGTGCCAGTGGTCTGAAGGATTGCCACCACTGGTCGCTCATTCTGCCCACGAGCTCGCGCGTCCCAGCTCCCATATATGAGCCGGTAATAGCAGTACAGTACCCTATGCTTTGCTCCTTTGGCCTCGGTGAATGGCGCATTGGCACTGGCGCACGTAGGACCAACTATCGTGTCCCGACGGGTTTCAGGTATATCCACTGGGATCACGAAGTTGGTCATGCCCCAGTTAAAAATAAGATCAAGAGAAGATCAATGAACTCGTCGCCCAGTTGGTATGGAAAGAAGTCATGAAGTTCACCACACATATCCCAGCCTACGATCTAAATGCTAGGGGTGCCCATACTGGACTACTGGCACTCACTAACATCGGGGGACTCAAAGGTTATTTGGCAGATGCTCCCACCCCTCTCCTTCCTGATCGTACTCCTGTTCCGTTCAAAGTTGACACAGTGGTCACGCTAGCGGGCGCCACCTGTTACCATGCCCTAGTCTTCCAAACAGGGGTCAGTTTTTGAGCGGACAGTCTGATTACACAGATTTTGCCAATCGTGAAGCATATACTCGAGCGACCGTGGGCTTCACACGTGCCCAAATTGTGACAACAATCCTTAGTCCCCTGGATATGCGTGGCTTGCCGGGCTGCGCAACGGTGTTGGCAACTCTCATGTATGGAGTGGCTTTTATCAAGTCTAAATATGATCACTTCTATCATGCGAAAGGAGGCATGTCAAATGTTGTACTCTCTTTGGAAGAAATGCGACTCCATCTATCGGGTATCTACCTCAGTCATGACAAAGGATCCCCTTTCCCCCTTGCTTTGGCAGTCAATTATAAGGTGAAGCATCGGGGCCAGGTCATTACCCGCACAGATCGCCTCCATCTTATGCTTGCCTTGGCAAGGAATGTCGCTAGATCCTCATTTCGATGGCCACGACAGAAGGGTTTTTGTCCGGGCGGCCTTGGCTCCCCATTAGTATGGGCCTACAGCACCGACAACACACGCAAACCCCATTGGATTGTGGTCCCGGAGTCGCCTAAGAAGTGGTGGTTGTGGAACCAGAAGTATGATATTTGGCTGGATAATACCAACACGCATCCGAGTGCTGAGTGGTGGTCGCTTCACTACATTCACTTTTATGATTCTTGGCGTTTGACCCCTGAACGTGCTGACCACATTCATATCACGCAGCGCCCGGTGCGCGCACTTACAGAACACATCCCCCAATGGTCCGCAGACCAGGATGAGAAAACAGCAGCCAGGACTTGGCAGAAGCGCAATCCGACTGACACTGCCTCCACGCCTTCTTCGGCAGCCAAAGCCCGAGTTGCTCCACCCACAGTTGAGAAGTGGGTTCCCTCCAGAGCCAGAGAGCCCCAAACGGCCTCTTATGCTGCTGCAGCCAAGGCTGCATATGATGCGCTTCTGGAGCTTTCAAGGGTTGCTG
The DNA here is from genome assembly GCA_009767595.1 of Symbiodinium kawagutii. NCBI lineage: Eukaryota > Dinophyceae > Suessiales > Symbiodiniaceae > Symbiodinium > Symbiodinium kawagutii. The sequence continues at coordinate 83,061 of VSDK01011153.1, read as the reverse complement.
AACCCTCCATCGTTAACAAGCAACTCCATTCGGTCTCCCAGGCCTTCCCACTGAAAGGGCTTGTGAACGTCGACTGGCCATTGGCAAGATTGCAAATTGACATAGGTCACTTTGCCAAATGTTACAGTGCCTTCGCTAAAAGATACTTGATGGAGTCATTGCTCACTACTGGTTCCTTTACCACTATTCTGCCTAAATTACAAGAGTTAAAATGGAATTTGCTACAACGGCAGATGAAAAGCATGGCGCAGGTCCTTGCCACACTGTTCCAATGTCCCCCTGACAATCATTCTACTTTCCAAGGATCCAGCCCCGGCGAAGGATATCGGCGCTTCCAACACCAAGATTTTTGGGAGAAATCGCTGCTAGTGGCTACTCTCTCGTCGTTCAACCATGTTAAACGGCGTCAAGAAACTGACGTGGATCTTCCACCCCCGGCAGTATCCAACTTCGCACATGTTCTGCATGATCGCTCCAGGGAAAACAATGCAGATCGCACGAAAGAAGTAAAGCGGCGGCTCGGCCTGCCCTGGGACAATTTGATGGTTTACTTCCCAGTGCGAATGATCCCAGAACTCGCAAAGTACATGCATGACCTTCCAGGGACGGATGTCCGAGACTTTCAGCAGGTCATACCGCTCCCTCAGCCCGAGGGCGACCCAGTGCTCAAAGTCATCGAAAGCAGGCTTCCTCTCCCTACTCCACAGCCTCCGCAAACACCCGTGACTGATCAAGCCTGTGGATCAGGTCTCATCATACTTCCGTACTTGCACTCGCTCAGCATTGCCAAGACCGCCGTCAACGCCAAAATCGAAATTAAGTTACCAAGATCTCGTCCTTCATCATCAGGTGAGGTTGCTTCCTCAACCCCCCTGCATCAACCACCGCGTCCATTTCCTCAGTGCCAAGCAGAATCTATTTTGGGGCAAGCTCATGCCGCTAACTTTGCAGCAGCATCAGCAGAGGCACTGCGCAGTGACTTTTTTGCCATCTCTCCGTGCCCAGACGAAACCACCATCAATGACGTTTTTCCCATGTCCGTCTGGCACCCAAAGGGCTCGATGCCCTCCTTATACCCCCTGACTCATTAGCTGCTTATTATCGTGGGGAAGCGAGAGCTGATGAAGGGATCAGTGTTGTCACTTTCAGCACCCAGGAATGGATTCAGCGATATATCAATGTGTCACAGCAATGGTGGCCACAAGTTCAGTTTCAAAGCCCTCACCAAGTTAACCTTGCAGGTTTACGAGATCTCGTTCAGAGGCAACAAGTGCATCATACACCTGCTGCAGGCTCTGGCCGGGCCATTCGTCCTCGCAGCAGAACACCTGCTGAGCAGCAGTCCCAATCATCACAATCGTCTCATAGACCCTCAGGGAGGAGGCGAGATGCACGGCCCTTTCCTCACCAGTAATGAGGCCATAGATTCCATATCTAACGGGGCATGCTTCTCTTCAGTTGTCTAGTCCGGCACTCTCATTTTCTTCTTGCCCATTCCATCCTTCCCCCATTACTTATTGTCTTCTTTTGCTGCTTCCTCCACACACGGGCCTCCGGCCCATGGGTGGTTGGTTGCTTTCCCTTCTCTCCCCCCCCTCTCCCCCCTCTTCCTCTCTTGTTTCTCGCTATCCTTCCGTTTCTTTCGCCCTTTCGCCCCCTTTCACCTGCTTCCTCCGTTCAAAGGCCTCCGGCCGGTGAGCGTTTGGTTGCACTCTGTCTGCCTCCTTTCTTCTCCGCAGCTTTTCCGCAGCTGTTTACCTAGCCCTTCGGGCTACGGGCGCACATGGCGTTGCGGTGCTGCCTGGCGGACTGGCTTATGTCTTCTGGCGCTGGATGAGTGTTACACTTTTCTCGCAGCTTGAAGGCCCCTGGTTGACAGCAGCAGTCGTCTGTAATTTCGCTGGCCATCAGCACGTCTGCAGTTCAGACACTCGCAAGTCAGCTCACTGCGAGGCCAGGTGCATCTCAGATTTCGGAGTGCCATAAACCTCGTTGCGATGATCCAGCAGACCTTGTCACTATGTCGCTACGATCTTGCAGCGGCTTGCGCTACGGATTCAGTGATGCAATGTATTCTTTTTTCAGCTTCAGCTGCACTTCAGGAGCTATTCTTAACAACAATGCTCACAACCTGCCAATTGGCCTGGGAGTATTTGGGCTAGTTCTCACGCTGCCTTGGTATAGTGTCGTCATAGTGGGATACTCTTTGTCCTTACTAACTACTCATTCTTTGCCTGTCGATGTATTGCCTTCTGCCAGTAATACTCGTGGAGGCAGTGAAGCTACGGTGGTGTTTGGGCGGTGGCTTGACAAGCTCCGTGCCCTGAAGGACGACTGGCTTTCGCTCTGCGTTTGCCCTTCGTCCTTCGGGCACGGTGCTTGACGCTGCTGCTCCTCTTCTTTTTCGCTACCTCACTTCTCACAACATTGCCTTTTCGGCTACCATGGTTCGTGGGTTGCTGCAGATGACTCTCGCTACCATTTGCCGTTTCGGTTTTTATGCAACTCATGCGAATTGAGATGCATTTGCAGGCCATACCTTTCTTCAAGTCACAGAATCTTTGGCACTGCCTGCATTATTGCGATGCTCAAGGCTAGTGCTCATGTGAATGGTGCCTTTGGCAGAGGCGACGGAATGAATACATCTTCGAAGTAAGGTGGCATTTCTTTTCTGCTGTGAATCCTACTGGTGTTTTTTCGAATGAATTTTCGACGGATCGTTTATCGCTGGTTTCGCACTGACTTCACTCTGAGCCGCTGGTTTTCTGTACAGTTTTACGTCTCACTGCAGATGTGTTAATGCACCCTCTTAGATTGGGATCTTTGAGTTTCTTGTAGTTTCGACCTGTGACCGCTGCCACAGTGCACAAGCGGCGCCCTAGAGGAAAAAAATGCAGCACACTACCAATGCGTTTTCCAGATCCATGGTGCTCTTGCTTGGCCATGTGCAAATTATCTCGCAAGTCACCGATCCGACAGCATAAGTCATTGACGACATTCCTGCTCTTATGAGCGATAGTCGGAAACCATTCCCGATGAAAGATATTGTCACTTTTCCCTCGGGGCGTCCACTTTGGCGTGTTAAAGGCGTCTAGAGCCTGCACGGGATCAGCCAAAATTCCATCCGATGCGAACAATCTCTCAAGATTCGACTTGATGGCGTCTTCGCAATTTAGGTCATCAAACAGATAGTCACCATATCTGACCAAGCAAAAGGTCGATGACTGTCCTTGAGTTGCAAAGGCTCAGGGGAAGAATGCAATTTGCCGACGGGCAACTCTTCGGGAGAGTCGGAAGTTTGTGTATGCGTGCGCTGACTAAGCATGCCTTTCATGACGGGGCAGACCAAATGTCAGAGCAGTGTGTTTGTGCCTTGAATCGCTTTGCAAACAACCTTAGGATAGCTGTCCCTAGGATCATCCGAACTGAAGCTGCCGAAACTTGGTGCATCTTCATCGATGCTTGCTTCGAACCCAAAGATGGGTGCCCATTCTTGGAAGAGGAGGAATTTTGGCAAATCCCAAGATCGTGTTGTTAGCTTTTTCTGGAACAGCTTGGTAGAAGACATCTAGAATACCTCGGGTGGGGTGAGAAGAAGACCGTAGTTTTTGAAGTAGAACTTCTAGGCATGATAGTTGCTATGAAACTTTGGGAAAAGGGTCGTACGGCGTCCTGGCAAGTGGACGCGTCAGCTGCCTCCAGCAGTGTTGGTCGAGTATGCCTTAATCTGCCTTAGGGCGGATTTCCGCAGCCGTTTCACCTAGCCTAAGTGGCTATGCCGGGGCGGGGTGGGATGCAGGGTTGCTTAGGAGTATTCCTGCACGCGCGGCCGGTGCCATGGTGTCGTGTACAGTGATTGCGCTGCTGGATAGAAGCACGTTGGTGTGCTTTCTGGGCCTAACTGTGAGTCTTACTTCGCTGGTGGTGCTACTTGATCTGGCTGGACACACTTCGTGGTGGTGCCGTCGGGAAGTGGAGGTACTCCTGAAAGTAACTAGGGGTGAGTTGTACTTGCCGGTGGGAGTTCTAATTGTTGCTCTCCGCTGCTCCTGTGATGGTCGAGTGATATTTGCCTACAGAGGTATTTATCGTGCTCCGGATAGAGGTGTGGCCGATAGCAAATGACGCCCTGACAGACGGGAAGCTGCCTGCGGCTCTCTGTGCTCCGATGAGCCTGGCATCGAACCAGGGGATGCTTGTGTGAGTCCATGCCTGCTGGAGGCTGCGTCTTTGGTATAGTAGGGGCATTATCGAAGAGCGGCAGCTGCTGCTGAAACGCCAAGCCTTGGCTCCGGCCTTTGCTTTTCGTTTCTGCGGCAGGTGGCTTGACGGTACTGCTCGAAGTACTTTGACCCGCCACTGGTGACGTCTGCTTGGTGTGCTGGGCCATACGACTCTCTACAAGCTCTTTCACGGTTACTTTGATGTGGCTTGCGTTGCCAGGAGTGGTCTTCGCGATTGGCATGCTGGGCCGATGATACACAAAGGGCGGGCGGGCACCGTGGTGCTCTGCCCGGGAGGTTTGATTCGCTCACTTCGGGGGGGGCTGGGCTCCCCCTCTTACTTCCGTTTTTTCTGCGGATTGGGTACGGCTTTTTTACATCTTCGCATTTACTCTGCTGGCTATGCAATGGTGCCGCTTTCTTTGTACGAAGCTGCAACACTCTATGGCATCTTCAGCTGGCTTGAATCGTGGGCAGTTACTTGGCTTGATCAATCGAATCTCTCTTCGTAATGATGATGCTGAGGGAAGAACGGACGATGCCTAGTTGACCGCCTTTTGAGATGAGTGAGTGCGGAGTGTCTCCTGTTTCACCCTGTGCATATGTTGAGTATAGCCAGCTAGATGACCTTGACGATGGGGTTGCTTTGTTCTTGTTGGGGGTTGGTTTGGTTTGCTGGTTTGTTTGTCTTGTGTTTGGTGCTGGTTGGTTTGGTCTGGTTTTTGGGTTGTGCCCATACGGTCATCTTGCTTTAATTGAAGATCATGTGAAGTCATGTGAAGTCTTTGCAGCTTTCCGGACAACTAGTGACCTGCATCGTGTGTGCAATAGGCACTTCCTGGAAAAAAAAAGAGTATGCCTTAATCTGCCTTAGGGCGGATTGCCGCAGCCATTTCACCTAAATGGCTATCCCGGAGCGGGGTGGGAATTTGCTCCCAGGAGTATTCCTGCACGCGCGGCCGGTGCCATGGCTTTGCTTACCCTTGAGTGCTTTGCACGATGCTCTGCACTTTGCCCCATTCGGGGCTATTTCTGCATAAGTCTTTTTGACTCGCTGGTGGTTGCTACTGGTGCTGGTAACATTCTTGCCCAGGAAATCTCGAAAGCATCTATTGCTTGTCATTTTTCGCATATGACTTCATTTTGACGGTGTGAACCTTGTCAAATATGTTTGGTTGGCAAAACGCCGTTGTGTGTTTCTTATAGTTCCGGAATGTTAGGAGGCAATGCGTATGAGGAATTGACGCCCGGGCAGATCATGTTTTCTGCGGCATGGTTCCACTTGCTGTTTGACAGGAAAACCACAGTTGGAAAAATGTGGGGGGAGGTTAGTCGGCTCTAGGTTTGTCTTGCAGCTTGCGGCTGTTTTGGCTCGAGCGCCATGCCAAAGGCTAGCGCGCGAACGACTCCCAGAGATGTGCGGCCATGAGTTCGCAAGATGTGGCTGACGTGAATTTGCGTCTGACATCTGTTCGCAAACGTCTGTGGCGCTAATTGGCGGACGCAGTGCCAGGGGATGACATCCCAGCGCCATTTGCTCGACAAGCTCTATTGATTTTCATCTGGAGCTTAAATTCTTTTGACGTTGTAACGTTCTATTTGAGAGCCACAGCCTTTCCGAACCTTGACGGTGAAAGGGCGCAAGACACATGGTCACGCAACTTGTCGCGAGCTCCCCTACAGAGCTGCTTGCTCGTTGGAGTATCAATCCGCCCCACAAAAGCATTTTTCAGGCGTCGGTCTTTATCGTGGGTTATTGCGTGTGGAAATGGTTGGCGCATCAGACCAATATGCAAGGAGTAGCGCCTTCAAGGCGCCTGCTGATACATCAAGCAATCGCTTCCCGTCCCGCAAGGCTTGCCCCAGGAAGTTGCAGACCGATTGCGGCGCCCATTGGTTGGGTCCGATCGGGCCCAGAAAAAATTTTTGCAGAGATTCAGAGCCACGTGGAGGGCGCGCGTTGGTACCTTGCCGGTGTGCAACTTGTTGCCTGTCAGCGTGTTGCAAGAGAAGGCGTCACGCGGACATGAAAATAGAGCATGAATATGAATGACATTTGGGTTCTAAATTGCGCCCCCGTTTTGGGTTTCGTGTTCGTTGTCAAAAAGGGGTCAGTGTGGACCATGACAGAAGTGTTTTAAAGAGGGTCGTACTTTGTTTGTCCTGCTTGAAACAAATTTGGACCCCATTTTGGGGTCTGAAATGAACTCCGTTTTGGGTTTTCTTTCGGCTTCCATTTTCCATCCAGACGGTCGCTTTTTTCAGATGGTGCAATGCCGTGGTGACGGCCGAAATTAAACATGGATGAATGTTTTCGGCTTTTGCGTGGAGGGCGGTGAAGGCACCGTTCTCCGCGGTGTGAAGGCTTCCACGTCGAGCTTCATTGAGTTTGAGACGCTCCCGCTGCACATACATTGCTTCGATAGCGTCGAATCCAGAAACTGAACAGAAAGCTGCGCCAAATCCTGGTCGGCAACCGGGCTCAGATCACAGACGCTTTTCTGGCGTTTGCTCGGCCTGTTGCTTGCTGTTGGGAGCGAGCCTGATATTGTGGAAAAACAAAACGGCTTGGAACAATTCCAATTTAATGGTCCAATATTTGCAGCTCGTGCTTGAAGCGTGGCAAGCGACGTGTCCGCACCGACCATTGTGTGTGCTGTTTGATTGCGCCGAGTGCCATTTGACGGACGAAGTCTACAAGCTTGCTTGCGCTGCTGGTGTCCGACTCTTGATCGTGCCAGCTGGCGCCTCTTCGATTCTCCAACCTCTTGTGTCTATCTATTCCGCCGTCTGCGCGAAGATCTCCGCCGACGTTGGGCTAGCGTCCAGAGTCGCGCTAGCAGCGGGGCAGTGTCAAAGGGTGAATGGGCTTCTTTGGTTGCCACTGCTGCGCAAACCATGGTTTCGCAGCCGTGCTGACACAGCCATTTGAAGGCGCGGGTGTTTGTGGGGGGCAAGGCAAATTGCCCAAACGGCTATTACAAACATTGCAATGGGCACAGTGCCCAATGATTCCTCCAGGTCTTCCTTCGCTTGTCCAGGCTTGCCATTTGTGTCCTACAAGAGGCCATGTTGATGTGGATGCGTGGGTTCGTGTCACTGAGCCTGCAGATCTGGCTGCGCGCCGGTTCATTCGTACTGTCGATTGGACGGCCAAAAAGCCTTGTTGGCGGGCGCATACTGTACTTAGTACTGGCTGGCGACCCTTGATGTTGCCATAGGGAAGTGGTGGAAACACTAAAAGAGACGAGGGGGCGTTGTACTCGCCGGTGGTAGTGCTAGTCTTTTCTCTCCGCTGCTCCGAAGACGGTTGAAAGGTTTTTGCCTACAGAGGTATTTATCTCGAGCGTTGCTTTCCTTTGCTAATGAGTGGAAGGGGTACTATCCAAGGTGGTGCTTGTTGTCTGCTCTCTTCGGTAGCTGGAGGGCTGTTGAGTGATTTTTGCCTCAGAGGTACTTATCTTTCTCGCTGCTCCCTTCGTCGTGGTTACTCGGACAGATCGGCAGTAGTACCTTCGGTGATTTTCACAGATGCTTGTCCGGGGTGCGGTGCCTTGACAAGCTAACTGCTACTGAAACGTCTTGCCTTGGCTCTGGCCTTTGCTGGCCGTTTCTGCAGGAGTTTGCTTGACGGTACTGCTTACTGTGATTATGACCCGCTACTGGTGACGAGTGCTGTCTGCGGTGGATTAGGCATGCATCTGCTGGAGGTATCAATGCGAAAATACATTCCGGGCTTGGCTGTGCCCGTTGTGGCCCTCACAGTGGCGACCTTGGCCGTTGATATTCTTTGAATCACGTGTGTGCACCTCTGGTGCTCTGCTTTCAAGGCTTGATTCGCGCAGTTTTGGGGCTGGGGCCCCCCCGGCTGGATTTCTGAAATTTTTCGGATCCTTTTGCAGCATTTTACATCTTCGCACTTACCATGCTTGCCTGCCAGGGATGAACTTTTCTTTGTACGAAGCTGCAAAGGCTTTGCGCATTACCTGCTGGCTTGCCTCAGGGAATGAATTTCTTGATGGAGCCTTCGTGGCTTTTGTGATGTTCTGATGAGAGGTGAAGACGATGCCGAGTTGAACGCCTTCTGAGATGTGTGAGTGCGGAGTGTCACTTGTCTCACCTTGTGCATATGTTGTAGTTTATTTGCAAAATGACCTTTGTAGGTTGGGGCCCTTTTTGGTGCTGGTTGGTTTGCGGTTTTCTTGTTTGTTTTCTGGTTCGTGTGGGAGGTGGGATAGCTTTAGCCGCAGTCTCATTATATTCGGTTTGAAAACAATTCCCGACAGAGCAGAAATCCTTTCAATGAGTCCTAGTGGATGATTGACTTAAGACACAATGATTACATCGTCAGGCAAGAATATCTGCCATGGGACTGGAATGTCCGCCGCCCTCATGCGAGTGGGCGTTCGTCGGCTGCTTCTGGCAGTGCAAGCTGCTCTAGAACGTTTCCCTGGGAATTTCTTGTCCGACAGGGACTTAGAACTTTAGGGACTTGTGCCTTCGCCAAACTGAAATGGATTTCGGGAGGAAACTACGTACAGCGCCCGAAATTTGATGACACTGAACGTTGCGAGGTGACCTGTGCACGTGATCATTGGTAGTGCAGGGAGCTGCTAAATGCTGTGCCTTGGGGCTCTGTGGAATGACGTGGCGCAGCTCCGGAGTGCGGTGCTTTCAAGCTGACTGCGGCTGAAATGTCTAGCCTTGGCTCCGGCCTTTGCTGGTCGTTTCTGCTGCAGTCTGCTTGACGGTACTGCACACCGTCGCTATGGAAGGAGTGGGGAACGGGTACATGTCGAGCTTTGACCTTGGGATTTGGCTCCTAGTGGTTGGTAAACGGTGTCTTGACTGAGGGACTTTATTGCTCCACGTGTGTTGTTCAGGTGATAGGACCTTGACAGTTGCACGTATATCTCGTTGATGCCCATTGACTGACTTATGATGGTGTGGGATTCATTGTGAGCTTCTGCTTGTATGGCCGGCCCTGGCAATCCTGCGAAGGGGCTAGCTGTCCCAGCTTTACAATGGACGACCCTACGGACCTTCTTGTGCCTGGGTACTGCATGTATAGGACTGAATGTCCTCAACTATTGGTGGTGGCTCCTATGCTGATGGTTCGCGCCCCTGGTGCTTTGCTTTCGATGATTGATTTGCTCTTTGTGTTGGGGGGGGCTGGGCCCCCCTTTTTTATTAATATGAGATTGGAAGCCGAAATTCTTTTTGCCTTTACATCTTCGCATTCACTTCGCATTCACTATGTCAGTTATTCACTGGTCGGATTCCATTTCTCTTGTACGAAGTTGCAAGGTGGGGAGACACAGTCAATTGGCAGCGATTGTCAGAGGCTACCAGCAGGCAAGGCGCAACCCTGGATGTTTGAAACTTCTGGAGAATTGCGAGCGACGAATTGAGATGATGATGCCCGGCTGAATGTCTTCTGAGAAGCGTGAGTGCGGAGTGTCACACGTTTCACCTAGTGCTAAGTTAGTTTGTGTTGCATTTAAGATGACCATTTTGCCGGTTGCTTCTGGTTCTTTGGTTTGTTTTTGGTTGCTGTTGGTTGTGGGTTGTTTGTGTTTGGTTTGGCTGGTCTGTTTCTGCACAATGGTCATCTTATTTTAATTGGCGATCTTTTGATCTCTATTGCAGTCTTTCTGGACACATAGCGACCTGCATTTCGTGTGCAAGAGGCACTACCCAGGAAAAAAAATCTTTGGTAGTTGTTACCAATGACCGCTGCCACCAGTGCAAAAGCGGCATCCTCGCAGACAAAAAAATAACAATCCTCTCATATCGAGAAGACAAGACGATGGCGATGGAACGTGTGAAAGTACCTGAAGGACAAGGCAGAAGACCCCTGTGGGCCAACTGCCTGCGCTTTGCCTTTGCTCTGTTTGCCCTTCGAGGCTCCTCTGCCCTTTGCGCTTTTCTCAGCTTCTTCAACAAATGCAGGATGGGATCCTCTGCAAGTCCAGAGATTGGCGGTGGCACTGAGTACACCTGGTATGCGCTCCTGGTGCATGGCTTTCGATTTTTGATTCGCTCTTCGAGTTGGGGGGGGCTGGGGGGCCCCTGGTGATTACTTGCTTCCTTCTATCCTTTTACATCTTCGCTTTCACCATGCCAGTTTAGATATCGGATGCTTTCCTTTTTTTGTGCGAAGTTGCAACGTTGGGATGCTATGTCTACTGGCAGTATTCTCAGAAGTGGTCACCAGACAAGGCACAAAGGGTTGATTCTTGTGAGGAAATTGGGCCCAAGACGAGATGAAACGATGATGCCCGGTTGATTGACTTCTGAGATGCGTGAGCGCGGAGTTTCACACGTTCCACCTAGAGTGTAGTCAGTTAGTCTGAGAAGTAAGATGACCTTCTTTTTGTTTGGGGGTGGCTGGTTGCTTGGGTGCTTGGGCTGATTGTTTTTGGTTGTTTGTGGTTATTGTGTTTGTTTTTTGGTTTGGTTCTCCTTGACGGTCATCTTACTTCCTAATTGGCGATCTTATGATCTCTATTGCAGCCTTTCTGGACATATAGTGACCTACATTTCGTGTGCAATAGGCACTACCCAGGAAAAAAAATCTTCAACAAATGCAGGATTAGGAGTGTTAGCAGAGAGGGCCCGCCGGACCGTGGCAGAGTTACTGAGAACGCTCCTCTAGTGATTTGTGTTGGTCAAAAGTAGTTGCCCAGGAGTACGTCCTGATTCCGTACCTGAGGGATAAACCCACATTTCATGTGCACGAATGTACGCTGCCCAGTACAGCTTTGGCAGACTCCCGAGGATGATGCGCAGAGGGTTGCGTACCTGCTTGTGGGCCTCGCCGCTTCCTCTTACGCTTTTTACGCCGTTCCACATGTCTATCAAGAGCCTCTGTAGGTTGCAGTCCATAGAGGAGGACATACTTCTGTGCCCTTCAGACTAGTTACGGGTGCGTTTCTGAAGGAAGCGCAAACATCATGTGCCAGTGATTAACTTGGTTCGAGTCCACAGCTGGCTGATGCTTTTCTAACGTTCACAGAGGCGATAATTTTCGATAATGGCATCGACAGTTAGTCACTGGCAAGGGCGGATACCAGAAATAGCTTCTAGCAGACTTGCTATAAATTCCTGATCTGCGCCAGACGCTCAGATTGACTTCATTGTGACGGAGCAACGTTGTCAGGTGGACTTCTGCTAAAGATTGATGCATTGCAGCGTCTTGACAAGCTCTGTGCCAGACGGGACGATTGGCTATCGCTTCGACGTTCGCCCCTCGTCCCACTAGCACAGTGCTTGACGGTGTTGCCTGGCCCAGAGCCGCCGAAGTCGGCCACTGTCTCCCTGAAGAGGTCTGCCTATGGCGACCTCTTCACGGTTGCAGTCTTTCAGTTTTCTCGTAATAAGCTCTCTAGATTTCTTTCTTGGACTCACAGGCAACACACGATATGTGGGAACACGCTTTGCTTGGCTCTTTCATTTTGTGGTGACAACGATGAGGCCGATTGGCTCTCAATTTCCAAGCTGACACTCTGGTGTGCATGCTTCGATGGTGAGCTTCATTTTTGGCGGATCATCTTGCCATGCTTTGTTTGGCATGTACATTTTGCGAACGTACGTCAGTGGCGATTGTGACGATTGCACTTCGGTGCTCATTACATCTGCTACTATTCTTAGGGTCCATTCAAACACGCTGTCAATTTTCATGTGAGGCCTGGTTACGCTGTCGGATGTGCTTACCTTCTTTGCTTGCCATTTTGTACAGTTTTCTTCAGTCTCACAGTAGGCTTGTTAATGCACCTTCATGGATTGGGATCTATGATTCTTTTGTAGTTGAAACATGTGGCCGCTGCCACCAGTGCAAAAGCGGCGCCCGCGCAGAAAAATCGATTGGCTCTCAATTTCACAAGTCGGTGAGTTGGCTCTCACAAGCTTGCAGTACCAACGGAAAGGACGCAGAGAGGTCATTTCCAGAAACAAAGATTTTCAGTTTCCAAGCTCGTCAATATACATTGAAGCTGCTGCAGCTTTATCACCTTAAAGGTTCTTGAGCATGTTCATATCAAGAGCATTGGATCCTTCTTGACCATCGAGATCGATCTTTGCATCCTTCGTCCGATCTTCCTCTGCGCGAATCTCAGATTGTGCATCGACTGTGTCAATCTCTTTGCCATGTGGGATCTCTGTCTCAAATAATGGCTCTGTCAATGTCGCCCAGAGCATTCTCCGTGTGATTGCCTTTTCATGATCTTTTCCTTCCCAATCCCTTGGAAAGATTCCATGCTGCCGATAGTTGGTCAAAAAGATTCGTTTCGTCTCTTTCGGGATATACCCATCCTCGTGCCTGCACTTTACAGCTCGATTTTGCGATGGACATGCTGGCGGTGCCTATTCAACATTGGACACTAAAGCAACGACTTCGGCAACGATCGTCCATGCGCTTGGCTTTGCTCCTTTTTGCTGTGCCTTTTGGTTACGCACTTCTGGCGTGTTCTGTTCTAGTATCTTTGACGATCACGATTGCTGCGCTTTCACAGATGCCTTGATGATGCCAATGACCTTTTCCACGTCATTTCAACTTCTGTGCAATTTTCACCGGGTCTCAATGTAGACCTGTTAATGAATTTTCATGGATTGGGATCCTTGAACGCGCTTTTGTTGTGATTTGTGACAGCAGCCACCAGTGCTAAAGCGGCGCTCCCGGAGAAAAAATCATGTGGCAGTGCTGTGGGAGTTTGACTGCCCGCTCTAGGCACGGTTTTCGAAGAGTTGGCTCGATTTGGGTCAAGGGGGGGCTGGCGCCCCCCCATACTTTGTGGATTGCTTGTGCAGCTTTCATATTTTCGCCTTGCTCTGCATACACCAGAAGTATTGGGACCGTGCCTTTCATTGGATGTACGAAGATGCTCCTTTGGGAAATTATGGGCTCTTGCAATTTCAAGTGTTTGGGAAGACCAACGAATGTATGGCTCACAGCGGATTCAGGAAAAGATGACGACAAGACGCTGATGCCTGGATCGTTGTCTTCTGAGCAGAGTGAGTGCGGAGTGTCACACGTTTCACCTAGCTTATTGTTAGCTTTTGGATTTGTATGGTAAGATGATGACTGTGTGTCGCTGGTTTGGTTTTTGGTTTTTGGTTTGTTGGCCCTTGTTTGCTTGTCGTTTTGGTTTTGGTCTTGGTCCTGTTATGTCATCATTCTTGCTTGTACATTTAATTGGTGATACCATTGCATAGCTATTGCAGCCAAACCTGACAATCAGTGACTTGTGTTTTGTGCGCGTGAGGCGCTACTCGGAAAAAAAGGGACGTGGTTAATTCCATCCTCACTGTAATCTTCAACATAAAGGTCAAGAATGCAAAGCTCAGAAGTCTAGAACTTGGATCAGTTTAGATCTTTGCTTTTGAGAAGGTCTGGACCTTCGTTTGAACCTCAAGCCTTAAGGTCCAAGGTTGCGTTCCCAGGACCTTAAGCCTTAAGGTCCAAGGTGACCTTGAGGTTTCAACCTTCGTCCCTCCCCCCTCCTGTCCCCGTCCAACCCTTCACTCGAACCTTAAAGCTTTAGGAACTTGCCCTTGACCTTAAGGTTTAAGGTTCGGAGCTTAAGCCTTAAGGTCCCCGAAGGTCTCCGACCCTCTCTAATCAATGGACCTTTTCAATGGGGGCGTTTAGGATGCCTGTTCTTCAGAGTAAAGGTTTGATTGTCCTACACCGCAATGGATGCATCTGGATGGTTTAAAAATTGAAACGCAGAAACTTACAACATCAAATAAGAAAGAAATGTGTTATCCCAAGCAAACTGATGTACATATTATGTTTTTCCAAACTATTGGGTTTGTTTAGTTCCGCTACAAATATCATTTTGTTGAATTTTAAAATCTATCATTTTATTGTTACAATTTTCTAGATCTTTTGTCGGTAGGCTCAAATTTTGCGCTGTCTCTTCCAACCAAGTTCAAAAAAATCAAGACTTATTTCCTTGTCTCAATCCGCCAATGCCGATACAGCAATTCGCTAAAAAAAATTGTTCCTATTGATCTTGTTGGTCTTGTTCGTGTTGGTCTTGTTAGTCTTGTTCGTCTTGTTGGTCCTGTTTGGTTTTGTTCGTTTTTGGTCTTTTTGTTTGTTGTCGTTTTTTGGTTTTCTTCGTGCTTTTTTACAGTTTTCATTGGGTCTCAATGTAGGCTCATGGCTAATGCATTTTCATGGACTTGAACGCTCTGTAGTTGTTACCCGTAACCGCAGCCACCTGTGCTAAAGCGACGCTCTCGGAGAAAAAAACCATTTCTTTTATTTTATTAAAGAGACGCAAAATTTTGCTCCGTTTTCGTCGTCATTGTTGTTTGGTTGTCTTCGGCTGTGTTTTGCGCATGGTCTTTTGCAAATTTCTCAGTTTTTGATGGGGCTGCGCCAAATTGCCTGCAGGACAAAGAAAAACGCCCTGTCAACAGTCTATGAGTTTTCGTGCGTGCCACGCATTCCTAGCGTCCAAGCAAGACCTATTTGGGACATTTGCGTTGGATTTCTTCTCTTTACTTAGTAAAAGGAGTCATGGCATTCATCTATGTGGTGACAGAATGCGATGTGTTCTTTGTTATTGACGCATCGGTTTGGTGTGTCATCGATGAACAAGGCAGAGCACCTGGTTGGTTTTTGTTGCAAACGTGCGAGCATCTTTGTCAAAGTCAATGAAAATTTTTGGTTTGAGGTGCCAAAGAGAAGCGCTGACGGCTTGTTTCGCGTTTGATTATAATATTGTATCATTTCCTTTTTGTAGAATGTTGAAGTTGTTTGGTATTGCGTTTCTTTCGGTTCGGCTTCTTATGATGCCACTTTTGCGTACAAGCGTGCTGCTGTCCAACCAACGGTACGACCTACACAGAGTGCGTTGTCATTCAATTATTTATCCCGGCAAGAGACCCCAAACAGTGAAATGGGGGGAAGTGGGAAAAGGACACAGCAAGAGCATTTATGAGCATTTATTTGAGAGCACAAATGGGAGCGCACATCATCTGAGAGCACACATACGAGAGCACAGATAAATGAGCACACCTTTGAGAGCACACATATGAGCACACATGTGAGAGCACAGATATGAGAGCACACATGTTTGAGCACACATGTGAGACCACACATATGAGAGCACACATATGAGAGCACACATATGAGAGCACAGATATGGGAGCGCACATGTATGAGCACACATGTGAGACCACACATATGAGAGCGCGCATGTATGAGCACACGTGTGAGACCACACATATGAGAGCACACATATGAGAGCACAGATATGGGAGCACACATGTATGAGCACACATGTGAGACCACACATATGAGAGCGCGCATGTATGAGCACACGTGTGAGACCACACATATGAGAGCACAGATATGAGCACAAATGTGACAGCGCACACATGATCACACATAGGAGAGCACACATGTGAGAGCACATATATGAGCACACGTGTGAGAGCACACAAATGATCACACATATGAGAGCACACATATGAAAGCACACATGTATGAGCACACGTGTAGACCACACATAGGAGAGCGCAGATATGAGCACAAATGTGACAGCGCACACATGATCACGCATAGGAGAGCACACATATGAGAGCGCATGTATGAGCGCACATATGAGCACACATGTGAGAGCACACACAAGAGGGCACACATATGAGAGCACAGATATGAGAGCACATGCGAGAGCACATGGGAGCCCACATTTGACGGAACATTGGTGCGCCCACAGAGAGAACTCTTGACAAGATCTCGTCAAAAGCAAAAAGAGGCACCGCGCGCAAGCGAGAGCGATCCGACACGCACAAAGTCCGCAGAGGCTTGCGCGAGCGAAATCAAAATTCGCACCGCGCGCAGGCGAGAGCAATCCGACGCGCGCAAAGTCCGCAGAGGGTTGCGCGAACGAAATCAAAATTCGCACCGCGCGCAGGCGAGAGCGATCCGACGCGCACATAGTCCGCAGAAGGTTGCGCGAGCGAAATCAAAATTCGCACCGCGCGCAGGCGAGAGCAATCCGACGCACACAAAGTCCGCAGAGGGTTGCGCGAGCGAAATCAAAATTCGCACCGCGCGCAGGCGAGAGCAATCCGACGCACACAAAGTCCGCAGAGGGTTGCGCGAGCGAAATCAAAATTCGCACCGCGCGCAAGCGAGAGCGATCCGACCCGCACGAAGTCCGCAAAGGGTTGCGCGAGCGAAATCAAAATTCGCACCGCGCGCAGGCGAGAGCAATCCGACGCGCGCAAAGTTCGCAGAGGGTTGCGCGAACGCAATCAAAATTCGCACCGCGCGCAGGCGAGAGCGATCCGACACGCACAAAGCCCGCAGAGGGTTGCGCGAGCGAACTCAAACTTCGCACCACGCGCAGACGAGAGCAATCCGACGCACACAAAGTCCGCAGAGGGTTGCGCGAGCGAAATGGAAAATTTGCACCGCGCGCAGGTGAGACACAAAAAAGCAGAGGTATGAAAGGCGCCTGAAGTCTCCATTCCATTGCGATTTGCGATTTCAAGCGTTTATGTTGCAAAATGCTGCGCCTGCTTGAAAAGTGATCCCGAGGCATACGAAATCCTGCGCCTGTCACGAAAAATGGTGTCGACATAGCAGATGCAAAAAGGACGACAGTCTCACGAAACGAGCGCTTTGAGTTCACCAAAAGAGAGCTCAAGATCACGAAATGCTGCGCGTGTCACGAAAAAGTCGATGTTTTCGGACACGCTCATTTTGTGTGCGCCTGCCAACGTTTTTGCAACGTTGCAAATTCGACGACAGTTACACATTTTGTGAAACATTGCGAATTCCTTGCGCCTGCCACAGAATCCAGATGCCCAAGAGGGACAAAAGTGAGCTTTCCCTTGCGCTTGCCATGTAAAATGCACACGGCTCCAAAAACGGACACGGCACGCAGACGAGAACGCAGCTCCGGAAGAGAGGTGCCGCGTAACCACGTTTCGTGCGAGACTTCTGTCGAAAACGGAAGATGAGGGAACGTTTTTGACGAAAGGGTCGACGAATTAGCCGCACGCGAGCGCAGAACACCTGGATCTACACAGGATCCTTTTCCATTACCGTAAGAACCCCTTCAGTGCACACACTGTTTTTGGGGAAAAACGGACAGGGCACACAAGCAACAACACAGCTTTCGAAGAAACGTGGTGCATCATCCGTTTCATGCGAAACTTCTTTCCAACATGGAAGGTGGAGGATGTTTTCAATGTAAACGTCAATGAAATGGTCATGTTCAACTGAGACCGCTTGACATTTTTTCCTATGATAAGAGCCTCTTCAGCGCACACAGGTGTGCACGGGGAAAAAAGTGAAATGTTCGATAATGTTCGAACTGCTGCGTTCTGACCCGGCGAGCCGTGTGCCGTTTTGAGCGCGGGTGAACGAGAGGTAATTCATGCAAACGCTATGAATTAGTTGCTAGGGCCAAAGCATATGAACGAGCAATGCGTTCACGAAGTGCACAATGAATTTGTTCCGAGGCTGATCCGAAGCACAGCTCCAAAGGCCGTGTGACTGTTGCAACAAGCAACATGAATGTACATGACATCTGTTGCAGCGAGTGCTGCGCTAACATGTCGGTGAGATGCCATGTCATTTCATTTTCAGTCGATGCATCGTTTCTTTTTTGTCCCCGCTTTTTGTTACCCCCTTGAGTCTCAAGCCTTAAAACCAACTACCAAATTTTCTTTGAATCAAGTGACGACTGTTCAAGCGAACCTTTTCGGCCTGACCGACTCATTGTTTAGCAATTTGACAGGCGTATTTTCTGCCATTATTAGGGAACAGCATTCCAAATCCACAATGTTTGCGTCATGTGACGAGCTGCCCATGATGTGTCATAGTATCCGTGAGTGGCTTCGATTAGAAACAAATGAGTTGCGGCTTAAACAGTTGTGTTGTATCTGGACGAGCGGTGTGCTGTTTTGACCAGGAATGAATTAGGAACAATGATATAATACAACATGATGTATCGATTATAACAAGTTCGCGCATGGCGTGCATTGGGAAACATGTTGAAGGTATCACGCTGTTGGGGATGGGACCTGCTTTTTGTTTTTCGATGTTTGGATAGCTCGTGTAGGTTATTCCCATTGTCTCTCGTTTCCGCTGCCCTCAGATGTACAAATCATTTTTTTGGCCCCTGCCAAGTTCTTGCTTTGTTGCGCGGAGTTGTGTTTCTCTTCGTTACATCAATCTACAAGTTGAACGCTTGTGACAACAGCAAATGTAGATTGCTTGCTGGTTGACCAAGTCAAACGAAAAGATTGTGGATTGCAGTGCTTGATTTTGTGACCATGGCAGGCGCAAATGACCAATTTTCCAAACTGTTTTCCATTCTGCTCTCCACCGTGTCCACCTGGGAACCTTGGAATCAGTGAATCATACGATTGGAACTTGCATGATGAAACATGCTTCATTTGTTGTGTCTTTGGCTCGTAGTCCAAAAATTGCATTCACATGCCGAAAAAAATGAACAATTTATGTGAATTCCAGCTTGGATGTGATGAAAACACTTGGGTTCTCCAACATTGAACTTTCATGATGAGAATGATTAAATCACAGCAGCAAACAACGTAAGCATTAGTGACAAATTACCATGGCTGCAGATGCAGATGGAGATGAAGAAGGCCGCAACCGCAAGTGCAAAGATTTCATTCGACGGTTTACGAAATTTTACGAACTTATCTCAACAGCGCTGTCACTTGTTGTCTTGAAAGCGTTGTCTCGTTGCTGTCTCGTTGCTGTCTTGTGTTATCAACAGGATCTGCTGATTTGCAATCAGAAGAACTGAAGCGACTGGCGCTCCGGCAAAGGAGGCGAGAGCAGGCAAGGAGTGCAACTTCGGCAACTTCCATTTTCAAATTTGGAGAATGGTTCGTAGCAATCTGCTACCATCATAGCCACTCACAGCACTGCTACCGTCATGTTGTTGACTTTGGCCCCTGTAACGTCGCATAGAAATGGCTTCATGCTATTGGTCTGAGCAGCAAGTTTTGGTTGCGAATCGTTCTTGCTAGCAGGTAGAGTATTTGAAACTGCATCGTGCGAAACTGGAGAAGGCAATCAATCTGTGGGAGAAAATGCATTTGAAATCAATTTGTGATCCGCCGAAACGGTGTTTTTTGCGTTTCCAAACAATTTGCAAAGGGCAGGAAGTCCTGGGGGGAAAAACAGTTCCTCAGGTTGCCCAACGATGTGTGAATCGTGTCCTGTTCGCCGCTCAAAGATCAGTATCTCAGTATCCTTTGCAGAAAGTTTCTCATCATCAAAGGATACTTCTTGAGTTGTAGAAAAACTTCAAATGATGTAAGGCAATGTAAGGATTCCTTCAATTGAGGTGCAGCTCAGCCTAACAGTCGTGACATGGAACTGAGGTTGCAGCTTCCCCGCGATCCCTTTGAGGACACGAGAGACATGTAGAGATGTGCATGAAGAAATATGACATTTGAAATGTGTGAATCATCTTTGGCGGCAAATATGCTGCATAAACATCGGGGATGATAGCTGGAGAGTCAGTTTCGGCCGCATGAGTTTGAAAACACGGTTTGATTGACTTTATTCTCCGACAACTCTGTGAAACACACAATTCTGCTACCTTTATTCCTTCCCTTTCTATTGCTCTACGCAATCATGATGTCCTGAACATGTGAAAGCAAATCGTGGTGGGACATATTCAAATATGGCTTGCCTTCAGAAGGAGAAAATTCCAGTGAGGTTTTTGAGTTCTAGCCTGAACTTGAAACTATGCTGAGCCTAATAAGTCTCTTGATCCTTGCAAATGTTTGACAAAAACCTGCAGTACACAAAACTTTTGCAGAGATTTCTGTTCCTGGCAGGCACTTCTCTTCCAGCTTTCTGCCCATGTCAAGGTGAGATGTCATTCAACTTGAGGATTTCTATTTTTTCTCTGCAGAATCTTCCCCTTTCTCCGAACACTTTCGTGGTCTACTGAAGTTCGGCTACAGAACTTCCTTCTGCACAGCGTTCTCCTTCTGCACCTTAGGCTTCTGGCATCTCCTTTGACCAGTTCAGGGCATTGCTGGGGGATCAAATCATCGTGTTGGAGGCAGCCAAACGGAGCGCAACAGTTGGATGTGCCAGGTTTTTTTCCCCTTTGCTTGGAAGGTTTTCCCTATCCTAACATTTTCAAACAAGTTTGGATGAGCAAGTTTGGTTGATGAACAGTTGGATGTCGTCTCTCAGCTCACAGGTGGGTGCAGATGCACGGTCAGCTCAGTTGTTGGCACATCGCATCTGCCTCCCGTACGACTTAGCGCAGTTGGTGGTCGGATTCCAAGAAATTTCGCTACTGTAGGAAGGGCATATTACACACGTTTAAACACCATTGATTCTTGATCCTTTGTTTTTTGATATAAGAGTATATTTATGTATATGTAAATGTATATGTAAATGTATACATAATTTGGATTTAGATGCACAAATGCATGTATGGTACGTATTTTTGTATCAAAGATTCACAGTATCAGTCGCTGTTTAGCCCGAGGCCAAGGGGATGACCGAGGAGCGCAGCTTCGAAGCAGTGGGACGTGATGGGACGTGGGAACTGTGTGTCTTCGCAGGAGGGCTCTGAGGTGCAGGACTGCGACTGCGCACTTTGTCGCTGAAAGCAAAAGGAAAACAAAAAATGTAAAAAAAAATAAATAAATAAATATATATATATATTATATTTATTTTGAAGTAGCAAAACAATTAAATCAATAAGTCAGAAGATATATTTCGATGCAATCTGTATTATTTCGAAGACAAAAACATGTTTTGAAGTATGCTCCAAGAAGTGTTCGGTGATTTCGCACTGGAGACTCCCAACTGTCTTGTTGCAACATGGAGATCTGGCGACTTCATTGCCAGGCTGAGATGCTTGTGGAGATTCTGCAAGAAATCTTGGGATCGCTCTTGATGGGAGTGAACGTCCTGGACTTTCAGGACATCTGACAGCCAAGAAGAAATCGGAGGCAGTTGTGAGGTCAACTGAAGCGCCGCTGCGAGTCGAAAACGGCATTTCTCTCGAAAACTCATCATCTTTTTGGCTCTGACAAAAGCGAGACGCAAATTTGGGAGTCGACTATGCTAAACCGCTCGAGACATGGTGACCTAAAGGGGAGCTTCTGAATGGTCCCAGTCCCCAGCTGCACTCAGATTCTGCACTCAATTTTCTAACTTTCAAATTCTGCATTCAATGCACTGTATTCCTTCTCAAATCTAAACATTCCTAAACAGTTCTAATTTCTGCATTCTAATACATTTCTCAAAAATGCAGTACTGTTTTTCTATACATCTCATTCTTCGGTTTCTCAATTTTGAAAACGATACTATGACCCTCAACAGATGCTCCGAGTGATAGCTTCCGTGCTGTGAACTTTATTTCGATGGGTGGTGTCCATCCTGGATGCATATCGAAGGCGCCTGGGAGATCCATTTCAGTTTGCTTGATCGAGTCCGCATTACTTTCATTTCTGACAACTGCAAACTGGAAATGAAACAACTTGCTCTGTATTACCTCTGTGTTTGCTCTGTATTTTAAACCTATGCATCTACGTTAAAACGTTAACGATTGCTGTGCTACGCACGCTGCAGGAACAGCTTCTTCATGATCTTGCCCAGGAAGTCTCGGAGGCACCTGCAGTTCCCGAGTGCTCTGCAGAGTGTAAGAAGGGTCTGCGTGGTCTGTGTGTGGTCTGTGTGTGGTCTGTGTGTGGTCTGTGTGTGGTCTGTGTGTGTGTGTGTGTAGAAATGTTTAAAGAGTGTGTGTGTGTGGAGCACAAGAAGAGTGTAATAAGTGTTATAATGTTTAAATCCGTAGTGTCTAAAACCGCTTCGTGGTCCCCAATGGGTCCATTCTAGGCAAGTGGAGCAATACAAAGGAGGGGCACCGGGGCACCCACTAATTCACTCAGTACATGGCTTGGTGCCCCTTAATCATTCTCATATCACAACCGACCCAGAATGCAAGAAAGATACGCAATAGAAAGCGAGACGCAACAGTTGTACAGTAAGCGACAACTACAGACATTCAAAGAGAAGGCATGGTTCTGCATTCGCTTCACATACTGATAGAGCCCCAACATCATGTGTCTGAAACCCCGTGGATTGCTTTCTTTCAACTCGTTAATTAGGATCTGTTGCATTTTGTCTCGAACCCCTCTCTCCGACCCAGTCTTCACTGCACTCGATTCTTATCTCTCAACCCATCCACAATAAGAAAGAAAAGAAAATGAGGTACACAGAAGATGTCCGCAGGTAGCTGTTCCATTATTTCGGTTCAGTTCATGTCTTACTTCTTCCTCGTCTGTCACTGTCGCTTCGTGAACGTCTACAGTAAGCTTTCAGTGCCAGGATTATGTTTGGTATTTATCTTCTTAGTTCTGAGTGGCAAAGAGCATTCCCCGTGTTCTGGAAGCATTGCTTTGTAATTGCAGTTGGGCTGCAGTTGGACCAACCTGGCTTGAGTTTCTGAAGTCATGAACGCCCTGCAGGCATGGCTATTGACACGCACATGCACAGTGCAAGAAGTGGTGGAAGTGAACCATGAAATGCCAACACTTCCCGTGCTTTGAAAGACAGAGGAATACCCATATAGGTTCTAATAGCGAACGTTGCTACCTTCCAAACCTTCCAAAAACGACTAATCTAGACCCTGGTCCAACGTATTCCCACGCACACTGGATCAAAGCCACCCACTCCGCCCACTTCAGAATCACAATGGTGTGATTGATGATGATGATGATGATGATGATGATGATGATGATGATGAGATGATGATGAGTGGTGACCCAGTCATGAGACGATGTTGAGATGAAGTTGGGATAATGAGATGACATTAGGCTGATGATGTGATGAGGATCGTGGAAGGTTTTTGTTTGGACTGATAACAAGGACGACGATGATCATGATGACAAACATGAGGTTGATTCGATGATGATGATTCGATGATGATGATGATGATGATGATGATGATGATGATGATGATGATGATGGTGATGGTGATGGTGATGGTGATGGTGATGGTGGTGACGATAAGAATATAGTGATGACACTGATAATAACAAGATGATGGGATTACATTGTGAGCATGACATGATGAGATGTAGTGATGATGATGGTCATGGTGACGATTGATCCATGGTTCACTGATGAACATCATGATGATCAGGATGATAGTAATAGCGAGATATAGCGAGATGCTAACGATAGTGATGATGAGGACGAGGACAACGACGATGATGACGGCGACGATCATGAATATCGTTGCCCCTCATATCGATGTTAGCAACAATCCTCTGCTTCCTCCTTCTCCTCCTCGTCATCATCAATTAATACAGAGCAGGTTTGCAACTCCGAAAGGCTTGAAAAACGCCAAGCAAAAACACCCAGCAACAGCCAGTCTGCTTCACCTGCTGGCCCTCCACCTTAAACACAGTCGCCTTGCTGCTCTTGCTGATTTGGCAATGTGTGGAGAGCCTTTCTAGCTCTAATATGTGTACCATGCGTGTCTGTTTTTTACGTATATGTTTATATATATATATACACATCAAATATTCTTTAGTATTTGTATGTGTATATCTATACATATTTAGCGCACACTTTGTTCAGTCTTGTTTCAGCAATAGAATAGTGATTGTAGCCATGAAATGGTCTGCACAAACATGGAGAAGAGTTTCCTCCTTTTTTAATCACAATCCAAAGATTTGATGGTGTTTGCTTTCGATTCTACTGAAGGCTGCTGCAGGGCATCCATTTACACGAAAAATTATCATCATGACAAATACAAAGTAAGATCGTTTCCTTTTCCAAGATGGGTTGTTGATCTCAAACGTGTACACCACTAGTCTTCAAATGCCTTCACTCTAAAACTTTTTATTTGCCTTGGCCTTCATAGTTGGTTGTCCTCAAGCTTGTAGTTTCGAGGGCCTGGTTCTCACTCTTCTGTACAGCATGGATAGTTTACTGGATCTTTTGCAGCAACGGTTTTGCACCCGACAGTTTGTTTGGTCTGCAATATTTGCAATCTTACCATGGAAGGCCGGGCTTTTCTTCTCCTGGGTTTACAGTTTCCAGCCTCAACCTTTGCCCTGATTGATTATCACGCTTAAGTTTCCAGCCTCGACGATTTTGCAGTTTTAATCATGGAGAGGAAGGGAAGGAACTTTTTTGATGATGTGTTCTCTTTGATGAATTTCAAGTCTTAGTAGGAGAAGCAGGAGAAAACATACTGACAAAACCAAACAAAGTGCTGAGGGGACTCAGAATGCTTGGTTCTTAGTGCACCGCATCAGATATGGTGCGCCTGATCCACAAACTTGACTATGTTGCTGGCGGTTCTTAAATGCAGGCCACGGTTTCAAGATTTGAGGGCTCAAACTGGGGTTCCAGATCCGTACTGTCTCCATTTGATGCTTCCGGGAGGATACAGCGGATGCATGGTTCCAAAATTTCCGAGTCTCAGTGATCGAAGATGATCCAAATTCTCCAAGATGCTAACACACGCACGCACACACACACACACATATGCATTTTCCTTGGGTCCATCAGAGGTGTGGTAAGGACAAGTTGTAACTCAGATCCAACAACTCCATCTCCCAGGCTGCAGATGAATGGCTTGGCAAGGGCGCATTGGCCTCACTGCGCTTGGCACAGGAGGGCCAGGTACGTTTGCCCGCTTGCCTGCAGGCCATCCTGAAGTTTTGAATTTTGAAGTCCTATGAAGTCCTTAAGCATTGAATTTTCAGAAGATCTCGTTTTGATCGTCGTTTTGATCGAAACTTTGATCTGAGTCTGATCGAAGCTTTGCACGTCATGATCTTCGTTTTGCTCCTGCCATAGGACTTCCTGACTGCGAACCTGCGAATCTGTACGCGTTTGGCGAGACTGCCACAGGCGGATGAGTTGTCCGATGCTCGCAGCCCTGCACGGGGATCCAGAGAGGCTGCGACGGGACCCTTCCAGGTCCACTTCGCTGAGGACATCAAAGCAGAAGGGAAACAAAAGAAGGATTTTGAAAGAAGATAGAGTATCTATGATGGAAAAAATGCATTTTTGCAAATGATAGAGAATGTAAGCGAATGATAGAATCGAGAGACGAAAGAAACATGATACAAAGAACGCATCGAGACATATAGAAAATATGAATGTGAATCTTAAAGATCCAAAGATGTTGCGAATCTGCTTCTCGATTTGCAGGATGACCCAGAATGCCGTGGCTTCGAAGCATTGCTCTCTGAGGGGAATAGCTTTGTGGCCAGCCCGGAGTTCTGCGGTGTGGCACGTGCAGAACAGGAAGCCCGAAACATGGCGAAGCTTCTCATCGGTGCTTTGGCCGTTGGAAGTGCTTTTGTTCCAAGGAAGGGTGTGCAAGTGTCCCAGTCATCCAAGGCGATGAATTTCTCAAGGAATCCAAGGATTTGCAAAGTCAAAGGTATTTCTTTGGTGTTTTTGACTTGTGACTTCTCAGTTGCTTTGGTTTGTGAAGATCTGAGTCTGAGGTTTCGCTCCAAACCGCAGTGGATTTATATTGAGCCTTAGGGTTGAACTGGCATCCATCGCTTTCAAGAAGGTGTACTCACCCTTCCGGAATCCTGCCTATGTGGAGTCCGGTGTCAAGCAGAATGCATCAGATCTTTCGACTCAACAGGAGCTCTTAAAATTTGCATCAAGTTACGGCAATTGCATCATTGAAAAGGCCTTCTTCGGCGGTGTTTTGTGCTTGTGCTTTAAGAAAGGGTCTGGAGGCGCAGATGCCTTTGAAGTTGAGTTGGGACGTGATATCTTCAGTGTGTCTTGGCAAAATCGCGGCGGTGGTCCTCTGAAAGTGGACTCCAAGAAGCCAATGACTTGCGAACAGCTGGAGAAGTTGTTGCGAAGCTGGGCCAGAAGCTGCGGCGCCTTCAGGGCAAAGGGCAAATCTGTGGTGGTGGTCAGGCTGAAGTTGGCGCCAAGTTCCAAGGTCAGAAGTTCTCCAAAATTCGAAGCTACAGCAGTCACTAAGTAGTCTCAAATTTTGCAATGGAGGAGTACAGACCAGTTCGTTTCAAATAGAAGCTTCACATCTATATTAAGTTCATGCTCAATACTTTACATCCCTAGTTAACATCAAAAAAGCTTAAGATCTTCTTGAAAGTGCCAGGTGGAAGGTTTAGCCGTTCCAGATGAACTTCTTCAAATGGACCTCCAGCGGAAGTCAAATCTGGAAGCAGCAAGTTCCGAATTGAAGAGGGCCCAACAGGCACGAAGTCTTCCACAGCTCTGTCGGGCTTTGGACCAGGCCTTAGCATGTCATTTGGACGATCCATTGCTGGAAGAACTGCAAGACAAGCGTTTGAGATTAGTAGATGCTGAAGAGGCGTTACAAAGAGCCAGGAGTGATGTAAATCGTTTAGGCCCAGCCCTCAAAGATGCATCAGAGGTTGGACTGCAGGAGTGGAACAGAGAAAAATTCGAAGAAATGACCAGTTTACACCGAAGTCTTTTGGAGCAGCGGCAAGTGTCGCGTTTACGCTCTGCTTTGAGTGGAGATGCGAGTCATGTGAGTTTGTTTGATTCCGTCGACCTCTTGCGCAGTGCTGTGGAGGATGACTGTGCTCATTTGAAGGAGTTTGGTGAAGTAGAGTCGAAGGTGTCGAGTTTGATCGCTGTCTTAACTCAAAAAGCGAACTCGGACGAACTGCTGGAAGCGGACGCTGTGGAGCAGGTCGAGATGTTGGAAGTGCCAGCAGTTTGTGAAGGTGCCACGGTGGCAGTCGCCAAGTTTCGGGAAGCCGTGATGCAGCTGCAGCGACGCTGTCGAGAGAAGAAGGAGCTCGAGAAGCGTCGAAACGAAGTAGAGCAGTCACTGCAGCAGTTACTGCACTGGGCCGAGGACACATCTGGTGATGAGACCGTTTACCAAGAGCTTCAACAGAGGATCTCCGAAGTCTCCTCCTTACCCACAGAGACTCAACGATCCCTGGAGACACTGAAGATGCGTGGTGAAGCAGTTCTTGAAGAGAAACGCAGCATGGACGAAACAGCACAGCAGGTGCAGCAGAAACTGCGTGCTGCGACACTGGCAGAGACCTGTGAGCCCGAAGTGTTGGAATCCGTCCTCCAGGACTCACATCGACAAACAAATGCAGAACTTGGGAGTTTTTCAAACTTCAGTTTAAGTTTTGTCTTTTTCAAGTTCAAGATAGTTGAACATAGTTTCAATGGTTGCAAGACTGTTGAGATACGCATCAAATTGTGGACACAGAAGGCATGGGAGCGGGGAAGTCCTCTGGAGGATGTTGCGGTAAAGCAAAGAAGTGGTGCTCTCCATCGAGCCAGCAGTGTGCTTTCCTCTCAACTACTCTCTTCTGCTCGCAAGCCTCATGGCATCGTAAGCCCAAGAGAGCTTGTCAATTGGACAACAACGGACTCAAATTTGGAACCTTTCAACCCTCCAACATGTTGAGAAAGGTTGTGATCTTTCTATCTATTCCATACTTTTCCCTTTTCTCTTCGAAATCACCAAAACATCAGCCACCTGAGATTCCTTTGTGTCGAATTCGCAATTGCAATTGTTTCGATTGAAGTATTGCCAAATCATGAAGGGTGCTCAGCTTCACCCAAGTGTTTTGGATGACCTGTCATTGTCATCTTCGTCATCATCGTCTTGATCGTGAGCGTCATCTTGGTCATTTCATCTTTATCATCATTATCATCAGCATCAGCATCACAATCATCATTTCATTTTGTTTTTCCTATCAACTGACTTTTTGATTCCATTCTCCATTTCGTTTCTGCCGTCGCCTGCTTTCTTTTGTCTTGCCCCGGTTTGAAACCTGCTCTTCAGCATACCGTTCACCGACTGATCAACACCGAGGCAACTCCAGGGAGTGCTTCAGCAAGAGCTGGAGGACTGCATCGATAGCTCCAAAGCTTCAACTCCAAAGAGAATGGAAATTCGAATGGAGAAAAGAACATAAGAAAATGAGAATGGAAATGAAAATGAAGAAATGAGAAAAGGAGTTTGAATGAGTGGAAAGGTTGAATTCGAAAGTTGTGAACATAAGCCCACACATGTTGCTTTCGTGTGTTTACATTGTAAATTGGTGTTGCGACAGCGCCCCATGGCCTAGGAGCATTTGAGAAAAGTTTCTGGCCCTGGATCCATGTCTGGTGGAAGTGAAGCCATGGCAGAAGCAAAGCGTGTGATGAAGCGCATGGAGGACATTCGTTTCCTGGATTCCAAGATCTCCATCTCAAAAGACGTGCCAAAAAAGTTAAAGTTGAACTGGATCACTTTGGGTCATTTTGAATCATTTTGATTTCTCTCAAAGCTTATTCTTCCTATTCCTCCTATTCCCTTTCCATCCTTTTCAATCCTATTTCCAACTTTGTCTCATCCTTGTGCTTCTGCATCTAGATGAAATGTCTCCCCTCGTACAAAAGGGCAGTCCACGACTGACGGTCACTAACGAAGGCAGTCACTCTACAGATCTGCTGGTTGCTTTGTCGGTTCGCGTTAGTAGCAGAACTCCGCTGTTGCTGCAATCTGACTAGTTTTGGGTTTTCAGTCGGATGTCGTTTCGGGGACGCACTTGGATTAGCTTCACTATGAGGCCAATTAGCTTCGTTGGTTTCTGTGTTTTGTCTCCAGGACGCTTGTGGAGGAAGCTGTGCCGAGGAATGTCAACAAATGCGTTCGGAAGTCCAAAGCGTTGAGAAGCGCTTTGAGGAGCAGCTGCTGAAACAGAAGAAGCAGGCGCAGCATGGCGAAGCAAGCGCTGACATGTTTCGATTTTCAAAAAACACACACATATATATACATACTTGTATATCAATAGATATACATAAATAATATATATACTATACATATATATATATACACGTATAGATAAAATAGTTTGTTTTAGGCTTGTTGAAGGCATGAAGGGATGCAACTTCACACATTTACACGATGCCCTGCCCAAGGTTGATGCCAAGGAAAAGTTACAAGCTTAGACAAAAGGGGGACCTATTGGGAACTTGTATCATTTTGTATCATTGTTTGCAACTTTTGATGACAGTGGACTATTGCGGATGATTGTGGACTACTCTGGACAGCCCTGTGGACTACTGCGCTGAGGCTGAAGCATTCGCATGGAAGTGGAGATCCTGATTGTTTGGAAGGTGCTTTGCAGGAAGCACAAGAACATGGCCTCGATGAGGAGCACTTAGTCCCTGCCCAGGCTGACTCAGACAGAAGCAGAATGCAAAGCTGCTAAGTTCTAAGATAATCAAAAGTCAGTTGACGGAGTTGACTGCTTTAGCTGCTTTGTTCCTTTCTTTCTGAGTTAACCAGTAATGCCAGCGGCAGCGGATTAAGAGTATTCAGAAGTATATTGAAAGGTCGATTGAGAAGTATGAGTATTTATTTACATATATATACTTATATGTATATATATATATATACATATACATACATATGCATATTATATAAGTAGATAAGATTGAGAATTACATTCGTCTTTTCGTCTTTTCGTCTTAAGAATTTCTTGAGCGCTGCATTTGGAACACCCGGAGGCACGTCTACGCGACCTTCGTACAGCGGAACGACAGGTGCAGAAGGCAATCGAAACTGGAGACAGGCGAAGTGCAGGGTCTGCCATGCTGCCTTTTGACATCTCCATGCGTTTGGTTTGTTGCTGCACCTTGAGATGAATTGGCTTGTTGTCTCCACTTATCTCCTGTCTGATCCTGTTTCGCCGTGTTTGTTGGCCATTGCTTTGATGAATTGGTTCACCTTTGTCCCTAAAGAGTTATCTTGGCTCGTTTTTGTGTTGAAAGGAAAGCACAGAGAAGGCGATCAGTGTCAAGCGCTATTTCGTGGCATTTGTTGCGCTTGCTTCCGTTCTGTAGGCGGCAAAGATTCCCCATTTGTGGCACTCCTGCGACTTCCGTTGCCCTCTGTTTGTTGGCTCGTGCGGTGCTGTCAAGCCCCCGTTCTGCTGGTTTCGGTTGTCTGCAGCTCTGAAGCTCTGCCGTGCATTCAAAGCTCTTAAGCTCGCACTTGCGGAAGGAGGTTTTTGGAAGGTCTGCACTCAACTTGCTGATCCTTAGCCTGGTCACAGTCATTTCCAGGAGAGAAAGACACCCAGAAACAGACCCAAGATGAGACCAAGAAAGAGACCCAGAAAGAACTTAAAACCTTTCTTGCCGTGTCTGAGATTGAGCCTCAAATTTGAAGCTGACAGTGATGTGAAAGGTTTTAGTCTCCAATCTGTTGACTTTGCATTTTTTCGGTCTCGATTTGCTTTCTACCTGTTTGTGGTCATTTGATTTGGTCTCTCCGATGGATGATTTTGAGCTTGTGGTTTGCATATGTCGCCAGTTGCATTGCATTTGTTTGTCATGTGGTTCCTGATGATTTCTAGCCTATGTCATAAGTCTGTCGTTTCAGTCTGTTTTTTACATCTCTCAAAAACAAATCCTCTTACATCTCTCTCTCTCTATATATATATATATATGTTAATCTATATCGTCTATATCTATTTGTAATGAAAGTTTCTCTTTGTTCAAGCCGACGCATCATTGGATTTGAAAAAGGCAGAGTTTGTCTACCCAATGCAATGCAACTTGCATTTGTATTTTTGAGGACATTTTTGTTGCATTTTGCAATGCTGCAATGCAATGCTGCAATGCAATGCATATGTCAATGTTCCTAACACCTTTGAAGCTTAAAACTGCGCTTACAATGTCCACGGCAGGGTGCATCTTACATCTGCTTTGGAAGAAGCTTCTCGTCAAGGGCTGAAGACTTCCGTAGTGGATGAGGCGAGTGTTGAGCAGTTCGGATGTTGACAAGGAAAGCGAAATGGCTTGCAGACATGTTCAGACCCACAAAGTCTTCACCAAGTCACTACCTCTTCACTACGTCTTCACTAAGTCTCTCAAAACCGCTGCTGTCATCGCCGAAATCTATTCAGGCCCAGCAGAAGCTGCAGAGCTCGAAGACTGGGAAGTTAATTTCAGCCATCCGAGAGCGTGCCTTGACACGGGACATCAGATGTAAAAGGCTTTGTGTCCCAATCTGTTGATGTCACGTTTTGACAAACATTTGCTACCAGATGGGCCTCTAAAGCAGTATGTATCGGATAAATGCAGATCCCTTTGCACAGTCCTATCGTGTATCCTCTTGCTGGAAGTATTTGCGGGTGCTATATGAAGCAGTAGAGCCCTAGATGTGAAACACGATGCAACTGGAGAGGACTTTAGCTGCTTCAGCTTGACACCTTCTCCGTGAAGGGTGTGACATTCAGATCAGACGCTGCCAAGTACAAACAAAGTCCAATCCCAGTGAAGTTGGTCGATTCCATTATATTTTTTGGTTGCAGTATGTTGCAGTGGTAATCACAAGCGTTTTGACAATTTTGTGAATTTGGAGCAGTATAGGCCCAGTATGGGAGTGTTTCGGTGCTGTAGCACTTGCAATCTTGTGCTTGAGGTGACTACCATGGTTTACGCGATGCGATCGCAGAAGCTGAGAGTCGCCATCCGGTGGAGGTTGCGGAAGTGGCGGATGCCCCTCGGTTACAGACTTTGTACATCTTTGCACTGTGGATCACTGTGGACTCATCGGTCATCCCACTTGCAACCCTCACTCTCAGCAAATCAAGTCAGAACATGAGTTGTGCTTTCCATCTGCAAACCGTTCTGCCTTTGTGTTTCTCAGTGCAGGTTCTTTCCCAGGCGAAGGATGTACACGAAAGTCTCGATTCAGTGGCGAAATCTGTGTCAGTTGCACTCAGAGGCATGTGCCTTGAATGCAGGCAGTCAGTGTATGGGTTGCAGATAGATTCAGATGGATTCAGATTCGTTAGCTGAGCGTCTGAATCCATCTGAGCATTTCCAGATTCTTCCAGCATTTCAAATCCTTTCTCATTCCTTCGAGGAGATTTGAGGATTTAGAGAGCAGCGTGGCTGAAGCAGCTCAGCACAACATTGTCACGGAAGACGTGAAGAAAGCGGAAGGCGACTCATGGCGACTCATGGCGACTCATGGCGACTCACATTGTGACATCGTTGATGTTTGCATTCCATGACCCTACTAGTAGGCCCTACTAGGGAAATCGCATGAAATAACAATTATAAGATCCTGTAACATGACTATCCAGTCTAAGATACTATGAAGATACTATGAAATAACTATAAGTTTATTAAACACCAAACCTAATCTCTCAAACTCAGTCTTTTGGATCAGGTGTTGTGGCAACTATGAAAGACGCACTTGGAAAGCTTCAAGTGTCGAGCAGTTCCGGAGATCTGGCAGCTCTGCAGGCAGCTTTGCAAAGCAGTTTAATTGGTTCATGCTGGTTCTCTTCTCAAAGATTCTTCCAAGATTACAGATAGTTAGAGATAGTTACAGATAGTTATATAGAGATATTTAGAGATAGTTAGAGATAGTTAGAGATGACTTCTAAAGAGGTTGCAGGAGAGCCGGAAGCAGCGACCCGTGTTGCACAGCGGTGCAGTGTTTCTCCAAGGAGAGCCTCCACGCTGCACGACAATTGGGGCTGCACGATCACCAGGTCTACACTGAAAGCGCAAAGCTCTTCAGTGCAACCTGTGCCTCGGCAAGGCACACGGCAAGGCACACGGCAAGGCACACGGCAAGGCACACGGCAAGGCACATGGCACACGGCATGGCACGGCGAGACTGTTGGGAAGACACCTTTTGTACATCCGAGATCATCCGAGTCTCATGAGAGTCTCTTTGGACCAAGAAGTCACGTTCTTGTCCTTGTTTCAGTGAAGAGAGTATGATGGTTTCCAGACTTGTCCATGCTCTGCTGTATGGGAAACTTAACTAATTATTCAGACTGGAAACCTGTTTTCTTGTCCTGTTTCGGAAACCTCTTCCCCAAGGCATGCCATCAGATGTCCAATGGGCTTTGGAAGAGCAGCGAGGAATCTGGTTGATTTTGTGCCTGCGAAGGCCAATGACATCAGGTTGGGCAAGGGATGCACTGAGGCCCTGCGGCACTACAGACCTTTTCAATTCATAGAGTGAAGGTATGTGAAGGTGAAGAGGTAAATTCGTAAATTCAAAAGTAGGCTTCCCAGGTCACTCTGTACCCTGTAGAAATCTCCGTAGAAATCTCTGTAGAAATCTCTTGTTCTCGCAGGTAGCTGCCCTTTTGTGTCAATCTTCGCAGGTGGCACCCCACCGTCTCATCCCTTCGCAGAGTGTGCTGCAGAGTTGTGTCACGCCGCGCAGATCAGCTCTGAAGCCGAGCCCTATGCAGTTGCCCAGAGATTGACGGGGATGGGGAAGCGGATGGAAGTGGACCTACCTGGGGGAACTTTACAGATCTTCCCTAGTCTTTTGAGCTTTCATATGCTGGAATATGAGGAATAGATATGTCTATACATATATATATATATGTTATTATATGTATATATATATATATATTTATGTATATGTATGTATAGAAATATATACATGCAAAAAATATATATAATATGTAGAAAAATATATATGTATATTTATATATACAGATAGAAAGATAGATAGATAGACAGATAGGAATGTGGGCTTTATATCTAAAACGTACTCGGAACCCAAATGAGTCAAGGACGTTGATAGACATAGGTACACATTTGCATGCTCGTTCGAATTAAAACAGTCTTTTGATTCTTGTTTCCCAAAGGTTCAATACATCAATTACGTCCTGATTCGCATGGTGAAGAATCGAGACCTGCAAGAGTCCTCTGTCCTTGAGATCCTTCCTGCTGCTCTTGAAGACTTGGCAGCAGACGTATCAATCAGCGAGGAGGTTGCAGCGCCAATCAACGCCAGGCAGTTTAATACAATCGGCGTTGCAACCAAACAGGTGCAGCTCAGTAGCTGTTCCATCCTCCTGTGGTGGCTGGTTTGCATCATCGAGTGGCAGAGTGGACATCGAATTTTTCTGTCCTTCATGAGCGAGTTGATAAGGCGTACGGCAGACCTTTTGAACGAGGCTGACTCTACGTGTCGATCTTTGAAGACTCACATCACTGCTCTGCAAGCCCAGATGTCTCGTGTGGACGAGGGAGTTCCAGAAGTCGCACCAGAGACACGTGGTGGGCCCGGGCCACTTGGAGCTTCGAGCTCGACAGCTGCACCGGTGGGGCTAGCAGTGATCACATCGGCCGCAGCAGCAGATGCTCGCATCGCAGCAACCAAAACTGTCCTGGAAGACATCGCTGCGGTCAAAAAGGAAGCGGAGAAACTTCAGGCGTCACGAAGCCTCACCACTTCACTTGGGCACTTTCCCACATTTTCCCCCTCTTCATCTCCCACTCGTCAGAGCAAAGTGGAAAGCAATTCACGCAACGTGATTTCTGTATGTCATCGAAGAACATACATATCTAAAAAGATCTGTCTATCTACCGATCCTGTCTGTCTGCCTATCCATCGGTATATCAATGTATCCAGGTATCTAAGGTGTGTATGCACACTTGGAACCCTCCCTTTTGCATCCTTTTGCTGCTCTTGAAGGCAAATTTGCTGAAGAACAAGATCTCCTCCCCGGACACGATTGAAGCAGATGCTCAGGGCTTTCCCAACTTCCAGCGCATCCTCGAGTTGCTGCAGAAGGCAAATCTCTTGTGATTTCAGAAAAAAACTTTCAATCTCTTCATTTTCTTTGGAGTTTGAATAGTTTGAATCTGAAAGTTTTCGACAAATTTGGGGTTTCCCTTGCGGCCGTTGCGTGCTCCAGGGGCAACCAAAGACGCTTGAGGATGCCAAAGCTGCGGCCAAATGCGGAGGGGGTGGGGCCTCTCGCGCAAGGGAAATCTACGGTGAGACCTACTCTGCACTGGAAACCAAGCTCCTTCAACTCCAACTCAAGGGCCGACAGGCACAAGAATAAGAAGAGAGCAAGAGCAGAAGATAAGAAGAGAGTAAGTCTGAGCAAGTTGCATTCCAGTCTTCAAGTCTTCTCTTACGAATTTTGTGGAACTGTGACCATGTTGTCATAGATGTTGTTCTAGTCGACGTGAGTTGAAGTGTAGCTTCAATTGCCAGGCACTGGACGGTGAAATGGGTGGCCTGGACACGTCTCCGAAAGCTGCACCTTCCTCAGCAGCGTTGGAGGATGTGCGTTTGCCCTTCGCCACCTATTCTGATCGCTTCGAGGCGGCAGGACAGTGAACTTCGATTTGGGGCCAAGTTTCCATTTCAAAGAAAAACACAACGCATAAAACAAGAATCAAAAAAGTCATAAAATGAGATTGGAATTCAATTCAAAATTCATTGCAGCTTTTTGAAACTTTTTAATGACAAAAAAAACGTTTAGAAAGTGCATGGCTGACCTTGTGCCTGCCCACCATTCACATGTTGCTTCACAAGACCGGAGGATCAGTACAAGAACATGCATTTCTGCAGCTTCTTGGAATTCCAGAAGGCAATATGGCAATGTCTCAGGCGGTTGACCGCTGTTTCTTAAAGGTTGAGGTCTATGATCGCTTCAGCCGCTCGCCCACATTTTGGGCTGAACCTAAAGGAATTTCTTTAGTTCCTTTGTGTGGTTCCTTGTTAGGTTGGTTAAGTGTGGTTAGTTCCTTGTTTTGAGCTTAGCTTGTTGAGTTCCTTGAAGTTCCTTGAAGTTCCTTGAAGTTCCTTGTTTTTGGCAAACTTTTCACCACCTTCTGAGGCGAAAAAACGGGTGCCGTGGAGGACGAGTTCGAACGTTTCTGCCGCACGGCCGTGAACGAAGCACGGCAGCGCTGCAGCGGACGACGACTGGTGGCGGCCCTGAAACCTTTACTCGTGGACTTGGTGAAGCGAAGGCAGAAAGGACAAAGAAAGAATTTGGAGATCCTAAGGGAGAACTTGATTCCAAGGGATAGAATTTAGAGTCTTTCTAAAGAGACATTCCAAGGGTATACCAAAGGTACATATCTGGATTTTAAAAGACATTTTAGATGTTTCCCTTTTGGAACATATGAGTTTCAGAAGTGAAATTCTTACATATGATATGAATTTCTTACAGTTTCTTACTTCTTGTTTTCACTGGTTTTCTTGTTTCTGTACTTGTGAACAGGCAAGGGATCTCCTCGATGCTGAACACTTTGCGGAGTTGCGGTTTGGATAAGGTGGAAAAGAATCTGCTGAGGAAGCACTTGCAGCCCCGCGATGTGTTGATTGCGTTAACCTTCAGTAGTAACTTGGAATGCAATTTGACGTTTGAGAGGAGAGGCTTTGGGATTGCTTACCCGTCGGTAGGGCAATTTGCTTTCAAAAATCTTCCTCATTCTCTTGGCACACCTTGGTTGCATATGGTTGCATGGTGACAGGGAGCCAGCCGTCTGCATTTTCCTTTGTTTTGTTCAGTTTTGCCACCTTTAGAAAGTTTGTTGTTTGAACGGTGCCAATTCTCTGCTTAGGCATGCCACCAGGCACTTCCCAAGCAAGGATGATGACCCTGGCTGCAAAAACGGATTCGCCATTGCCGCTGCTGTTTGGTTGGGCCGTCAACAGTCCTGACAGCCCTGGCTTACAGTTAGCTTCCCAGATTCAATGGGGGGCCTTCAGAGAGCTCTTTTGTAGTCCATCCTATCCACTAGTTTTGTCTCTTGGGACTGACACGACCATGGGAAAGTCCTATTTGCTTCAATACCTCTACGCTTTGCAAGAGTGTCATTTCCGTGGTCCGGCGAACCCTTTGAGAATTCACTCCATGCCATCTATCGACATCATCGGAGATTTTGCTCGTGAAGAATGCATGCGTGGGGTGACTTTGGCAGATGTTCATGGCTTCGGTGCCAGTGATCCATTGTGCCGGGCTCTCACAGCAACACTGCAAAGCTTCGCAACGGCAACATTGCTTCATGCCTCACTCAAGACTGACTTCGAAGCCGATGGGCAGCCAAGATCAAACCTTCAGCAACTTCTGTCCATTTTATTGGAGCAAAATTCCTCAGATGGGCGTCTCTTGCTGTTGCTGCGAGATGCAGAAGACGACCATGGTCCTGCAGAGCAGAGACGTGTTTTGTCGTGTGTTCAAAGCGTTGCAAAAAGCCTGAGAAACGAAGTGCTGAAGAACTCTGTAGCGTGGCTTGTGACACCATTGGCAAGTCTTGGACCAACTGAACTGACGAACGAAGTGAAGTCGCTCAGGAAGAGCCGCGGAATATCTCTAGCGACCTTGCAGTGGGAAGGAGGTCTATCCTTGGAAGAAGCTCTTGCCATGGCTCCCAAATCCACCAAGAAATTTCCTCCAATGCCTGTTCTTCAGCAACGTTATGTTGAACTCGCACAGCTTTTTGAGGGTCAAAAGATGGCAAGTGAAGAGGAGAAAGGACAGAAAGGACAGAAAGGACAGAAAGGACAGAGCCGGAATAGCTCCTTGGCACAACGTGTTTTGTCCGAACTGGTTCAAGAAGGTGCTTCCTGTGAAGGTCTTCTTGCAAAGCTTTTCCCCGTTGCTCAGAGCCATCAACTTTTGACGAATTTGATCCAAGAGAAGGTGCGCTGCTTGGGCCGTGGCAAGGAGTACTTGGAGCCCGAGGAGCGTCGTCTCCTGGAGAGCAACGTGGATAGCATCGACCGCGAGATCGCTCGGCTGCGCTTGGAGCGTCAGCGTGCGCCTCCCCATCCACTGCTGCGAACCTTCGCGCACTTGGTCCTGACAGGTGCACACTTTGAATCTGAAGTTTTAAATCTTCAAGAAGAACACCCACACATTGAAATCCTTATTTTTAATCTTTCTAATCACACATTTAAATCTTCAAGACATACTTTAGATCATTTTCAAATCATTCATACTCTTAAAGATTCTTTCAAATCATGTTGCCTCCCAAAAATATATGCTCTGCTCTGCAACCTGGGCAGGTGACATCAGTTTGGTCGTTGAGTTTGGTGCTTGCTTAAACGAATGGAAGCAGTCGAAGCGTGCACCATTACTTGAGCGAAAGCTTGCCATGCGAAAGGAGTTGGATCGTTTGATGGAAATCTCCCGCGACAAGAAGACCGAGAAGACCCAGGCTGCTGAGGCTCCAGATGAGATGACTCAGCTCAGATCTGACCTCGCAAACTTACAGAAGCGCTTAGATGAGGCCTCCAATGCAATCCCTGCGAGAAACTTTGATTCACAGTGCAAGTTGTCTCACTTTACCTTGCTTTTCCAATCTTTTCTTGATATTTCAATCAATTTTTTCTTGATATTGCAAACATCAATTTCAGTCTTTGCAGGTGGATGTATCAACGGACTCCTTCTGGTTGGAGTTGATGCTGTGGCATGAGCTCGAGAGAACTGGGGTACGCTTGGGTTTGAAGGAGATTGACGAGCGCCTGACCTTCAGCGCAGCAAAGGCCTGCTACTTGAATTGGGTGAAGTCTCTTGGCGAAGGTAAGAACTTTCAATCGAAACAATCACTTGAAACAATCAACACACTTTACTTATATCTTTACTGAACATTTATCACTTTCAATCACTTTCATACATACGAAACATTGCTTTCAATACTTTGTTTGCTAAGACTGCCACTTGAATCGATTTATATTTTTGAGCTTGCTGGTCTCGCTGGTCTCGCTGGTCTCAGAAACATGCAGAGTGGCAGTTCTTGATGTTTGCGCATGGCACTTTGTGTTTGAGGAGTGGGAACCCGCTTCACTTTCTCCATTCTGCACCTTTGCAGTTCGGTGCATTTGAACCTTTGAGGCTTGCGGAGTGAGGGCATGTGTAAGCGCACAAGAAAACGCTTCTTTTGCCTTGCAAAATGCCTTGTATTAGTGTGTAAGTACATGTTACATGTTTGAAAATGCAAAAATGTGTACAGGTTGAAATATTTTTGGGCCTCCATGGTTACAAGAGCCTCCAACGGTCCCTCCGGAGGTGGCATCCGCAGCTCAGTGGTGCTTCATTCTTTGGTTCGGACTTCATTGGGGATACTCTGCGGGAGCTGGATCGTGATCTTGGAGTGGATGTGCCAAAGCTGAGAAGTGCAAAATGACAAAACGACGAATTTGTCGATGAACAAAAACACGAGCATTGCTGCAGCATTGCTCACTTTGTTTTTTGTTTCTTTTATTTCTTCCAAGCATGAAAAAACACTTCATTTTATTTTTTTTGCGAAAGCCTTTGTTCGAAATTCAAAGCGTCGCCTTGAAGAAGTGAACTTTCTGAGGTGCGACGACGTCCGTTGCTGGTGATCTCTGTCATTGGCGTACAAAGCAGTGGCAAGAGCACCCTGATGAATTACCTTTTCGGCTGCTCCTTCGCCACTCATGTGGGCCGTTGTACCAAGGACGGGCTTTGGTCATTTTTGATCTCCTTTCACATGGTGAAACCAGAAGCCATTTCAGAATCTGTTCTCATGAGCCACTTAAGGATGCGGTTGATCTCAGAAAGGCATCCCTACTTCACATATGTGGCTTTGGATGGCTTTGGATGGCTTTGGACGATGTACTTCACCAACTCTGCTTTGTGTTTTAGTTCCTCCCTTTGTGTTGTCATGTGCAGGGCCTCTACATCTCTCTGCTGGAGACGCGTCATGCCTTGCTGGTGATTTTAGACACTGAAGGTCTTCTATCTGTAGAGGCTCGTGACGATGTCTTCGACAAACAGGTGGCTCTAATGACCATGGCATGTTCAGATCTCGTCATCGTGAACAATCGCGGGGAGCTGGGTCGGCACGTGGGAGATCTTTTCCAGGTGTGTTTGTTTGCACTGTACCACTTGAAGTTAGCGCGGATATCTCCAGCCATTGGATTCGTGTTGCAGTGCTTAAGCATGGTGAATCAACAGCAGCAGTACGAGTGGGTCGCCACAGTGAAACGATCTCTGGAAGACTCGGTCCAAGAGTTGCAGCAGAACGAGAAAACACACAGCTTCAAGTTGCAGGACCAAAAAGACAAGAATTGAAGAAATCTAAGAAAAATGCTTTGATCTCATTTAAGAGTTTAAGGTTTGAATTCATTTATTTTGATCTTACCTCCTTTATTCTTCTGAACTTTATGAATTGTGTTTCTGCTTCGAGGACTTGGTGTTCTTGGACTCCGAAAGCATCTTTGTGATGCCAAGCGCCTTCAACGATGATGTGCAGTTTGGCCTCCAAGTGTCGCGACCGACAAATCTTTATGCCTTAAAGGCCCTCCAACTGCGGGAGAAAGTCTTTCAATGGATCGCCAGGTGGGGTGTCGTTTCAAGATGTGACTTTTTTCAACTGGAAACTTCACACATCTTCACACTTGTTCAAATGCTTAAGGCTTGGCATTGCTTCATATTGCTTGGCATTGCTTCATATTGCCTCATATTGCTTCATATTGCTTCACACTTCTCTTACTTTCTCATGCTTGGCAAAAGCCCAGCATACTTCTCTGGCCTTCCCTTCTCTTCTTGGCATGCAAGCTTAGCAGTATGCTTCTTAGCATGTTTCTTCTTCTTTTCCTCTTCTTGATACTCTTCTTGTCTTCATAGGTATTCTCTTATCTTCTCCTCTCTTCGCATGCTCTTCTTGATTATCCTCTTATTCTTCTCTTCTTGTTTTTTCTCTTTATGCTGTGCTCTCAGGGCGAAGGCATCTCAGAAGCAACGCTTTGAAGCTGACGAAAGCGGTGTCGATGCGACACAGTTTTCCTCTTCGTCCGTCTTCGCGTCGTTGTCACAGTGGTATGACCATGCACGGACCGTCTGGCAAACACTCTCCATGTGTGGCACTGATCTGCTGCAGTTTCGAACCATGAGGCACTGCTTTGACAAAGACGAAAGTTATTCCAGACATGTTGAGCTGTTCTGTTTCCAGTACTGAATTAAAACGCACACACACACACATATATATACATACATATATGCATATATATATATATCAGGTACGTATGTACATACATATATGTATATAGAGATGTAAACCTGTAATTATATATATATAGACATGTATATATGTATATATATATATATATATGTGTGTAATGATAGATTAATGGTAAGGGAAGCGTTTTTGTTTCTATCATGTAGAGGGTGATGACCTGGGTCCTCCATGTGCTTGTCCTTGCAAGGCAAGTTCTCATGGCGCAGCAGCTGCAAGAATTCTGTGACGCCTTGGTGCAAAAACACGTGGATGGGAAGATGAACTCAGAAAGTGAGCATCTCATCCAACGCTACACAAAGGCACAGCATGACAGAGTGACAGCATGACAGGCACCTGTAGCACCTGTCCTGAAATTCAAAATGACATGCCATGCACAACCAATGCACAACGGCAGGATCTACGATCTGCGACGGCCACCAGTGAAGTCCATGCCATCGACAATGCTTTCCGCGGCCAGTTGGACTCGCTGCGAGATGCCGTGCTTCAAGAAATGCAGCACGACTTTGACGAATTTGTTCGATCACACGACAGCAAATTCACTGCATCTGGGACGATTTCAGATCTGTGGATCAACAAGAGCTTCTACGTAGATCCTGTCATGCGAGTCATATGTACATCATATGTACATCATATGTGGATCATATGTGCATCATATGTGGATCATATGTGCATGTCCAGTTCAGTAGCTCCCATGTTTGAAGACCAGGATGAGCAGGTGAAGAGCGACAAGCGCTTTTCGTTGATGGGTCCGATGAGACGGAAGTATGCTTCAGTGGACAGCCTGTGGCGATCTGCTGTGCATTTGGTGCTCGAGCAGAATCTCAGAGCAAATCTGTAGAAGATTGTATTACAGTAGAGGCAGTAGAGGTTAAAGATTGATAGACTCTGATAGACTACATGGAAATCTGTTTAACTGGCTAATCAGAGAAACATAAGAAATGTACCAGCTTTCTTCATCAGTCATCTTGACGGAGTGCGTTGCTAAATGGCTTGGTGTTGATTGCCTTAACAACAGATTAGTGTTTGACAAGAAAAGCAGAAGCGTAGCCTCTGTCGGGTGACCCGCACATCGCCAATCTAAACAGAACAGGAATCAAAATAGATTAATTAAATTAAATATCAATCTAATTCAAATGCTCTCAGTTTGATTTCAACATGTTTGCTGTGCCAGGAACTCCATGGATCATCTTTTTGAAGAGATCTCAGCGAAAGTCAACGACCTACTCCTTGAGCAAGGTTCAGAGGGTGCTTTCAAGGAGGTTAGTCGAAAGTCTATCAGAATGTCGTCGCGGAGCAATGCAGA
Source organism: Symbiodinium kawagutii (assembly GCA_009767595.1). Taxonomy (NCBI): domain Eukaryota; class Dinophyceae; order Suessiales; family Symbiodiniaceae; genus Symbiodinium; species Symbiodinium kawagutii. The sequence goes on along the minus strand of VSDK01011153.1, from coordinate 40,709 downwards.
AGAAGCATTCATCTCCGAATTGTGCATGTTCAGTTGTATGGTCATTTGATGTGATTTGTACTTACAACTGCACAGGACTGAAAAGGGGCTGATATCATAGCAATATGACACGATATTTGACTTGTCTTGGCTTTGCAACTTGCTTCGGAGGTTCACACATCAATGTTCAGAATGTGGAGCGTGTCTTCGAAGAGAAGTGGAGCCAAGTGATGGCAGAGGCTTTGCGAAAACAACGACCAAGCCTGGAAAGAGTAATCCAAGAAGTTGTGTCCCACTTCAACGCAGCCCTGCTGA
>VSDK01011153.1:8174-37523 GCA_009767595.1 Symbiodinium kawagutii | reverse complement strand
TGAAATAGGAGGAAATAGGCTATGAAATAGGAGGAAATAGGCTATGAAATAGGAAGAAATAGGAGGAAGATGAGGAGGAAATAGGATGAAATAGGAGGAAGATGAGGAGGAAATAGGAGGAAGATGAGGAGGAAATAGGAGGAAGATGAGGAGGAAATAGGATGAAATAGGAGGAAGATGAGGAGGAAATAGGATGAAATAGGAGGAAGATGAGGAGGAAATAGGATGAAATAGGAGGAAGATGAGGAGGAAATAGGATGAAATAGGAGGAAGATGAGGAGGAAGATGAGGAGGAAATAGGAGGAAGATGAGGAGGAAGATGAGGAGGAAATAGGATGAAATAGGAGGAAGATGAGGAGGAAATAGGATGAAATAGGAGGAAGATGAGGAGGAAATAGGATGAAATAGGAGGAAGATGAGGAGGAAATAGGATGAAATAGGAGGAAGATGAGGAGGAAATAGGAGGAAGATGAGGAGGAAATAGGAGGAAGATGAGGAGGAAATAGGTTTTGAAATAGGAGGAAATAGGCTATAAAATAGGAGGAAATAGGCTATGAAATAGGAAGAAATAGGAGGAAGATGAGGAGGAAATAGGTTTTGAAATAGGAGGAAATAGGGTATGAAATGGGAGGAAGTAGGTTATGAAATAGGAAGAAATAGGAGGAAGATGAGGAGGAAGTAGGTTTTGAAATAGGAGGAAATAGGCTATGAAATAGGAGGAAATAGGCTATGAAATAGGAAGAAATAGGAGGAAGATGAGGAGGAAATAGGTTTTGAAATAAGAAGAAATAGGACGAAGATGAGGAGGAAATAGGTTTTGAAATAGGACGAAACAGGTTATGAAATAGGAGGAAATAGGCTATGAAATAGGAAGAAATAGGAGGAAGATGAGGAGGAAATAGGTTTTGAAATAGGAGGAAATAGGCTATGAAATAGGAGGAAATAGGCTATGAAATAGGAAGAAGTAGGAGGAAGATGAGGAGGAAATAGGTTTTGAAATAGGAGGAAATAGGCTTTGAAATAGGAGGAAATAGGCGATGAAATAAGACGAAATAGGAGGAAGATGAGGAGGAAATCGGTTTTGCTATAGGAGGAAATAGGCTTCGAAATGCGAGGAAATAGGTTTTGAAATAGGAAGAAATAGGAGGAAGATGAGGAGGAAATAGGTTTTGAAATAGGAGGAAATAGGCTATGAAATAGGAGGAAATAGGCAATAAAATAGGAAGAAATAGGAGGAAGATGAGGAGGAAATAGGTTTTGAAATAGGAGGAAATAGGCTATGAAATAGGAGGAAATAGGCAATAAAATAGGAAGAAATAGGAGGAAGATGAGGAGGAAATACGTTCTGAGATAGGAGGAAATAGGCTATAAAATGGAGGAAATAGGCGATGAAATAGGAAGAAATAGGAGGAAGATGAGGAGGAAATAGGTTTTGAAATAGGAGGAAATAGGTTATGAAATAGGAAGAAGTAGGAGGAAAATGAACGGAAATAGGTTTTGAAATACGAGGAAATAGGAGGAAGATGAGGAGGAAATAGGCTATGAAATAGAAAGCAATAGGAGGAAGATGAGGAGGAAATAGGATGAAATAGGAGGAAGATGAGGAGGAAATAGGAGGAAGATGAGGAGGAAGATGAGGAGGAAATAGGAGGAAGATGAGGAGGAAGATGAGGAGGAAATAGGAGGAAGATGAGGAGGAAGATGAGGAGGAAATAGGAGGAAGATGAGGAGGAAGATGAGGAGGAAATAGGAGGAAGATGAGGAGGAAGATGAGGAGGAAATAGGAGGAAGATGAGGAGGAAGATGAGGAGGAAATAGGAGGAAGATGAGGAGGAAGATGAGGAGGAAATAGGAGGAAGATGAGGAGGAAGATGAGGAGGAAATAGGAGGAAGATGAGGAGGAAGATGAGGAGGAAATAGGAGGAAGATGAGGAGGAAGATGAGGAGGAAATAGGAGGAAGATGAGGAGGAAGATGAGGAGGAAATAGGAGGAAGATGAGGAGGAAGATGAGGAGGAAATAGGAGGAAGATGAGGAGGAAGATGAGGAGGAAATAGGAGGAAGATGAGGAGGAAGATGAGGAGGAAATAGGAGGAAGATGAGGAGGAAGATGAGGAGGAAATAGGAGGAAGATGAGGAGGAAGATGAGGAGGAAATAGGAGGAAGATGAGGAGGAAGATGAGGAGGAAATAGGAGGAAGATGAGGAGGAAGATGAGGAGGAAATAGGAGGAAGATGAGGAGGAAGATGAGGAGGAAATAGGAGGAAGATGAGGAGGAAGATGAGGAGGAAATAGGAGGAAGATGAGGAGGAAGATGAGGAGGAAATAGGAGGAAGATGAGGAGGAAGATGAGGAGGAAATAGGAGGAAGATGAGGAGGAAGATGAGGAGGAAATAGGAGGAAGATGAGGAGGAAGATGAGGAGGAAATAGGAGGAAGATGAGGAGGAAGATGAGGAGGAAATAGGAGGAAGATGAGGAGGAAGATGAGGAGGAAATAGGAGGAAGATGAGGAGGAAGATGAGGAGGAAATAGGAGGAAGATGAGGAGGAAGATGAGGAGGAAATAGGAGGAAGATGAGGAGGAAGATGAGGAGGAAATAGGAGGAAGATGAGGAGGAAGATGAGGAGGAAATAGGAGGAAGATGAGGAGGAAGATGAGGAGGAAATAGGAGGAAGATGAGGAGGAAGATGAGGAGGAAATAGGAGGAAGATGAGGAGGAAGATGAGGAGGAAATAGGAGGAAGATGAGGAGGAAGATGAGGAGGAAATAGGAGGAAGATGAGGAGGAAGATGAGGAGGAAATAGGAGGAAGATGAGGAGGAAGATGAGGAGGAAATAGGAGGAAGATGAGGAGGAAGATGAGGAGGAAATAGGAGGAAGATGAGGAGGAAGATGAGGAGGAAATAGGAGGAAGATGAGGAGGAAGATGAGGAGGAAATAGGAGGAAGATGAGGAGGAAGATGAGGAGGAAATAGGAGGAAGATGAGGAGGAAGATGAGGAGGAAATAGGAGGAAGATGAGGAGGAAGATGAGGAGGAAATAGGAGGAAGATGAGGAGGAAGATGAGGAGGAAATAGGAGGAAGATGAGGAGGAAGATGAGGAGGAAATAGGAGGAAGATGAGGAGGAAGATGAGGAGGAAATAGGAGGAAGATGAGGAGGAAGATGAGGAGGAAATAGGAGGAAGATGAGGAGGAAGATGAGGAGGAAATAGGAGGAAGATGAGGAGGAAGATGAGGAGGAAATAGGAGGAAGATGAGGAGGAAGATGAGGAGGAAATAGGAGGAAGATGAGGAGGAAGATGAGGAGGAAATAGGAGGAAGATGAGGAGGAAGATGAGGAGGAAATAGGAGGAAGATGAGGAGGAAGATGAGGAGGAAATAGGAGGAAGATGAGGAGGAAGATGAGGAGGAAATAGGAGGAAGATGAGGAGGAAGATGAGGAGGAAATAGGAGGAAGATGAGGAGGAAATAGGAGGAAATAGGAGGCAGATGAGGAGGAAATAGGATGAAATAGGAGGAAGATGAGGAGGAAATAGGATGAAATAGGATGAAATAGGAGGAAGATGGCAAGGAAATAGGATATAGGATGAAATAGGAGGAAAAGGTGGAAGTGACGGAAGATTACGGCGTTGACCAAACCACACCAAGTTACGGCGCCTCAAGATGCAACAAAAATGTCGCTGTTGAAATGGGGTCCCTACAAGTCCCTTAAAATGTCATGCTGGGCACTGGAAAAAGCAGTAAATTCAAAGCTTGGTGCCTCAGCTCCAGAGTTGCAAGTCTTAACTTGTACTGTATGTGACTTTTTGACACCGTGTCTTTCATAAATTTCGATGCGTTTATGCAGTAATGGAGGAGGGTGAGACTTTCTCCGATGTGACTTTGTCAATTAGTAAGCTGTTGGACTGCTTCTTTGCTTAAGAGGAAAATCACTAATCAGATCTAATCATATTGATCCGATTCTTCTCATATTATGTGTTCCTGATGTCTCTGTGTGCTTCTATTCGCTTACGATTTTTCTGACATTTCTGAGTGTACAGGAATTGCATGCTTGTTTGCCACCATTTTTGGCACACACCATTTTTGGCACACATTGTGGTGGAGATGAATTTCAGAGCCCGTTTCGCTCCCTTTCAAAAGTTTTGACTTCAATCCATTACTTCAACTTTGTCCCTCAAACTTGGTGTCCGTTTTTCAATTTCAAATTTGTGTTTAGCGCCATGTGAACGGCATGGACTTTGTCTTGGTCAGACTGAGCTCAGAGTGGTACGGACTTCCGACTCTTGTTCCGACTCTTTTTACTGCATCGCATTAGGTGTAAGAGGAGTATATGTAGTAAGTTTAGTATACTCTTATGAGGTATCTTTAGTTGGTATTGCACTTCCAATTCTGGACCATTCGCGGAATTACAAAAGGGGAATGGCTACACCTGGAGCATCTAGGTCAAGTAACCACTAACCTCCTTCGGGAATTGCGACCAGATTTCAACTACCTTTCACCGCTCACACTCGGCCTCCCCCAAAATGTTATTTGACAGGCAGTCAACCAAACATTGCACAAGATCATTTGTTTACCATCCAACACTTGCAATCCATAGATTGTCCTGTAGAAACTTGGGCCCCAAACGTGATTACTTTTTTTCATCAACTTGAAAACCCCATTTGTGAACGGTTCACAATATTCAATGACGTTCAATGCTTTCGAAGAAAACAGAACTTGTCGCACGACCAGATTGAGCAACAGAACTTCCAGAGCCGCGTGAACGAGATCATGAGCAAGAAGAAACAGAAACTCTGGGAGATACAGGCCCGTGTGGACAGTGGCAAGCGTGAAGTGCATTGTGCAAAAGTGTGGGCAAAGATTCTCGACAGAAGAGGGTAGTGACAACCAATGATTCTTCTCTCTTTTTTCTTATTTTCTTATATCTTTGTTTGTTTTTTCTTCATTTTTTCGAAAGGAAATCAGCCCTCTGCCACCAAGGACCTTTGTCGACACGCTGGACCAGCACTTCCGCAATGCCGTTGGCCGCATGGCACAGGAGGCATCTGCTATCCTTCACATTTGCAGAATTCAAAGATGTCGAAAGTCTTAATTTCAATGAGCACTAAACAAAATGAACATATATGGTATATATATATATACATATATATATATATGTAATACGTACTGCATACATTTCAATATATTCATGTATATATATATATGTGTGTATACATGTTATGATTGTTATTCGTATTCTTTCATTGTTATGATTGTGATTTTATTATTGTTATTACAATATACATTGTACACTTTCTCATTTTTATCCTTTTCTTCTCTCCTTCCCTTTTCTGTCAGGTGGTTTCGCACATGTCCAAGATCTTGACGAACCCTGGCAGTGCCTGCGAGCAAGCCATCGAGCGTTCCTTCACTCGCCGCAACTGGCGCCACGTTGTCATGTACGCGGTGGATCCCACGCAGTGCCATGGAAACAAAGAAGAATACAGTGGAAGTCTTGTAAAGTCTTGTGAAGTCTTGTGAAGTTGTGATATTTCGAAGTTATCTTTGAGTCATCTTATCTTTGATCTCATCTTTGAGTTTTCTTTCCGACTCGTTTTTGTCACCGCCTCGGCACATGTAGGTACCTCTTTATGGAGTTTCACAAGGAGTGGGAGTCATTCAAACAGGGCTTGGTGGACAAGTACTGCCAAGAGCTGAAGAACAACTTCGGCCAATGCCTGCGTGTTGCTGAAGAGCGTTTGCAAGATCTGCTGACAGATCAGACTTTGGAAGGTCAGTCCATTGCCTCGTGTACAAAGACCTCAATTTTACTCAGCACACATGAAGTGAGTTTGTTAAAAGAAGTCACCCTTAAAGTGAGAGTTGAGGAGAGTTGAAGAGAGGAGAGTTGAAGAAAGGTGAAGCGAGTACTAAAGAGTAGCAAAGAGAGTTGAAGAGAGGCTAGTACTAAGAGAAGAATAGTGAAGAGGCTGAAGGGGCGAAGAAAAATCGCATATTTTTTTGTGCGAGGTGTCACGGACCTGACTATGAACAAGTTGTCACAGGTGCTGAAGGACACTTGTTCCCAGCTGGCGGACGAAACGTTATCCAGCGTACTCTGTTCATGTTTGCCTTCCTTTCCAAGCGAAGCTGACTGGGCGTTGCACCTTGGCAACTCAAGAACTCACCTTGAATTTAAAGATTGTTGCGGATAGAGAGAAAATGAGGGAAAAAGACATATCATACATTTGATTAAATATATGATATAGAATATAGTATGTATATATAGTATAGTATATATATATATAGTATAGTATTTATGGTATAATATATTTTCTCCCAGGAACAACTTCACGCAGTTCGTGCGGTTCTGCTCGGTGGAGCTCCAGCGCTATCGTTCCAACATGCGTCAGACAGAGCTCACCGTGGAGCGGCGCATGGAGTCGGAGCTCACGCGGCAGAAGAGCGACTTCTGGAAATGCATCTCCGGATGCCCCGCGAGGCACCGAAGAGAACACACACATCTTAAAGAAATATGTAAATAAATAAATATATGTATATATACACATTTCTTTAAGATTCTTCTTGAATTTCTTACTCTTTCTCTTTCTTTCTTACAGATACTTACTTTTCTTCGCGTGGAAGGTGCCCTGGATGTGGAACCAAGTGCAATTTGGAGTCAGAGAATCATTGGCCACACAGACCGCACGAATGCCGAAGGCCTGTCGACTCAGTGCGCTCGTTGTGTTTGGCAGACTTGACAAAAGAAAGAGACTTGTAAAATTCAATGAATTGAAAAACTGAATCTTTGAGACTTCAATTCGTTCAATGAGTTCAATGAATTGCCTTCGTCGAGGCACGTGTACCCTGCGTTCAACGGTTGGCAAAAGCAGGAAGGACGAAAGCCTTTTCTGCTGCACTGCCGCGCTCGAGCTCAGTGGCAGATCGCCCGAACTCGGCCACCCATTGAGGCTGGGGGTCCTGAGCGCTACTGGGAGAACTTCCAGGCCCGGTGCTGAAAGGAAGGTGTTGAAGAAAGTAAGTTGAGTACATCAGATTTGGAAAAAATGTTTGTATTGTACAGATTTGTATTTGCTGTACTGTATTCGTATTGTATTCACATCGTAGTCACATTGTATTCGTACTGTATTCATATTACTGTCCTGTGCTGTTGAGCTATCTGAGGCCATGTTGGAGGATGAACATCCCGATTGGTTGGATCCCGTCACGCGGCGTCCGCTGTCATCCATGGAGCCTTTGGAAGACTACGAGGAGGACTGTGACGCAGCACCTGAGGAGATCCAGAAAGAGATCGACGAAAATCGTCGGGCCTGGGCCAACTGCAAGGAGAGAGCTCTGAGCTCTGCTCGAAATTTTTCGAAGCTTTGAAGATCTTTGAAGTAGTACTTTAGATGTAAAAAAATGATCTCTTTGAAGTACTTAGAAGTGCTGAGAAGGTCTGAAACACCTCATGATCTGTTGCAAAGGTTCGAACAATGCGTTTCCTTGGAATTCTGCAGGATGCCTTGCTGGAGCACTTCACTTCCATGGCAGATGATCCAGATATTCCTTGGCTGGAGAAGTACAAGAGAGAAGGAGAGAAGATCACAAAACAGATTGCTCTTAGTAAAGAGGAGTTAGGACAAAAGTATTACAAGACCCAACAAAGAGATTAGAAAAGTATAGTTGAGAGTACATTTGATTGAGGAGATTTGTCTATATTGGTGTTTCGAGCCTTTTGCCAACTCTGTGTGTTCAGATGTGTAGTGCGCAAGTGCTGAGAACTTTGTTGTGGCTTCTCAGGCCGTCACTTCCGTACTCACAATGTTACTCTCGCACTCCCAAAGTCCCCACCCTAAGCACAATTAAGATCAATGATCAATATAGTAATTAGTTGCATATAATGTTAACTCAATGCAATCACAATGAATACAGCATATCAACAGAAAGAAAACTGCCAAATTCTGCAATCTTCTTAGGAGGTGCTTTGAAGAAGGAGGATTTCGCATCCATTCGCGATGAACTTTTCGCTGTGACTCCCTTAGAGTCTCTGGATGCTATGGATGCCTCCATTCTGCAGCCGGACGGCTTAGATGACGATGCCTTGGACGAGTCCATCTACTGAGCCGGCGGCCATGGCATGGGTAAAAAGCTCTGCCATGGCCTGTACAGTAGCTGAGCAAAGCTGAGCATCTATACATAGCACAAACAGTGTCCTATCAATACAACCATAGTATCGTATGCAAAGTCTGTCCGTGAAGTGTATTTGCACAGTGTACTCAATCGGATTTCGATTTGCTTAAGACTTTGTTCTCCCTGCAGCCCACTGGAAGTCTCACTGGGCTTGCAGAATTGATGGGACTTAGATTTTTCAATCTTAGCATCTAGCAGGTAGCCCAATTCCACGGAGTCTGACCTTTGGAGACAAACCAAGACAAGTAAATCAGTAGAGAAAACCAACCGAACAATTTCTCTCCACGAACAAGAATTTGCAGATGCAAGTCAACGAAATCTGCTTTTTGAAAGCCACAAGAGGTGGGCAACCTGGTAGAGTCGATTGGAAAGAGATTGGAAAGCCTTGAGGCCAGCAGAACAGGCAGGCCAAAAAGTCCAAGCCAAGAGGGATCTTAAAGAACACGAGAGTTTTCAAAGATACTTTGAAGATGAGTACAAATAAATAGATATAATGATATATAATGTATTAAATAAATGCATATTTAAGATAAGTACAAATAGCTAAAATATGCATTTCATTCATTTTTTAAGTTTTTGTTTTCGATCGCTTTGAGGTTTCAGACGTTGCCACCAGGAGATCCACAAGCGCCTTGTGGAGGCCATGGACGGCGAAACGCTTCTGCCGCTGCGGGCTGTCTTGGCCGGAGAACTCCTCGAGGAGCGAAGCGAGCGAAGCGAAAGAAGCGAAAGGGGAAGACACCGAAGACACCTCTTCTTCTCCTCCTCTCTTCTTCTCCTCCTTTCTTCTTTTCTTCTTTTCTTCTTTTCTTCTTTTCTTCCTTTTCTTCTTTTCTTCCTTTTCTTCTTTTCTTCCTTTTCTTCTTTTCTTCTTCTCTTCCTTTTCTTCTTTTCTTCTTTTCTTCTTTTCTTCCTTTTCTTCTTTTCTTCCTTTTCTTCTTTTCTTCTTTTCTTTCTTTCTTTCCTTTTTTTTTTTCTTTCTTTTCTTCTTTTCTTCCTTTTCTTCTTTTCTTCCTTTTCTTCTTTTCTTCTTCTCTTCTTCTCCTCTTTTCTTCTTTTCTTCTTTTCTTCTTTTCTTCTTTTCTTCCTTTTCTTCTCTTCTTCTCTTCTTCTCTTCTTCTTTTCTTCTTTTTCTTCCTTCTCTTCTCTTCTTCTCTTCTTCTCTTCTTCTTTTCTTCCTTTTCTTCTTTTCTTCCTTTTCTTCTTTTCTTCTTTTCTTCCTTTTCTTCTCTTCTTCTCTTCTTCTTTTCTTCCTTTTCTTCTCTTCTTCTCTTCTTCTCTTCTTCTTTTCTTCCTTTTCTTCTTTTCTTCCTTTTCTTCTTTTCTTCCTTTTCTTCTTTTCTTTCTTCTTTTCTTCCTTTTCTTCTTTTCTTCCTTTTCTTCTTTTCTTCTTTTCTTCCTTTTCTTCTTTTCTTCTCTTCTTCTTTTCTTCCTTTTCTTCTCTTCTTCTCTTCTTCTTTTCTTCCTTTTCTTCTTTTCTTCCTTTTCTTCTTTTCTTCCTTTTCTTCTCTTCTTCTCCTCTTTTCTTCTTTTCTTCTTTTCTTCTTTTCTTCTTTTCTTCCTTTTCTTCTCTTCTTCTCTTCTTCTCTTCTTCTCTTCTTCCTTTTCTTCTTTTTCTTCCTTCTCTTCTCTTCTTCTCTTCTTCTCTTCTTCTTTTCTTCCTTTTCTTCTTTTCTTCCTTTTCTTCTTTTCTTCTTTTCTTCCTTTTCTTCTCTTCTTCTCTTCTTCTTTTCTTCCTTTTCTTCCTTCTCTTCTCTTCTTCTCTTCTTCTTTTCTTCCTTTTCTTCTTTTCTTCCTTTTCTTCTTTTCTTCCTTTTCTTCTTTTCTTCCTTCTCTTCTTTTCTTCCTTTCTTCTCTTCTTCTCCTTTCTTCTATGACACCCAGCAACTATTTCTAAGACTTCAAACAGTGTGGGGATAAGATTAAGAATTCCGAGAAAACAGCAATTACTACAAAAACACCTTTGTTTCATGTCCTTCGATTTGACACTTTTTTGGCATGGCGGACACCTGAATTTTCCCAGTTGCAACCTTTGGAAGGCTGCTGGGCGCTTGATGGACTGCACGAGTGGCGAGGCAGAATAGAAACTGGAGCAGAAAATCTCACCTTCTATCACCGTGGACATCCGCAGACCCTTGGACAAGTTTGGACAAGTGTGGACAAGTTTGGACATGATGTGCTTGGACACAGATTTTGCACAACCTTCGATGCTGACCAGGCCATGCGCGCAGGTATCATGGAGTTTGGGGGTGTGCAGGAAGAGGAGGAGGAAGTCTTGGACTCAGAGATCGCCTTCATGTCCTTTGGTACAAATGTTTTGCTGAAACATATCTAAGACATTTTCTTAAATGAAATTGTTGATTTGTTGCTAAGGAATGTCTTGCTCCAGCCATCTCCTGCCAGAAAGACTTGGAAGTTTGGCAAAACCTATGGCCGACCTTGCCAAGTCCTTGATATCATGCTGCCATTCCTCACAGGAAATGCTGCATCCTAGAGCCCCTGCGTGTATCCTGACAAAGCAGCAACGTCCATCTGTGGATGCGTAGACTTTGTCCTTCATGGCAGGCCACAATTGTGCTTTCCTGTCAGAGTTGGCAGCACGGCGGGCATCCTAGCGATGCTTTGTGAAGTCTTGGACCATTGCAGAACCTTGGAGAGTGTCACTTGTGAGTCGAACCTGACAGTCTTTGGACTCCTTGGACAGTCCAAATCCAGGCAAAGAGACGTCTCTTTTTGGGCCTGAGCATATGGGCCTCCACCTTACCCGAAGCGAAGGCCTCCTGTTTTGTCAATCCGAAACCCAGTGGACCGGTCCACAAATTCTTTGACCTCAAAAAGAGAGAGAAGAGAAGCGACAAGAGAGAAGAGAGAAGAGAGAAGAGAGAAGAGAGAAGAGAGAAGAGAGAAGAGAGAAAAGAGAGGAGAGAAGAGAGAAGAGAGAAGAGAGAGAGAGTGTAAAGTTTTTTCTTGCGATTCCTATTCCTTCTGACATTTTACCGTAGGACTTGGTCGGCTCCGAATTTCACTTGGAGCACATAGACGAGGCTCGGAATCTCCATGTAGACTCGCTGCTGGAATCGAAAAAAAGGTCACGATTGTGATCATTCATTGTCCTCAACATCCTGATTATCATCACAATTTGTAATTTATCTTCACCCGAATCTTCACCCACAATCCGCCATTGTTTTTCCGATCGTCATCACCACCTTTACTGTCATTCACTGTCATTCGCTGTCTTGCACTGTCCTTTACTGTCATTCACTGTCGTTCATTGTCGTTCCCTGTGGTTCACTGTCATTCATCGTTGCCATTGCCACTACCACCACCACCCCCGCCGCCACCCGCCCCCCCACCACCACCACCGCCACCACCACCGCCACCACCACCACCACCACCACCACCACCAGCAGCACTGGTAGCACTGGCACCACTAGCAGCACTAGCAGCACTACGACAACGTCCACGTCAACGACAACGTCAATGTCAACATCATCACAACCCTCATGATGAGAATTAGCACCAGATAACATCTATTTTCTCCTCCAGCTGAAGCTCAAAGCCATAGCTTGTGCTACATGCTCTGGGCCTCAAGGGTCTGGTCAGGTTGTCTATGAATCGACCAGCGGACCGGGAAAAAACTGTCCGATTTGGATCGACCTGTGATCTTTTGAAGTTCATCCTAGACTCAGAGGGAGCACCCAGAGGGAGCATGTACTTGGGTTATCTTGATGGTTCTTGGCAGTAGTGAAAGATCCAGACAACACACATGATTCACACCATAGGTCCCATAGGTTTCAATTTTCACATGTGTGTCCTGCTGGGGTTTTTCCCGTGTAGGACCTTGGGATGCCGCTTAGAAGATAGGAAGTCCAAGGCTAAAGTCTTCAATGACCAACTGAATGGTCAGGATCAGGGTTGAAGTAGGATGCAGGATACGTCTGAAAGAATTGTACTCGACTCTCGATGTATAAAGAGGACTGTTTGTTCTGGCAAATTTTTCATAGTCATGAACTCATGGAAAACCCTGAAAAACCTGGGGTCCGAAGGAAATAGTCGAGTGATGTTCAGGGTATTCTTTGTGGAAATGTCAACAAATGCATTCTCAGTTGCAACTCTTGTGTGAAACACATCTTCAGATTTGTGTCTTGGAGGCAGCGGAGGTGGCCCGTTTGGCTGCTCTGGCAGAGCTCAATCTGGAAGAAATCGACCAGGAGACGCAAATCTGAAACTTGGAATTTGGTATTCTGTCAATGCGATTCGTATGACAGTTGGATGCATCGCACAATCTAATGCAAATTAACAGCTGAAGTTGGCTTCACGCCAGGATGAGCTTCCAGAACCAGAGCCCCACGAGTGCTCCCCACGCAACTGTCACTCGTCCCCTGGTCACAGCCGTGTGGTCACCCCCGTGTGGTCACACCCGTGTGGTACCCGTGGTCCTGTTCCTGCCAGGTATTGCCCGCCATTGAACTCCCTGGAGCTCAGCTGTCGTTTGGGCACGGCTCCCGGTGCCAAGAGGACGCAGACGCTGTGGAAGTCGCTGTGGAACTCTGAGGACATGCTCTTGCAGAGAAGGCGCAACGATAAGTCTTGACATTTCAAAATTAACACAAACTTTGACACAAATTGCACAAGGTGTTACAAATCTGAATTCAGTTTCAGATATCTTGGATCGTTTACACTTGGACATCAAAGTCTTGAGAGAACTTCCAGGTTGGTGCGGGGAGTCTTGAGGACTTTGCAACCAGCATTGCAGAACTGAGGTCGGTCTCTTTGCATCTCTCGCATTCTTAGGGGCTTAGGGGTAGAGGTTCTTTATAGCCTGGAGAAATGTACACTCAAAAGATATCAAAAGGCTTCAAGTGGACAGTGTTGGCAGATTCGAGGCAAACCATCGACTCAACTTTGCCGCACTATGCAGTAGCCCAAGATTTGTCCGTGTTGCTTTAGGTGTGCAATGAATACCTCCAGAGTGGCACCATGGCGAGGTCCAAAATGAGAAAAAACTTCAAGAGCTCCAATCGGAAGGCAAGACTGCAACCTCGATGTTGAGTTGTTGAGTCCTCCAAATCTAAAGCTTCTAATTCCAATGGTTCCAGTGCGTGTTGCCAAATGCACTCTGCAAGTCGCGTCTCAAGCTCTGTGAATTTGCTGCCAGATTATCAAGCGCAGAAAAAAGCAGCTGCCGATGCACGATTCAAGGCACTCCGGAGTTCCTTTCGAAATGTGAAATGGAAGGTCTGAAGATGTCTGAAGTTCTGAAGGAAGAAATGAGAAGAAATGATTTCTGAAATTACTTGAATAGAATGATTTCTGAGTTCAAGAAATGACTCACAGAGGAAGCGCAGCGATCGGATTCTGAGGACGTCTGACTCTCAGATCGCGGCCACACTGACTAACCACTGATGCAGCCGTGTCAGCCGAGGAGTCTGCGTCGGAAGATTCGGAGAAGGAACCCATCGTTTTGCTGCAGGAGGAGTGAACATCACATGATAAAGCTTAGCAGAGCATTGTAAGATGCTAAGAACATCGTGTTCATCTTGTTTTCGTTTTCATTTTTTCATTTCCATCTCACAGTTTGTTTCATTTGTGTTTTGCCTAAGAGAAATATGTTTTTTTTTGACTTTAGAACTGCCTGGAGCTAGTCATTTGCCGCAGGAGCAGCAGCAATCCTCTGTGTACTTCGTTCTGCGCCTCTGACATGTTGCAGACCCGGCCTTTCAGCCATGAGACCATGAGGGAAGCTGAGGAAAGCTGAGGAAAGCTGCAAGCTGTGAAGGAATTCCATGCGCAGCCTCGCCAGCCGCAAGCTGAGTGCGCATGCCAGGCATGCTGATGCAGATGCTGCCTTTGAGAATGGCTGCTACACCTTCAACGAAGCGCAGATGACGCAGAAAGAGGTCTTGGAGTACTACGAAAAGTGGGACTCCTCGGTTCATGTCACAACCTTCAACAAAGCTACAAAAAAGAAGTAACCTTAGGTGGAGTGACTTCTCTATGTTCGGATAGATGTGTTGCGTGTTTGCTTGCTTTGTTTGGAAAGTACTAACCACAGGGTAGAAAGAAGAGACATATAACAATCTCATACAACCATCTCTTGAGATCAAGCATGTCTCTGTTGAAGACTGCAAGATGCAGCAGAAGACATGGGGATTTCATTTGACGCCTGAGATGCGTCTAAGACGTTTGGCTTCGCACAGCACGAGGCTTTGCAAGGATGAACCACTGCTGCGGTGCATCATTGTCGGAGACCTCAGAGTGATCTTGTGACTTGATGGGTTAGATGCAGTCGGATGCAGTGGACATCTCGGATCTCGTCTGTGTCCAGAACAGAGTCTTGCCACCGATGTTAAGTGATGTCAAGCAATGTCAAGTGATGTCAGCTGTGACCACTTGGTTTAAATAGGGGCTTTGACACGAAATCCGCACAGAACGTGTCTTACTTTGCAGCACAGTCACTCGAGGCGCCCTTAGCGCAAAGTGATCCACAGCTCCAAGAAGGACTCAAGGCGAACAGCAGAAGGACGTAAGGACCCCTCAAGGAAGGACCCCTTAAGGACCCCTTAAGGACCCCTTAAGGACCCCTTATCAGGATCCCTTTAAGGACCCCTGGAGGAGCTTCCTTGGAAGCTTTGCTTAGCCAGGCCTTACGTGCCAAGTTGCCGGCGTCGGTGTCGCTGGTGGATGACATTTGCCTCTCAGAGCCCACCATGGAGGCGACCGCAGCGACCACTTTTCTCAATTAAAAAAAAACTCTTCAATCAGTTTGAATCTTTTGTAGAAAAGTCTGTGGTCTGTGCGATGTCAAACCTTCCCCTTCTGTTTCCCTATGTCAAGCCTTATGTCAAGGCTTATGTCAAGCCTTTTAGAAAAGCCTTTGCTTTTCTCAATGGTTTCTTGTAGTTTCTTGTAGAGTCTTAAAGTTTGGTCTTTCAACGACTCGACGGAAGGACGAGGAGTCTTGTGATGAACAAACTGACACAGGACCTGCTAGGAGCTCAAGTTGAACTCCCAAAAAGGAAGCACTTTGAATTTCAATGCTAATGTTTGCGCTACATCTTTGTAGGAAGCTAGGGCGAAGCTAAGATGTTCCTTTGTTTTTCGAAGAGACAAAGACGGGCTCACAGTTTCTCAGGTCCGTCGAGACGGGATTGGTAGACTCTTAGATCTCCAGCTGCGGTGCCAAGATCGAAGTCCCAAGTGATTAACGGAAACGCTGGAAGCTCTTCTTTCAGAAATCAAACTGAGATGAAACTCAGATTAGAACATATTAGAACACTTCAGTAACTTCAACTCCGAAGTTCTCTCAATGAAGCAAGGAACTTCAACCCCAATGCCTTGAGGTTGACCTCTTTGGGCTTGGCTACGCAACGAATCAAGTTCCTCAAGGTGTCCGAAAAATGTCGAAACAGCAACAGCATGTGACAGCTGGTTGTGCAACCTGTCCAGGCACAGCACGGGCATCACGATTTGGCCTCTGCGGAACTTGGAAGGCACGGATCAATTGCGAAGCAATGCATCTATTTAGACTATTTAAACGAATCACATTTTAAATGAATCGAATTCAAAACTTGAAATTCAAATTCAAATGAATCAATTTTGCCTTCAACAGCGAACGTGATTCAGTCAGGGACTCTGTGCTGGACTTTGGCACTCAAGAGGCCGGGTAGAGTGCACGTCACATCTCAATGTTTGACCACGTGTGAAGGGTCCAGTGAACGTTTCAGGAGATGATGCCAGTCCTTGGGTCTCTCATGGACTTTGCCCTGTCTACACCAGACCATTGTCGTCGATTGCTGCTTCCGGGCCAGGCAGCGTAGTGACATGGACTGTTTCGATGTCCTTTGGCCTAGACTATGGCACAACAAGTTGCTAGTCCTTGTCCCAACATATCCCAAGCAGCAGAAATCTTGATATCCCCGCCGTTAAACCAAGAAAGTTGCTGAGCCCTCTTTTGTATTCTGCGAAAAGGCGTCAGATACACGGCATTGCCAGTGCTGTTCTTGTTTTTATCTGGCCAGGAGTGCTGGGGACCATCTTTGAATGAACGCCTTCAACCCTTAGCCGATCGTATGCGATCGATGTTGCTTACGGCGTTAGGCTCTCAGATCAGCATGTGATTCCCAGAGCACTGTGGCAAGTGTCAAGGTACCGAGCAAAGAAGGCCAACAAAAGGAAGAAAAACAAGGAGGGCCTTGGAGGGCTAACAGCTGGACTCCTTGGAGGGCTCACAGCTGGACTCCTTGGAGAGTCATGCTGTGCCTTTGAATCCTTGGAGGTTTTGTTTTTTCCGATCTCCTTTTTCCAGTCCTTATTCCAAACAGCACTCCGTTGGTGTGCCAACTTTGTTCAGGATCTCAATAAGATGCAATTTTGCGAGGGTTTGCGGAGGCCGTTGCACTGCCAGCTATGCAATGTTGCAATGTTTGTCAGCAAATTCCTGTGGGCTTTTCCTGATGTGTTGATGATTCTTTTCAGGCTTGGCTACAAGTACACGGATGACTATGCCCCGTTCTTGGAGGGAACTGAAAAGTATGCGTCAAAAGCAAGACAAGATACGAATTTGGGATCAATTGAATCAATTACAGCAAAATAGAGTAGAGTTCGTTTTGAAACAATTGGACTCTCCTTAGGCAGAGTTGATCTTTGACTTCCTGGACTGAAAGCAACGTCATCATTGCATCCCAGAATGCAAAGATAGATTTGTTAAACTTCAAAGCAGTTGCAGCTTCGATTTCCCTTAAAATTTATCCAATTATTCTCGATCTCAGATGTGGCTGTTCAAAGCTTTAGATGCCTTTTTCACATCTTTGTACCTCTGCAGGACCAGTCAGGGAACGGATCTATCTCACCATCTGAGCTGCAGGCTCGTGGAAGTTCCTTTCTTTGGGTTTGCATCCGGAACAAGATCCAATCTAAACGTACATGATCACAAGTAACATCTGATTCGTTTTGAAGCTCCCTGGCTGCTGCTTGTTTGTTTGTTGAGCGGGGGTGTGGTTGGTTGTCGGTTGGTCGATTGGCTCTTTATTTTGTTCATCGTCGCCGTCCTCGCTGCTGCTCTTGCTTCTTTTCGTGTCATGGTCATGGTCGTTGTCGTTGTTGTACATGCTGTATATAGTGGGTAGTTGCAGTTGTTGGAGTAGTCGTGGTAGTCATAGTAGTGGTAGTAGTCGTAGTAGTCGTAGTAGTACTCGTACTAGTCGTAGTATAGTCGTAGTCATAGTCGTAGTCGCAGTCGCAGTCGCAGTAGTAGTAGTAGTAGTAGTAGTAGTAGTAGTAGTAGTAGTAGTAGTAGTAGTAGTAGTAGTAGTAGTAGTAGTAGTAGTAGTAGTAAAAGTAGAAGTAGAAGTAGAAGTAGAAGTAGAAGAAGTAGTAGTAGTAGTAGGAGGAGGAGGAGCAGGAGGAGTAGTAGTAGTAGTAGTTGTAGTTGTAGTAGTTGGAGTAGTTGTAGTAGTTGTAGTAGTTGTAGTAGTTGGAGTAGTTGTAGTAGTTGTAGTTGTAGTTGTAGTTGTAGTTGTAGTAGTAGTAGTAGTAGTAGTAGTAGTAGTAGTAGTAGTAGTTGTTGTTGTTGTTGTTGTTGTTGTTGTTGTTGTTGTTGTTGTTGTGGTCGTCGTCATCGTCGTCGTCGTCGTTGTCGTCTTCGTCGTCGTCGACCTTGTTGTGGTTGCTGTTGTTGTTGCTTTTGCAACTGCTGATACGACTGTTGCCATCTCTGGACATGCTGCTCAGAGTAAACGAAGTCAAGCTACGTGAGAGTTCCTAGTGCTGTTTGATCAGAATGGACAGTGATTTGATGACTTGATTTTATTGCGCAGATGCTGGAGCTTGTTGACGGTGCTGGATCGCTAGAGGACCTTGAAATGAATCGGATTTTGGGCCTGCAAACAGACTGTCCTGAGAGCACAGGGTTCGTGGGTGACAGGCTCTCAGATGACAGGCTCAAGACATTTTTTGTTCTTACTCCATTACTCCCTTCAGCATCCTTCATATGTTATATTGCAACAGATGATTGAAATGCTTGAGGGTTTGGGACTGTTTGGGACCATGGATGCCTTCCAGTGGATGCCCTATGCCCTGAGCCATCTCGGCTGTTTTAAATCTTTCGTTTCTTGGGAGCTGTCTCTGATTCTCTCTGGTCTTCGGGAGCTTTTGGTCTTCTGGAACTGGGACAAGACCCTCCTTCTGGGACTTTGGGACGACTTCGAACCAACTATCTGATACCAATTACAAGCTGCTACATGCACATTGAAAATCTACCATGTTATCTAAAACGGTAACACTCCTGTATTTCTAGATGTCTTTGGTAGTCACATCTTCCCCTGATCTCCTTGTCTTCTCTTTCTTCACGTTGTATCTTCGTGGCTTGAGACAGGTCCATGTCATTTACTGCATGTCCTGGGTGTTTGTCTCACAATTTGTCTCGATTTGCAAGTGCCGAGCACTTAAGTCACTCGTTTTTATTCTGTCTTTGGGACCTTGTCAGGACCTGATCTAAAGGGGTCGGTTTGACATTTAAAAGCTTTTTTGCAAGAATATCTACCTTTTGAACATCTAGATGCTTGAACAGCCATGCTATTTGAACAGCCTGAAATCCCATACCATCGTATGCTCGGGTCAGCTTTGCTTGCCAAGTAGATCTAGACTTTCGATCGTCCGCAGACGATTTTCAGACGAAGGTCAGAGGTTGGAAAATGGAAGACGTTTTCCCACGTTTTTCCCTCAGCTTCTAGTGAAGCTCTTGCAATCTTGCTGACGTGCTTGCTCCAGCGCGGGCAGATTTGGGTCTATGATGGCACAAGTTGCTTGACCTGTCCCCTTTCTTTCAAAATGGAGATCTCCAGACGTGAAAAGCTTCTGTTCTTCTTCTCTTCTTGTTCTTCTATTGTTTCTAAGCTTCTTTCTCTATTCTTCTGAAGACTTCTTCATTCTCTTTCTCTTCTTTTCTCCAGAACTCAGAGAGACGCTCCGCTGGGAGGATCTTGATCGCCTTCGCATGTGGCTGTGCGATTGGAAGGCGTGAGATGCACGGGTCTTCACACTTTTCCTGGTTGATTCACCACTCCTGGAACTTCATTATGGGAAGCGATAGGGAAACCCTATCTGTGGGTGCGGTGATCAGATCTGGGCAACATGGGTTCGCTAGATTCAGCAGGCTGCTGCATTCTAGAATTGAAAAATTGAGGCCAAGAACTGCCATTTGATCATGCTTTTTAAATTTTACCGTGGCATTGGAAATGGAAACAGTGCAACATTTGCAAACTTTGCAAAGACATTTTCAAAGCAAAGTGGAAAAGTTGGGAAGAAAAAGAGTTGGGAGTTTAGAAGAGAAGGAGTCCGAAGGAGTTGGCGATTTGGAGAGTCACAAGGCCCGCCGGGCTAGAGCAGCTGCCGAGAGAGCAGCGAGAGAAGCAGAAGCATCGGCTGGAGGTGCCCTGTGCCTTGCTGTGGCGTTTTGATGTCTTTGAAGATCTTTCCAAAAGTTAAGGATATCTCTCCAAGAAAGTCTTTGTTTCTTTCAGCCAATTTCTTTGATGAAAAGAAAAGAATACATTTCATACAAGTTTCTTTTATACATTCATTCTTTTAAATTCATTTCTTTTCATGTTTCTTTTTCACATTCAAAGTTCTTGTCAGGCGACGAAGGAGAAGCCTTGCTCACAGCGCGAGCAGCAGAGGTGCTCTGCGTGTCTGCGCTAGGGTTCAAACTGCATAGACTTTGACAGATGGTGCAAGCAAGAAAATCAATTTTGCAAAGAAAACTGGGCGTGGAACATGTCTCCTTGTTTGGCTATGGGCTATGTTTTCTTCGGTACATCTTTGGTTTGCATGTTTCTCTTGAGCCCCTCTCTCTTTCTCTTTCCTTCTCTGTCGCATTCTTTTTCTTATATTATGTATCTGTATATGCATCTCTATCTCCCTCTCTCCCTCTCTCTCTCCCTCTCTCTCTCTCTCTCTCTCTCTCCTTCTCTGTTTCTCTTATTGAATTCTCCTTCACTGGCTTGCGCTCGCTGGAGTTTTGTTTTGGACTGCATTTCTCTCGAGTTCTCTGGTATATCTGATGTATATCTGCTCTGATTCAGCTCTCGAAACCATCATCAAGGTCTGTGAAGCATCTTTTCAATTGAGATCTCTTGTACCGAATTCTTCCTCTGCCATCCCTCCTTGGAACCTGTTCTCTGCAGCTTCATTTTTTGAGCTCGAGATTTGCGTGCGTGCGAGAGTTTAAGAGTAAACTGAGTACACTGAGTAAACGAGAGACTTTGAGTAAAGTCGGGGAAGAAGTGAGCGTGAAAGAGAGAGAATAAGAGTGAGAGAGTGACAGAGACAGAGTGAGGCAGCGAGAGGGTGAGAGAGCGAGATGGAATAAGAGAATGAGAACGTGGGAAAGTGGGAGTGAATTAGAGTGATAGAGAGAGGCTAAGAGACTGACACGGAAGAAGAGTGAGAGTCAGAGATAGAACAAACACCGACAAAGTGGGAATGAATCTTGGACGCATGTCACTTTTCTTGAAATAAGCGAACACACATACCATAGCGTATTCATTTATACACGTGAAAAGATACCTTAACTTGTACATATGTTCTTTGATTTGTAAATACTAGTGCATGCAATTTGTCTTGCAAGTATGTGGTGGCACTTTTCTTGAAACTAGTGGCTAGACCAGAACGCCAGTTGATATAATTTTGCTCAGAATCATCTTGCTCTTTGTGCATGTGTTCATTGAAGAATACTTACACATGCAAATATGTATGTATACATTTACAGTATATATTTATA
Source organism: Symbiodinium kawagutii (assembly GCA_009767595.1). Taxonomy (NCBI): domain Eukaryota; class Dinophyceae; order Suessiales; family Symbiodiniaceae; genus Symbiodinium; species Symbiodinium kawagutii. The sequence goes on along the minus strand of VSDK01011153.1, from coordinate 16,570 downwards.
CGGCAAATGCATGGGATTTTCTGGACCACAAGACTTGTCGATATGTTCGTCTTGTAATGTGTTCAGAATCCTGCGCAGGCTCATTATTTTTGAACTTCTGGAATGAAGAACCCTTAAACCCTAAAACCTAAACTCTAAAGCCTAAAACCCTGAAGATATAACCCTAGATCATTGTGCACTCTGCATATGGCCGATGTTCTCCATAAATTCTTTGAACAACGCCTAGCTGATGGGAAAGCCGACATTCAAAGCCCGGGCCAAGTCCTGGTGTTGCGCCTATACGTATAGACAGATATACATATAAATCTGTCTATATATAGAATATGTATATATCTATGTATATGTATTCACATACACACGCGCATGCAATTAAAAGATCAAGCAAACATACATACATGCTGCGTAGATAGATGCATAGATGCATAGATAGATAGATGCATAGATAGATAGATAGATAGATAGATAGATAGATAGATAGATAGATAGATAGATAGATAGATACACACACACACACATACACAACTACACAGCTGTACAACAATATTCAGCTCTGGGGACCTGTACAAACTGGATGATTTACAAGAGTTGTGGGCTGAAGACTTGATTGCCAGTTTAACTATCTGAAGCAACCATGTTGAAACTGCGAGTTTCATGGTCAATCCTAGTCGACCTTGCGAAGGCTGAGGCTGAAAAGAAGAGGTCTCCATTGAACCTTCGCAGCAGAATAGCGCACTTTTACATGGCATATTCATTTTGTTTTACTAAGCAACAGGTTTGACCACAAAGAACTGGTGAGTCCAGTGATGCTTGGAAGGTTCAGATTTTATAGTCTGACTGAGTAGATTGATTGATTTCAAAACTTGACCAAGGGCTGAGTTGTGGCAATACATGGATCGTGATGGGCCAGATGCCCAGTGGGGTCAAGGATGGGATGGTTCGTTTCCATTTAAAGAAGTAAAGAATGTAAGAAAAAGTATTGAAATGTAAAAATACATAAACATAATACAAATACATATAGAATGGGCTAGCGCCCGGGTGCCGCCGACCCCCCTTCAATCTGTGGCGGTTGGAGAGGATCGAAGCATTGCGAAGCATGGCCACAACTTCAAGCAGAACTTTGCAGAAAGTCACATCATTGATACCATCAATCATCAACCATGGGAAGGAACTATCACTAACCATGGGAACAATCAACCATCATTGATCATTGACCTTGGCATTGACCTTGGCATTGTTGGGAAATGCCGTACTCAACGAGTGCTAACCATTAAAAACCATGCCTTTGAAAACGTGCGAAGCAAATTAAAGCTGGCGTTTGCTTTTTCCATGGCCAACTTGCCAGGGAAGCGTCAAGCCGGCCACAGAAAGCCGTGAAATCGCACTATGATGTTCTTGGCCTGTGCTTTTTCCCTGCCAACATCGCCAAATCCTACTGGGGAGGGTTTGAAGGGGCCAAACGCAAGGATTGAAAGTCTTTAGAAAGTGCTTATATAAAACGAGCGGCAGCACGGCCTTAGCCATTTCCGTCGCACCCAAATGGACGTTGACCCTTGGCCTTGGCTGTTTCCATGGCCAAAAATCGCGCTGTGACGCTCTTGGTCTGTGCTTTTCCCTGCCAAGATCGCCAAATCCTGCTGGGGAGGGTTTGAAGGGGCCAAACGCAAGGATTGAAAGTCCTTAGAAGAGCTTATAAAACGAGCGGCAACACGGCCTTAGCCATGTCCGTGGCAGCCTAATGGACGTTTGACGCTGGGCTTGGCTGTTTCCATGGCCAGCAGCTGCTAGGAAATTGTCAAGGCGGCCACAGAAAGCCGTGAAATGGCATTGTGACGCTCTTGGTCTGTGTTTTTTCCCTGGCAACATCGCCAAATCCTGCTGGGGAGGGTTTGAAGGGGCCAAACGCAAGGATTGAAAGTCTTTAGAAAGTGCTTATATAAAACGAGCGGCAGCCAAATGGAGGTTTGGCGCTTGGCCTTGGCTGCCACAGAAAGCCGCGCAACCGCGCTATGACGCTCTTGGCCTTTACCTTTTCCGTGGCCAACATCAATTTTGAGGCCGAGCCAAAGCAAGTGTTAGAGTTCCACGCCTCCGGCGGTCCCAGGCGCCGCCCCTGCCTTAGCCATAAGCAGGGGTCGGCGGATAAACAAAGTATACATATGTTTCAAAACAACGTTTGAATTTATCGAAATCAAAGATGCGGAATGAGACTCTGAGGTCTGGCGAGGCGAGCTTCTCTGAGTTCAGACGGGCTTTGCGCAAGGCGTTGGATTTCGTTGCGTTGCCGTCAGCACCGAACTGAAAACTTCAGAAATACCAAAACGGAAACGAAGCATTTCTGAAAGTCAGAGAAACACGAAGAAGTGAAGTGAAGTAAAGTCTTTTTGAGAAACCTTTTGATATTCTTATAGATATTTCTTAGATATCTTTTGCTGATCCATTCAGATCCATTCAGATCCCAACGAGAACACGACATCTTTGGGTCAAAGATCTTCTAACGCTGTGCCAGGCACGGCATCCTGCCGGATTGAATCCCAACAAAGGACCAGCGCTGGAGCTCTTCATGTGTCCAAACCCAAGAGCAAAACGAAAAAGAGAGAATTTATATATGGAGAGAAGATGAGAGAAGATTAAATATATAAAAAGGGGAGAGAATGGAGAGAGAAGAGAGAACAAAATATATAAAGAGAGAATACATATCGGAAAAATTGGGCCAATTGAAAAACGAGAGAAACAATTGGAAAGATTAGAAATAATATCGGAAGTACCACTTGCGATCACTCCTTGGCATTCTCGGCTTTTTCAGTTGAGATTGTTTCCAAATTTGATAAGAACTGAGCACAGTGGAAGAATTTCTTTCAGGTTTGGATATCCAAGTGGACGGAAGCATCGTGCAGGGCGAATTTTACTGCAACTCAGCATGAGTCCAACGTTGAATTTCTTGAACACTAAGAATTTCAATTCTTTCTTAACTTGGAGACTTGTTCAATTTCTTGTTCCATCTTCCTTCAACTTCGAGACTTGGAGCCTTCTTCGAGGCTTCAGTATTCTGAGCGCCTACTTTCAGTGCGAGTCCGAGCTGCGACCCACAGAGACCCCAACCTCGTCGCACCGTCTGATCCAAGGCTTCAGCGGGTCGAACGAGTTCGGACGTTCCTCGAAGATCGCTTTGGAACTCTGAAGGCACTGGAACTCCAACGGGGAACTCCAAAGGGGAACTCCAAAGGGAATCTTCTTATGATCTTCTTTAAGATACTATCTGATACTATCTTCTCACAAAAATGTAAGAAAATACTATTCTTGATACTGTGTGATACTTCTGAAAGATTGGGCTCTTTAATTTCAACTTTCTCTGTCATTTTCTCTCTCTCTCTCTCTCTCGCTCTCTTTCTTTTGGCTTCTCATTTCTGGACGAAGGCGGCCTTCAAGTTCATGGATGCAGACCGTTCGGGTTCTTTGACCACACAGGTGCAGCTATTGAAGAAGATCTTTGCAGAATTCCCTTGCGCTCTGTTCACTGCACAGGAATGGATGGACTTCATGATGGGCCCGCAAGGTGGGCCACAAGCTTGCACCCAAATCCTAAATCAACACATTTGGAAGTTGCAAAGTAAGAAATGAATGGAATGATTCGAAATGACTCGGAATGACTGAATGACTCTTGTCATTCTTGAAATCCACCCTGACTCATTTACTGGTCCAAGCTTTCTCGTTTGCACAGCCCCAGAGACGATGGAACTGAGGAACAAGATTCACAAAGAGGTTTTGTTGCGGTTGACATTTATGACCCGGCTCCTTTTAGGCACATGAAAAGAAGTGTACCAGGTGTTCTACCAGGAGAGTTCTGTTAATTTAGAAGCTGTAGAGTGTAGAACGGTGCGGTGACGTACCAGTGTACATCATATGAGCTGACGTGTGTATTAGCGTATCCTTCGAAACCTGCTCCAACACACTTTGTAACTTCTCTCGCTTTTAATTAGCTGAATTTGATTCTGGATTTGCAAATATTTGCAATGTGCAAGATTTTTCCGGCTTCAGTTTTCAGGTTACGCAGATGAGGAGGATGTCAAAGTTTGCTTTTTCTTCATTGACAAGGCCAGATCAATGTGTTGTGAACATCATTGGCAATGTCATTCGTTTTGTCATTGAAATTCCTATTTGAAGAACACTTCGCAACATGCAACAACTACACACGTGGTTTTAAGACGGAGTGCTTGACTTGTGCGTCTTCGCATACCATGGGCCCAATCCGGTGATTTATTGGAAGTAGACTGTGACAACATATGACAACTCAAGCGATCACCGCCACTGGAATCTTGCTGCCTCAGGATTTTTCCGGTCAACTGACAAGTTTGCAACCCAAGTTTTTTCTGTCTCCACCACTACCGCTTCGAGAGTGTAATTGGACTTCCTGAAACTTGGAATTTCTCTCGCATGTTTGCAGCGCGACTAACAAGTTGGAGGAAGTGATCGTCCTGGACATTGTTTCAACATGTTTTTCTTCATTCTCGAGGCAAAGAGTTTGAGTTCTTGGGAAACTTCGATAGTCGGGATTTGGTCGATGATGTTCGGGACCTCAGACGGAACGTTCAGGTTAGCAGTGCACTTGAGGCAGTTTTGCATCATTATTCTGAAAACCTTTTTGAGCCTTCAAGGTTCCATATAAGCGTCCCTTTAGGTTTCTTGGTTTCCTTTGAAAACCGTTCAGGTCAAGAAGCTCCGGGACTATCTCGTGGACAAATACGAGAATTTGGAGGCAACTGCTGCGGACTATGAACTAAGTCTATCGAAAACTTAGTAAGCAATTCAACTGGAATCATTTGAACTGAAGTCTTTGCCAAGACAAATCAGCCTTTGAAATCCTTTGAATGATTCAGAATGAGCCCTGACATCTTTGGGAGGATGCATATGATGCTTTCGAGCAGAAGATGCCGCCTCCGGATATGGGTGGAACCGACCTGAATGACATCCCTGAAAAGCGACGGAAGCGTCGTGAAGGCAGCGCACAGGAGACTGTCACGTGACCAAGTGAAGATCTTCAAGTCGGTTCACCACAGAAGACGGACATTGAGAGCCACTGGAAGGAAAATGACATGTGAAACATGTGATTTGGTCGATATATTTGTGATATATGTACTGTATATATTGTCACCAGCTATGAAGTGCATGACAATCGTAGAGCTATGCCTCTCTCTTCTGAGACAGGTCGTGGCGTTTCTGGGCAGGACGGTGTGCAATTTCAGTCGTTGCTTGTCGAAGCAACGGGCTCATGGTGTTTGACACCTTTTCTTTGACATAGCTCACGTATATATTCATATATGTAAGAAGTAGCTCATATGTTTGTATGATCTTTTGCCGGAGTGTATTCAGTTGCGAAGATCTGGCTGTTTTTGGCGAGGACTTTGTCAATGCCTGCCGCATGTGCGGTTTCAAGGCCTTTTTCCCAGGGCGCTTCATTGGTCACAGAGAATCATGCACCAGCGTCCCATTTTGTTGTGACTCAGGGTCGATTTGATCCGCGGTTGCTCTTCAACTTCTTGGATGCATCTCACGCACTTGGCTGAGGGTGGTGAAAACCGATACCACACTGTTTTGGACAAATAACAATAAAGCAAAGATACACTCAAAACACTCTTTGCATCTCTTGGCATCTCTTTGCTTCTTTTGGTTTGGGAGTACCCAATGTACAATCCTCATATAATTTGAGATGTAGAGATCCACAAGGAGTTTGAAGTTGCAAAGTTGAAAACTTAAGAGCTCACAAGGCTCCCAACAGGACTCCCAACAGGACTCCCAACAGGACTCCCAATGTTGGGGCAATGCTTTCCCTGTTGCAATGTCGAGGTTGGACACATCACCCGCAACGAGTTTCTTCAGCTGGGGAAGTTGGGAGCCGTTGAAGCCTTGTTTCTTGGAGCAGTGTACCTCTTGTCATGTCTTAAGACCTGTTTGAAGATTTGTTACAAGATATGTCTGAAGAAAAGTCTTGTGTGTTTTACATGTTTGCATTTCGTCTACATTTAAAGAGAGTATGTTTACATCACTTTAAAGCATACTCTCTTTAAAGAGTATTTTTCAATACATCACTTTTCTTCAAAAAGAGTGTCATGTCGCCATGCCTGGCACATCATGAGCATGCAACCCTCAGGCAGATTTCCTCGGACAAGATGCGCCAGGGAATCAGCACCTTAAAGGTGGAGAGTGACATGAAGCCAAATAAAGAATGAAATGAGCAGACAAATCGTATTTTCAATCACCATTTCAATCACATTTCTTATGTGATGTGGTCTAGTTATGTGAAGAAAGTGGATGAATTCTTCGTTTTTGTGTTTGATTCGAAAGTTTTGGTTAAAAAAAAATCACATCTTTTTCAACAAATTTTCTTTTTTCTCAGAGTTCTTTGAGTTTTCTTGTGTGTAACCTGCGTCGCTGCAGACCTTCATTTTTCAAGAGGCACAGCTGGAGGACCCGCTGATTCTCCTCTGCTCTTAATCAAAATTCAAAACTCATATGACTCAAATTTGCCGTAATTCATTTCACTCATTTTCACTCTATTTTTGTAATGTTAGCATTTTCTTCTCTTTATTGCAGATCTAAAGAGCTGCAGAGACAACATTTTGCAAGTTCATCGTGCGTCTAGGTTTTTTCTTCAGAATTTTCTTGCAGGAACCCGAAGAGCCACAACAAGATGACTCGTGGAAGTGGGTCGTAGCCTTTGTGGCTGCCATTCTCCGTTCACGATCGATGTCACATGATGTCACACGATGTCCGAAAGGGAACTCTTCGAACTCTGTGAGTCTGGGACCTGGGACTCTAAGGCAGGTGTACACAAGGCAGGGCCCGCCATTCTGCACTGTCGTGACCTGACATGAAAGAAGAAGAAGACAAGAAGGTATTTTCTGCCTAGAACACCCAAAGGGAGAAGAAAAGAAAGAGAAAAATAAGCTGAGAAAAGAAGGAAAGCTCTGAATGTGTGTGGCTATAGGGGGACGGTCCGGTTTCCCCTTTGTGCACGGGGGTGGAGGCATGAGACAGAAAAGAGAAGAAGGAAGAAGGGTTGATCGGTGGGTGGTGTTTCTCGTAGGAGATCCATCTCGTGTAACGATTGAATCGCTGGCCACTCATGTGGCGGGAGGGAATGTTCTTCTTGGCATCCTTTTCTTGGCCCTTTGTCATTGGTCAAGTCGGAAAAATGACACTGTTTCCTTCAGAGTATCATTTTCTGAACATAAACAACACACTTGACCATCGAGTGAGAGAAAGATGAATGATGGACATTGATAGGAGCAGCTTTGGTCCTTTGCAAAAGGGATCCTTTGCGTTTTTGAAGTTGGATGTGATCGTTGTTTTGCTCTTTTGTTATAAACTGGTGTCCACCTCGGCTATCGTAATGGATTTGAATCTTTGGGAAGGTGTAGAAATGTTTGTGGATGCTTTCATCCCCCCTCCTCCTTCTTCTTCTTCTTCTTCTTCTTGTTGTTGTTGTTGTTGTTGTTGTTGTTGTTGTTGGCCATTTTGACCAGGGAAGCAGTCTACTTTGTACCTTTCCCACTGTCTCACAATTCAAATAACCCTTGCCTTTCGGATGCTTTTGTTTCTTCTCTCAAGTTTGTTGTTATGTCGAATCCATCATTCACCTATCGTTGTTGTGAGGCATTGCGAGATGTGACAGAGGATGACTTGGAACTGATGGATGGTCCATAGTGGATGACATCGGATTACATGAAGCATGTATACAATGCATCATAATGTAATTCATGGGTATGGAGAAGTGGTGTTCGCAGATACTTAAGATTTTTAATGTCATTCCACTTTGCTGCGACCAGCAAAGATTTGGTCGTGCAAGAGGGTCTTTACATAAAAGGCTTTTTCTCAGACTCCCTGGGATTCAGAACTCTGAAAGCATGGAAAAAGGACACATTGGAACAAGCTGAAGCACTTCCAAGAAGTCCGATTGATCAATCTGACTATTTGTCTCTCTGTCATCTCAAACGATCAATACATTACCAGTAGTGCCGCACGATGCGGTGGCGGAAGTTTTCAGAATAGTTAGCCAATAGGAAGAGAGGATCGGTAGAGATGCGGTGATGCTGTGGATGATACATGATGATTGATTGATTCATTGATTGATTGATTGATTGATTGATTTATTGATTGCCTGCTTGCTTGCTTGCTTCGTTGGTTGGTTGGTTGATTGATTGATTGATTGAGTGATTGATTGATTGATTGATCGATCGAACGATTGATTGACAGATGGAGGAATTGATAAATGATGAGTGATTAGTGATGATGATGATGATGATGATGACGATGACGACGACGACATCCATGATGATGATGATGATGATGATGATGATGATGATGATGATGATGATGATGATGACGATGACGACGACGAC
>VSDK01011144.1:36212-66926 GCA_009767595.1 Symbiodinium kawagutii | reverse complement strand
AATGAAGTGTTAGCGCAACAACACAAATAAATAAACTACAAACAACAAAGAAATTTCCCTTGAATGGGGTTCCCAAAATGAATGGGGTTCCCAAAGCCTGGGTTCCCAAGGTTGCCCTCCCACCCACCCAGTTTGGTAACAGCAATGCACTTTGTGGGCCAACAACAGCCAATTTGCAGCATTGTGGCAATAGCAATAATGATGATTGTCACAGAACCACCCACCAGAGCAAAGCAATGATTGCAATTTATGATTGCAATGATGGCTGTCACAGAACCATTGGGTGCAGTCTTACCTTTTTACGTTTCACCGACCCGACTTTGCTCGTCAAGACTCAAAGGTTACCAGTTAGAGGTTGTTCTCAAACTAACAACTAATTAACAACTAATTTCTATATATAACAACATGCAACAATACAACGACTTAGTTGGTTAATTGATTTGGGTTTCTGATGCATGGCCATGCTTCCTATGGCTTGTGACTGATCTCGGCTGTGTTTAATTGCTGTGCTTTTTGGAATTTGGCGTTATTTTTTGGAGCGTCGCATTTTGACACCTGAACATTTTTTTCAAGCACACATTTTTAGTTCGAACCTCGCACCTGTTTGTGTCTCCATGGCTGCGTGCGCGTGGGCATTCGGGTTGCTATGCCATTTGCTTGCTGTGTATGACATGCTGCCCACAGTCACAAGGCTGAACTTCCTCAACCAAGTAGATGATGCCAACAAGGTTGTGAGTCTCCTGGTGCAAATGGTTGGGCCACGCTCATGGCTGCTCGTTGTGAATGCCGTGCTAGATACCTTCCAGGATGTCAGGGGCCCAAGTGTTGAGAAAGGGTCGGTTGGGGAGCGCATCGCCCACGATGTGCTCAATCTCAAGTTTGATCGCCTGAGTGACCATATGCCTGAAAGGAAGCCAATCAAATTTTTAAGCGCGTTTCCGTGCCCACTCTTATTAGCTGAAGATGTACTCAAAGCCAAGCAATGGCTACAAACGATACAGAGTGTGTTGGATGATGAGTCTGAACATCATGCCAAAGAATGTTTGGAAGAATTTCTTCTGTTTTTGGCGGACATCCATGAATATCTTTCAACTGTACCTGAGTTACAAAATGATGATTTCTAGGGCACGTGCGTAGGCCATTTGTGCACATTACGTATTTTTTTGTGTTGGCCCGCGGTGGTTGAAAAAACTGAAAGCATGCTGATGCTGTGAATGCTTTTTGGGACCCTTCGAAAATGATTTGGTTTTAGCTCCTTATCCACTTTCAAGTGTGTAACCCAGGGTTTTTCTGGACGGGGGTTGAATCTTTCAACATCTCACAATAGCCGAAAAGCCAAGTCTGTCAGCCAGTCAGTGCGAAAGCTTCAAGAATTCTACAGGCCTAGGCTCAACAGGTGTGAGTGTGGCTGGAAGCTGTCATTCATGATCATATCGTATCACATTTTTGAAGCTGATGGGTTGGATATGTTTACTAAAGGCACATGGGCCGAATATATACTTTCTCTACATGTTAGGTGTCCACACACCCAAAATAAAACCATGCCATGCACTTCTCTCTCACAAATTTCCTTTGCGAACTCATGCATGCTGATGGCGGAAGATGAGCTTGAATTGCCGCCTGTAGATGCTCTGAGCGGTTCTGACGATGGTGCTCCTAGGGTCGCACGACCAAAGCGAAGGCGAGAGAGTCACCTTCCTCTGGATAGCGAGGTCCGGGTGCGGGCCATTTTAGGACGACCATGCGGTTGTAAGAAGAGAAATTGCTTTGAGCAGTTCACCCCGCAGCCGAAGTTTGATGAGTTGCTGCAATTTCGTAGGGACTGGACTGGGTTTCACAAGCTGGACCAAGACAGAATTGTAGCTAGGTGGCATTTTTTTCTGGGTTCAACAGCAGGTTTCTGGGCGTGGTTTGAACTTCTTCCTCACACGTTGAACTTCTTCCTCACACGTTGAACTTTTTCCTGACATATTGAACTTCTTCCTCACACATTGAACTTCTTCCTCACACGTTGAACTTTTTCCTCACATATTGAACTTCTTCCTCACACGTTGAACTTCTTCTTCACACAGTAGCGCATCCAGACTCAGGCATTTGAGGCTATCCGTGAACAGCTCCAGAAGGAGTCTGGCCGATGGACATTTCTTGACAAAGAGGTGTGCCTCAAATCTTGGAAGGTATTGCGTGCTCTGGGTGCCTAAGCCATATTAGATATTCAATCATATCACATGCAGAACTGACCGTATTGATAGCAGTGTTATTGATAGCAGGTTTGCATTGAGTCAAAGCATTAAGCAGGTTTGTGTCGAAGCAGAGTGTACCCATGGCCTAGGTTCGAGGCGCTTCAACAAGCTCAGAAGTGCTGCTGATGCTGGTGTTGCGTCAAGAAAAATCCAAATCAGAATCAGAGCAAAGGAGTTCTGTGGTATCATTTTTGACCCAGATGTACCACAGTATAGCCGAGACACTACCTGATTATCGCGATGATGCATGGGATGTGCAAACCAGTTTTGTGGCAATTCCTGGGGATAGCGATGAGAAAGATCCATATGCAGATCAATTGGCCAAGGGCTTGAATGTAGCAACCCAAGAGGCAGCCAAAAAGGTCAAGAACAAAAAGGCTAGGAAAATGAGACGCTCTGTGAAAATGAATCCGGAAAGGAAACCTCAGGAAGGGAATGAATTCGAGGAAAAATTTTTGCCCCCTGGGCAAATGAAGGACATCTGGGAACAGTACAAGTGTTCCATGTCCGGTGCACCGTGCGCATCATTTACCACGTTTTGGCGAGACTCTCGGAGCGTGCAATCAGTAGATTTGATTTATTTTGTGTCAGTGATAGGTAATTTCGTTGATATAAGCCAAGTGTAAACCATAGCTGGTTCAATGACAAATCGTTTTAAAAATGTGTTAGTTTGTTGCTCTAGATTGTGAACAGGTGGCAGTTCTTTTTAAAAATTGGGTTTCAAAGCAAGCTGCGTAGTTCAGGTATGGTTGCAAGAATTCCCCTTCTTGAAGTTCCGCCCCTTGCGCCAGCGCCCGGAATGCGCCACCTGCATTAAGCATAAATGCTTAATCAGAAGTTTGGGACACCATTTTGCCGCGCGACAGAATCAACTGCAAGAATACCATGCCCATTTAGATGCCCAATACCAAGATCGTTTGCGATATTGGGCTTACCGCGGCCTTTCTCGCGCACAAAGTGGCCAATGCACTCTGATTATAGATGGCATGGACCAGTCCAAGTTCGCCTATCCAAGACACAGGGCGATGCGCAGCAAGGAATTTGCTTCGTTTCAGAGGCCAAGAGCCCACATAGTTGGAATCCTGGTACATGGAAGAGCAATTATTTTCGCGGTTTCCCCACCTGACGTCCACAAGGATGCATCCACGCAAGTGGAGCTATTGGCGTATACTTTGACATTTTTGGCACAGAAGGGGGAATGCTTGCAGGATCTCAGTTTGCGCGTGCAATGCGACAATACGGTGCGGGAATGCAAAAACAATGTGGTTGCAGCGTTTCTCACCAGTCTCGTCTCGAAAGGTCCCACCGTTGAATTTTTTATTTGCGTTTTTTTTGTTTTTCCCCAGCTAAATAAGGACGCGGATAGAAAGTATACATAAGTAAATAGCTTTTTAATGTTTCTTCAGTGGTAAGTACATGTTAAAATGGATTTTGGGGGATGTTCTGATTGAAAGTCCTTCAAGTTGATGTGCGGTCTCAGGTATAGTCAAAGATTGCTCACTATCATCACTCAGATCAGGCCATTCACACGAAGATGTGGATCAAGTTTTCGGGAGATTGGCAGGTTTTCTCGTCAAACGTGGCCACAGCTGTGAAACTCTTTGCGATTTCCAGAAACTGATCAACCAATTCTTGCAAGACACTTCATTCCCGTATGAGCCAGCACCATGTCGCCACTGCATCAAGTTGGATCGCACGAGAGATTGGACGATTGGCAATCATAAGTTATCGTAAGAAATGTTTGTAGCAGTTGTGTTGTGGTAGGCAGGGCTATGGTTTCAAGATTTTGATCAAGATCCTGTGCCATTTTCTGACCAAGGAAAGCTTTTCTGTCCCAGGCAGTCCCAGTGCACTTGAAAGGAATTGGGGGGCCAGGGGCACCACACGAATTCCTCTTCCAACGCCGTTGCAACACTGGTTTCTTGATATTGAGTGCTGGTTGACTTGTGTAACCATTTTTATGTGAACATCTCACACCGTTTTTTGCCTCCGTTTGTGCTGGCCTTCTGTGGTGATGGTAGCCTTGGCGGCCCAGGTTTGAAGCGGGAAGAAATTTCGGACAATTTCTTCCGATTGCAGCTGGATGAGGAGGGTGCCGATGATGTCATCTTGCGGAACCTTGCAAACTTGCAGTTCATGAGATCCATGATTGTTCACTTTTTCAATCATATTGGTATTGAATGTGCTTCGCTCAACTTGCCCACACCCTTCATTGTAGTTTACGCTGCTTGTCGCCATCGGTTTGGAAATTTGATTCGCAAAACCCATGCAAAATTGTCACAAACCTTTTCTCAGAGCTAAAGTATTTGGGGTTGCTCATCTGGGCCCCACACATTGTTCAACATTTTTGCTTGTGACAAAAGAGCAAAAAATAAAAACTAGTTGCAACATCGTGGTGATCGTAATTTGAATTCCAAACTCCATTTCAAGAGTTGCGCGGTCACAGTCAGCACTTTGAAACTGACATGTAGGAAACAAGAAATTAAAGTTACAACACACTCACACGCAGCGCCCTGTGATCAATGTGAAATTCAATCAAGCCCCACTCCATGGAAGTACCTAGTTTTCCAAGCCCTGTTCCAACAAGCACGCCTTCATCCTGAGAGGGTGGGAAGATTGAAATATTGCCCATAGAGCCATCCATAAACATATAGAGATTGGTGGGGGCTAAGGACCAAAAGATGGATGAAGGATCCAGACTTTTCCACAACCATGCTTTTCTGAATTGTTGCCATCCGGGGTGCCGGCAGGTCAGGTGCCAAACCCTTTTGAAACCTGTCAGAAGGTTCTGGCTTGTGATCGTTTGATGTGAAAACATTTTGTTTTTAGTTTTTATTTCAGAGGTGCTGAATCATTTTCTGAACCCCTGCAGTTCTGAGTGGAAAGAAAGCCATCGCTCAGAGCTTGAGTGAGAACATTTTGAAGCACACTCCGATATTGAGAGATCCGCTTTACAAGTTGGATAGGGCTGCCGACCACCTTGAGCAGTGGTTGCATGGATTGCTGCCGCCAGAACCACTTCTCGATATCTCTGCGTAGCTGGATTTAATGGTCATGGCTGTTTTCATTCTGTCATCATGTGTTGAGTTAGCCACCAAGTCAACGTTTTACAGCTAGACCCACTAGGTACTGTGTGGACAGAAGGGCAGCGGTCAGCCGAACTCTCGGAAATGCCCCCATTGCGCAGACTTTTGAATCTGAAGAAAACCCATTGTCGTTCCTTGGCTTTGGCTTTGCTGTGCACCATTCTCATTGCCCACATCTTTGTGTCTAAGATTTGAATCCTTTTTTGTCCAGGCTTGAGCGACCGAAGGGAAAGGCAAAGGTGATCGCGAATTACCGAAGGCAAGCTGAGACAAAGTTGGTTCTGACTGCAGCCGCCAAATCGTGGGTACACGGTGTGCCTTGGGTGAGAGCTTTGCAGATTGCCAAGAACATGGCAAAGAGGGTTGGGTCGCAGTCTTCAGGTAAAGGCAAAGGTAAAGGTCCTAGAAGAGTAAAAGGCAAAGGAAAAGGCAAGAGTGTCAGAAAATGAAAGTTTTTTGTGACCTATTGATTGACAAAAGCATACAGAACCGAGAACTTTGTTTGGTCCATGGCACCCTTGCCATCATTTCGTTCGGGCATTTTGCCTTGTGATTCCTGTGGCGAAGCCCGAGCCAGGGGAATAATAGTTGTGGACCAAACTCATGAGACTGATTGTGACAACAGTTGTGTTGTGTGACAAGAATGTCCTCTGGAGTGCGCTTGCCAACAAATTTCTTTCAGGAGCATTGCTACCAAGTATCCTCTCAGGTGCAATGTTGACACAAGATTTAAGCAAGTCTTGGATGTGTATGATACAGCAATGCGCCTGACAGCCAGTCACAACTGAGTGGCTCTCTGGTGCCGCCAATGATTCCTTGTCCGCGTTGGTCGGGGCCTCAAAGAACATGGATTGTTCAATGGATGTGTCAAACTTTATTTTGCTTTGAGCTGGATCATTAGTTCTGTTGCCGATGCCTCATTGTGTAGTGGTTCCTGTGGCTAAGGCTTGACGAGATTGCTGCGGATTGGAGCCGTCTTCGCGCAGGCTTGGGAATTGGTCTTACTTGAAAGGTTTTCAACCTAATGTGAGAGATCTGCATCATTGTTTCATTGGATCTTGTTGCCTACCGGAAAATCATTTTGTCATGATCCACGCGGCTGATATATTGGCACGATTGAGATACAGTGCCCCACCTGTTAGTGCCAGCTGTTTTTGTGGCGTCATTCTTTTGCTTCCCATGGCTGGCAGCTTTGCTGTGGCCTTGTGCTTGCGCGTCAAGAAGGATGAACTTGCACACTTTGCTGCCCAAGTGAACTTGATGGCTACCAATGTTGTACGTGAGATGGAGAACTTTCCTGAGGATGAATGCTTCACTGAGCTGCGGGAGATGGTGAAGTTGGTCCAGGGGGTGTCCAACCTGCGCACCGAGGAACAGATCTCGGACGCGGTGCTGCATCTGGACATGGATATGCCTGCTGCTGATCCGAAAACTGGCCGCAGAGTCCGCTCCCGAACATGGGAAAATTCGACCGGTATGAAATTGGTTTTGAGGGAACACTTCGAGAAGTGTGAGGGGCGCCAGAAGTTTGAGGCCTACCGTGCCATCGATGCTTGCGGAGATCACCTGATGGACCTTTCAGCGGCAATTCATTGGGATGAAGGAGCTGTGTATGCAATCTGTATGCAGCAAAGCCTTTCGAAGATCAAGGATGACGTGATCCGCTTCTGATCGATCAAGGATGTGGTGATCCGCTTCTGATCTAAGGGCATTTTGATCATAGGTTTCGGGGCTTTTGACAAAAAAGTTGCAGCCGTAGCTACAAGGCTTCGCGCATGGATTGAATCCATTTTTGTCAAGGTTTCTCAGTTTTTGTCAAGGTTTCTCAGTATCCATGGGCAGGTTCATTGGATGAAGATTGATTTGAACTGTCAGGCGCACAGTGCTTGAGTGGCGGACAATGTTCATGTCACCATGTCAGCTACAGACAGAGTTGTTCGGTATCTTTATCATCTTTACTTGATTGCCAAGCTGCTCAGTCAGGTGGTTCGTTTTCTGCTTCGTCGGGGCCTTCGGGGGTGCCATGTTCTTGACTTGAGAGTTTGTGTGCTAAATTTGTCGTATGGCCTTGATTGTGTGAAAGTAAATTGAGCAATCATGGCAGATTCGCAGTCAACCGCTCAAATGCCAGAGTTTCGGCCAGCGCAATAGCAATAGACACAGACTTGACTTTGTCAAGATGGGTGGGTCGCATGCCTTGCTGCCAGATGTCACCAACTTGTCCGAAGCTGAGATCAAGCATTGTGTGGAAAATCTAGAAGCCAACAATCTCACATGGAACATTTTTAGGTCTGAAGATGAGGTGGCGCCTGAGCCTCCCATTTCCCCAATTCAGACTGACCCAAAGCCGCCGAAGAAGATTGCCAAGCCCACTCCCAGAGCCATGAAAAAGGCTGGTTGTTGTCATCGATTTATTTTCCTTATTTTCTTCTGTTTCTACCTCTTTCTCTCTTTTTATATTTCCTTTTCTTTCTCACTTTTCCTTGTGTCGCTGCACTATGCAATTGTTCATTCTCTTGAGCATCATTCTCTAGCTACTAGATTGTTCTCTTTGTTTTTCTCTCTTTCTATCTCTTTCTGTTTTAAACTGTTTGCAATGTGTTTCTCCACCAAACTGCTCAGGAAGTGTCAGAAATCTTTGTGCGATGACTAAAAATTTGACAGGTTCCAAAAGGAAAGAAGCTCAAGGTATTCAAAGGAAGTTTGAAGACAACCGTGAAAGTTCGTGTCTCAAAGGGGGGCTGATTTTTTTGCATGTTGATTTTGCTGCCTGGCAGCATTCCTGAGTTACCTGCTCATGGGAGCATTGATGAAATGGGCAATCTTCGTCCAGCGAGAGTTCGTCTTGCGAGAGCGAAGCCACTGTCCTTGAAAGTTGCCAAGACCTCAGAAGATTTTTTCCTAACCGTGTTTTGAAAGAGTCCAATTTATTCTTGTCCAAGGTCTCTACCGCCCGTCCTGGCAAGAAAGCCAATGGAGCCGTGAAGTTTTCAGGAGCGCGAACCTTTCGTTCATGGAGTACTATTCGCCAAGATCTCAGCCATTTTTTTCAAAGTCATTTGATGCACCCTGTCCGATCAACAAGGTGTTTTCTCTGCGACGACAAGTGTGGCGAAATCCGCGGTGTCACGCCGTGGTATAACTGTCCTGAACTTATTATGATGTGGATGCTGCCAGGGTAAAAAATTAACAGGCCAGAAATCCCCTCCTTAAGACTCTTGTGTGTTGCCAAGGATTTAGCGAATCAGATTCGCTACAGTGAAAAGTACCGATCCGAGATTCAGCGCAAGAACCTTCCACCGGGTTCCTGGCTGGCGCCTGCTGCGGGCGAATGGTTTCAAGGCATATGTTGACACCGTCAAACTTTTGTTGGTATTTTTTGATAGCAATTACCACAGTCAACTTGATTTTTTGTGTTGGATCAATCACCACACTTGGAGGTTTACCACGCAACTGGACATCCCCACGAGTGGGAGCAGTCCGACCAGAAACGGTCACCGATCAGTTTCGTGAGTGGAGCTTGCCGGAGCGCTGGTCAATAGTCATGTTCAGTTGTGCCAGATGCCACACTTACATAAGTGCTTTGTTGATGTGGCAGGATTCCCAAAAGCTTCCATGCATTTGCCTTTTTGCTGGAATTGGCGGCATGGAGATAGGGCTATCTCCGCCGGACCCTTAGCAAACATTTTTCCCCTTCTGTGCAGAGCAATGATGGCTTCCAGTTGTTGTTCAGATCTGAAAGATTTGCAGTTTTCAGCTTCCACATACTTCCATTCGTGGCGTTGGCTTGCAGGGGCCATTTGCTCAAGGAGCAAAAAACATCATCACACAGCAGAGATAAGATAGTCAGTCATCGATTCCCTGGAGACAGCTGGCCGTCCAGAGCCATGAGCACGTCGACTTGGCAAACTGTGTCCACAGTTGGTGTCAATCAAGTTCGGATCCTTGTCTGTGTCACAGCTGGCTCCTGCTTTGAAACAACAATTTTGTCTATTGAATTCTATTGACTTTGTGTTTGCTTCATTTGAAGCCAAGGGTAACACGAGGAGCTGAAGTTTGGTGCAAGTGGCATGGAGAAGTGTGCCATGGACAGAAATGATTTGTTAGTGTGAATTTTGGATCAAGCCCTTCCATCTCAGACTTGTGTGACATGAAGATTCTCATGGCAAAAACAGAATCCGCATACATTAAAGAAAATATGATAATATATATTATATATATAGCCATTGTTATCATTATTGCTGAATCATGGACAACCCAGGTGGACTTGGATCGACAACAAGTGGATCAGAATCAGTGACCCATGTGCCAGCTTTGCAAACCAAAAGCGCAGCCAGGCAGAGAGCAGTCTACTGAGCTGATCACTTTGGCACATTGAGTTGAAACAAACAAACCAAACATGCTATATTATTACAAGCTGCAGTCAGAATTGTGATGTTCTTCTCACCAATGTCTATCCTGTGGATTTGCATGCCGGTGGCAAGGATGTATGGGAGCAAAGTCGAGACCAAATGCAGCCACAGCCATGTAAACGCCAGAGGTGAAAAAGTTTGCAAACTGCTGGCATGATGGCAGACTTTTCGGACCTGTGGATGAAGCAGAACATTTTTTGTGGCCACCCAAAATCTATCTTCGCAAATATCTTTTGTTGAGGTGGTTGAAACCTGTTGCATTTGCGGCGGGCCAAGTGCAGCAAGATTCTTCAATCAAGAGTGTTGTGCTTCCGTGATCTGAAGCAGTCGGCATTCATTTTCCAATCAGGTCGCCGCCTATTTGAATTTTGTTTGATCATCATTGTTGATTTCAAGGTGGAGCGCGAGAAGGCCTGCCAGGCGGTACTCTCAGCGAGGATGGCAGAGGGATCGCTGCCGCGATGTGGCATCTATGATGATGTTTGCACCTTCGAGCCAGAGGGTCTTGCCAGAACAGCTAAAGCTGTGAGTGCAGGTTTCCCTTGCCAGGCAGGATCCCCACACTTGTACTGTTCCAACCGTGTTTTCTTTTGCTGGCATGCTGCTCGCAGGGAACGTCGGTCGCAGGAAAGCAGAAAGGTTTAGGAGACGAGCGAACAAATTTGGTGAAAGAGAGCTTCAAAGTTGTCGACAAATCTCCGCGTGTGTGTGGGCCTCATGTTTCAAACAAACACGAGTGGCTGACGTGGCAATAACTCATTTTAGTGATGCAAGGAAAATGCTGATTCTGGAGAATGTTGGAGCCTTGATTTCCCAAAATGCAGAATGTCGCAGAGTCTTCCAGTTTGTGGCCAAGGAGTCGTCAAAGCTCCCAGTTACTGTGTTCGTTCATCAAAGCCACCATCATTCCTCATATTTCAAACCATTTGTCAGAGTTATCCTCATTTTTCATGGTTATCATCATTCATCTCTTTTGTCTTGGTTCACCGTAGCTGTCCTCATGACTCACCAGTTCAATGGGTCATCATGGTTATCATCATGTATCATCGTGATCATTGTTCATCAAATATCATTCGTCATTCAGATCACAAGTAATTGTCGCCCACCATGATGTCCTGTGGTCATCGCAGCTCATTTCAGTCATCATCATCCATATCAGGTGTTATCATTGACAGAATGTCTAGTATTTGTAGATGCTGCGCTTGTTCTGTGTGGTAGCAGGGTTGTGGTTGTTGCTTGGAATTCTGGAAGCGGGTTGAAAGTTACTGACATTACCGACACCGATCCAAGAAATTCATGATTCATTATTGTTTGTGGCGTGAACGATGTATTTTTTGGCCTTTTCGAACATTTCTGGATCACAATGTCCAAACAAATTGAATGAGGCAGGCTCAATTTTCCTGCCAAGGTGGATGTGCAGGTTCTGGTGCGCAGTGTTTCCAACGCTAGCGCCAACATGCTAGGAAAAACAACCTCTTCCTCAAAGATCGTGCTTCACTCACCCAAGTTTTTGCCCACACAAAACTTAGAATAAGGTCAAAAACCCATGTTCATGAATGATGATAGCTGTACTGAATGATGATGACAATTAATGGCTATTAGTATGCTGAGTGATGGTGGCTTCGATGGATGATGATGCTCATGATGATTGAAACAGTATGTCAGCAAATGACAATGACTTTGAATGCTGATTTGATGAATGGTGATGGCTATCATGAATGAGGATGGCTTTGCTCAAGGATGATGATATTGAAGAATGCTGACAGCTTTGATGAATGACGACAGCTTTGATGAATGGTAATTATGATTAGCCTCAGGTGGGACATGAATTGGACCACCTGGTTCTGCAAAGCATTCCCTGCGATGGTGGGTGTTCTGTACCTTTTGTCTTCACCCTTCTCGTTTCACTGTCTCCCTGTTGAACTGGGCCATTTGCTTTTGGGTTTTACCTTGACGCCGTTTACCTTTTTTGGCTACGGGCGAATTCGTTTCCTTTTTGCTTGGTTTGTGCATGCTCTCTTCAGTTGGGCTGCAAGTGTCAGTTGTGAAACATCAGTGATGCATATGTCCCCCTTTTCACATAATGTGTGTTGGCTTTTACCGTCTATGTCGCCCTCAGATCTGGCTTCGCAGTTTTACAGTCTATGTCGCGGAGGGGGAGCTCAGAAATAAGATGTTTGGACATCCCATTATTCCATTCTCTTTGGAGGGTTCTTCTCGTCTTGTCCCAACTTTGATTTTTACATCGAGGCATGGACTTGAGTTCCAACACCCATCAAACTCTTCATGACTGTGCATTTTAAGAGTCACGTCATTAAAGCAGTTGTCAAATGACAAAAACGACAACATGAGTTTTTCAGTCCTTTGTAGGAGTGTTTGGTTTTCCAATCAAATCAACAGCATGTTTTTGTTGGTAGAAACCTATCTGTCCCCAAAGACCTGTGAACGAAGCCGTTAATTCTCGAAATTACTTTGGGCCATTTTTTTAATTTACCACCCAAGGCTGTTTGGCAACCCTTTGCTTTCGGCAGAAACAAAGCACCAAAATGTATATAAAGTGCTCTTCCTCGGTCGGAGGCAGCACCTTGTGCCTTCAGGTTTTTTGTTGTGATCCCAATTATTCTAAGATCTGTTCTGTAACTAAGCGATTTTTGTAGCATTTGTTCGGCGTTGGCTTTGGTCCATTCTGTGAGGCATGTATTTCTAATTGCTTGTTGTTTATTTCCATGCAATTATGATCAATAAACCCATTGGTTGCCAGGATTTTTTTGTTTCAATTTTCACCTTGATGCTTGTTTTTGATGCTTGTTATTCTTGCAGCCTGCAGATTGTGGTGTGAGTGTTGGAGGGTGCCCAGTACTAAAGTATATCGTATGCATCCAATGGAAACGGGGTATCCTAGCCTAGAGGGGTTTGGTAGATGCCATGTATCGCATTCTCCTCTCTGGTCAAAAGTGATCCACCTGTCCTTGCAAAATGAAATGCAGATTTCTTTGCTCGCACGCCGGCGCGTGTGGCGCAATCCTGGTTTCACTTCCAAGAGAATTAATAACAACCAACCCCAGAAGCCACTAAGGCCATGTTCCTACAACGGCCGGCGGCCGTTGTAGGAACACAGCGTTGGATGTTTGAATTTACCTTGCGTATTCCAACATCCAATGCTGTGTTCCGACAGCGGCCGGCGGCCGTTGTAGGAACATGTTTTGCAGCTTTCAATCCTGCCTCCCGCCTTGAACTCAACCTACCGATCTACTTTCTTGGTCTTTGCCCTACTTCTTCCCAGCTTCTTCTACGTCTGTGTTCCTAGCCCACTTCCTCAGGGGTTTCCCGATCAAGCCTGGTTTTTGGACGGCCAACTCTCCAGTTGACAACAGTTTGTGTGCGTGTGTGTGTGTGTGCCATTCTTTGTACCAGGAGTGTCGGAAACGGAAAATGCGGCTGCTGTGGACGTCGAACAGAATGTGCAATGTTGGCATTGCTGCCTGGGCCTTGACAAAATGTTGCATACTGTTCATTGTATGAGTCTTGTTGCAAAGCTGGCCAAAGGCAGGGCGCCTACGTGTGTTCCTGGTCGCGATCTTCGAAGACAGTCTAGCAGAGTTCCCGGACTGTTTCGGGATCATTTGAGATGCAAGTGCAGCTGCATTTGGGCATGAGAGAACATAACAATCTTATTGTTGAGTCAACATCATTTTCCCTACAAGATTTGATTGTTGATCAGTGTTGAATTAATGAATATTCACATATTGATGTTCTGTTTTTAGGGGATGCATGTCGAGTAAGATGTCCCATCCAAGAATTATGGCGAATCTTGATTCACTACTATGTTCAAGGAGATCCAACATATAAAGGTAATAAACCATAAAGTCAAATAATGAGGTCTGGTGGTTTGGTATGTTTTGGAACGTGCTGTGTTCTTACGGACTCAGGTGTTTTCAGGGTTGGTCTCCAGAGTGATCGAGATGTTAGTGCTTGGAGCCGAATTTGTTTTGAACTGAAGCAGGAAAAGAATTGATTTGATTCATGTTGCCCAGGGCATCAAAAATAGTCTAGCCCTATGCAATCAACACGATCTAGCCCCCACGCGACACTAACATGAAGATGTCAATTGCTTATTTGCTCGGGTGTACGGGCTTTGTTGCATGATAACGAATGAGAACTGAATAATGTTTACCCTCTAAATCTACAGTATGTCTCGGCTCCTCCACTGCTTTGCAGGACATCCTGCCGCCGACATCCTTTTTGTCAGAGAAACCATGGAACCAAGCCGCTGAAGTGCCTATCTATGACATGTTGTGCTGTGACAAGGATGAGCACCACAAAGAACGCATGTCAATGCTAGGCAATTGTGTTGTGCCAGCGCAGGCCTTTCTGGCCTTTTCTGTGCTTGCCCGTATGGCCAAGGGAAATTATGACTTGTAATCCCACCAGCTTCTTGTTGGGCGCACGGCTGCTGATGTGTTCAGTTGTTGCCTTTTTTGTTTGAAGAAAACATGATCATTTCCAGGCGTTTTTCAAAGTTTTTCAACGGTGTGGCCACAATGCCCAAGGAGGGATTTGCAGTGTCAGTAATTAGATTTTCGAACAAATTCAAGATCTAGCTGCTTGACCAGCATGGGCGAGTGAAGGAAAACAACCAACGCATGTGACAATTTCAAACATTTGCATTTCCGATCAATTTTCCGAAGTCAGTCAATCCATCGTAAAAAAACGTCATTTGGAGTGCAATCCTGTCCTGAGGCGGTGTGAAATCCTACATCCGGCAGATTTCGGAAAAAAAAGCAAAGTACTGTGCCCGTGCTGTACTTTTGGTATTTTTCCCATCTCCTCTTGTAATTGGTTTGAGCCTGATTTTTCCAAAAGTCAAAAAAATTAGGGTGCGGCATGGACATTAGGGGGTATGCGGTGGGTAAGTTAGAGAAAAATCAGCGGTTGACATCGGTTATTCAGCACTAATGCTTCTCTGATTCAAACTCGAGTTTTGTGATGGATCCAACCTCCAATCCATCGCAAATTGCAACCTTTGGAGTTGCAATGCCGAAGATTTGTTGATGTTAGATCCTTGCAGCTATGGACATCGACCATCCATTGGAGATGGATCCTACCTAGGATCCATCTCCAATTCATGTTTTTGCTGGAGGGTCCATTTGTGATGGATCCCTAGTCGACGGTTGCCAGGGCAATGCCAGGTGCCGGATTGTAGGTAACATCCGTCACCCCACAACACAAGGTGCCGGATTGTAGGTAACATCCGTCACCTCGCATCACTAGTTAACATCCTTCAACTCACAAATTAAATGAAGAGGTGCCGGATCTAGGTAACATCCGTCACCCCGCGACACAAGGTGCCGGATCTAGGTAACATCCGTCACCCCGCGACACAAGGTGCCGGATCTAGGTAACATCCGTCACCCCATGACACAAAGGTGCCGGATCTAGGTAACATCCGTCACCCCGTGACATAAGGTGCCGGATCTAGGTAACATCCGTCACCCCGCAACGGAGGCTGCTGGATCTAGGTAAGATTTGTTATCCCAGAACACACACTCCCCAAAATATAATATATACAACACCCATCACCTCATATCACATCACATGCGCATCATATGTAACATGTGTCGCCCAGTGTCCCAACTGAGGTTGTGGGTGATCCTTGTGTTGGATCAACGGGTGTGGTTATTGATTGGAATGGTAACGTCGCAACAGGTGATGAGTATTTTTTCAGGTGCATTTTGCCATCATGTTCCATTGAGCCAAACTTGCGTTTTTCCTCAGGCAGTTTCAGTTTGAGTTGTGTGATTGCTTGCTGTGCTGCTGTGATTGTCCAAGAGATAGGCCTGCAGACACTGGTTGACAAATTGCCACACTTGTAATCACAATTCGAAACCACCACAGAATATAGAAAGACTGATCTATTTGGGGGAAAAATCTAGTTAGCGTAAAGAAACCATTTTGACTTGGCTGGGGTAGGGGATTATTTTTTCATGGCACCAAAAAGCGCGTTGCTGCTCGACTATGATTGGTGCACACGGATCCTTGAGAAGAATAAGACATGGGAGATTCGCAATCAAGCTTGCCTCAAACGAGAAAGGATTTTTGTGGCCTGCACTGGCAAGACCTCACCTTCTGGAAGATGCATGATTCTGGGTGAAGTGGATGTTGTTGATTGCTTGCTTGTGGCGCAGAAGCGTGGTCCATTTTTGTCCGCACCTCCTGTTTCCAGTCAATACATGTTTTTGAAAAAGAATGTCCAGAAGCATCAGATATACAAGATGCACAATTTCCCACAGTTGGCAACATACAAGAAAGTGTATGCGTGGGTGTTGTCCAAGCCAACAAAATATGCTGCTCCAGTGATGCTGACGGTGAAGCCAGGTTGTATAGTATGGGCCACTGTCAGAAGCTAGATGTTTGCTCCATGCCAAAAGGAAACATGCTTGGAAGGGTGGGGTAGAAAGTGGTAGGTGTCATGCAGTGTGATGTTTTCCGAAAAGCCACACGTGATTCTCGAAACTAACTACCTTGTTCGGTGGGTCCAATCATTGAGGCAAGGTTTGGCTCAGACATCCATTGTTGTGACATCACTTTGTGAAATCACTTTGTGGCCAATGGCCCCACCAAATAAGCGGAAATCCACTGGTTCTGCCGCCTCCTCGAAAGCGAAAGCTGCGAAAGCGCAACCTGCAGCGCCAGTCTACCCCCACATCAAGAAGATAACTGATTGGTGTTTTGGCTTGCGTTGTGTGTGCTGGTCAATTGAGTTCTTTGCCTGATGCTGGTTTCATTTTCTTTTTAAAAATTTTTGTGGTGATGATGTGGACTGCAGGCTGCGTGACTCTGTGTTGGTATCGGGCGGTCCTGACCGCTACCTCGATGCCAAGTACTCCACTCAGGCCCATGCTACCAATGTCAGTCAGGGCTGAAGATATCGCAGAGTGTCAGGTTTCAATGCCGCGAACCAAACTTGGTATTTGAATGACATGGGTTCCTAAGTTTGACTCCTTTTGCAGGCGTCCAAGTTGGATTTCGCCAAATGGTTGGACAATAGCTTCCCTGCTGACGACAGGACCAGTGTTGCTTCTGATTAAATATGATGTGAACCTAAATCAACAAGAAATGCATTTTGGCCCATGTCACTTGGAATCAGTTGCCAAACATGTTTTTCAATGTTACCATCGTCCCATCGGCCGTGCTACCGTCAGTTCATTGCCAGGATCACATACTCCAGTGACATCTCAGAAGGCCCACAAATCCTTCGCCCACACCATCTTTCGTGGAGGGGAGACTTTGGGCTCAGCTCCATCATTGAGCCAGACATTTTGATCCAGTTGGCTGAACTGGTGTTGTCAGAGGGGTTGCTCAATTGATAACAATGGTTTGTTTCTGCCAGTTGTAACTTAGATAATTTAATTGAGCTTCGGGGTTTGATATTTCCGAGGTTTCGAACAAATTCGAATTTGCCTGGTGTAGAACGCCTGGCAGTGACCAAGCCCGACTCTGCGTTTCTGGAGTCCAAGTATTGTGAACTACCAACTCTCGAAGGTACCTTGTTTCATTTTGCCATGGTGGTTTGTTTTATTCATTGTGAGTGTGGCTCATTGTTACTTTTTTGGGTAAACCCACACATCGCCATTGTATGCCAATGAGGTGATGTGATGCCGCCCTTTTCAATCGGATACGTCAAAGGTTGGCGTCGGTCGGTGACATGCCTCATCGTGGCAGATGCAGTTCGAAGTCTCGGTGTGGATTTCAATGAATTGAGTTCAGTGTACAAGGTTCGCCGTCCTGTGATGTTCGACATGCTATTGTCTTAACACATGGGTAGATCCTTTTGTTATGTAAAGCCAGGTTTGACATAATGTTTTGTGGTCTACATGGCAGGCCTCCATGCGTGCCATCTACTGCACGGTGGGGCACTACTCCCGTGTTCAGGATCAAGTGCTGGGAACTCGAGGCAGGACAAACTTTCCCGTCTTGATTGTTTCTCACTAAAGTCACGTGACTCAGAGCGAAGATTTTCATTTTGAGGAATCACTGCGTCTGCTGGCTTGAGACGCCCTCCGAACTGCTTCAATCTCCTACGTCAGCATCAAGTGCTGTGCAAAGCTGGTGTTGCTGAAGAGGTAGAGGAAGTTTCCCATCTGACTTAAGTTCCACAAGCGGTTTGTTTTGGTTTTTAAATATTGGTGCCCACAAGATTTTTGAACCATCAACATGCTGTATCACTTTCATTGTTTGTGTGTGTGTGTGGGGTGGTGGTGGTGATGTGAGGGTGGCCAGGTTAGCTGTGAATTGTCAGTCACACTGTGCTGATGTGCCTGAGGTATGGGCATCTGCAGCGCAGGTGGCATCAGCATTTTCCATCGGCAAAAACGAAGCTGGTGCTGTCCTGAACCTGGCCCAGAAAGTTTCCCGCCCTATGGTGCTGAAACTCAAGGAAGCGGTTCGAGTTCGTGGCATGCGTGCCTTCCTGAACCATGAATGTGTTGCAAAGGATGTCTTCAATTTGGCATATTCATCAGGTGCTGGGTCTCTTGAACCTTGGCAGTCTGCCTTGATGAACAAAGAGGATGATGCCCTTGTACCTTGAAGTAAATGCAGAGCTTTGAGTAATTCCAGGTGGGGTGGGGGAGTTCTTGAGATGACAACATGCCTTTTTACAGTCTGAGGATGATTCGTTTATTAAGTCTTGAAATGTCGAACAAGGGCCATAATGTATTGTGTGTTTTCTCCAGCTACATGTGATGATCGCAGCAGGTGATGGTTTGGGTGGTTCTTAGGTTGGTCAACCTCCCAGATTGGCAGTTCGTTGGCCAAGGTAACTTTGCTGGTGGAACGCATGTGTGCTGATTGGGATCGTTTGGCGCCAGCCATGAGGAAGGCGTGGAATTACAAAGATACTGTGGCACTTCACGTGTGCTGCGGTGGCTTTCTGCACTTCCTGAATCTTCTCAGGGAGAAGGTGCCGGTGAAAGAGTTTGAACAGCATGAGCCAAGCTTGAAGCAACAGTTTTCTCTTGGTGTGTTCGACCCCGACATCGCCCATGCTTTGGAAACATCTGTTCCACCTTCTTCTTTGGACGCTGTTGGCTTTCTCAGGCATGGTCTGCCAGATCTGTTTTTGGCAGCAGTGCCTGGTAGGGAACCAATACGAAGTCAAGGATGGGTTTTTTAATACCATGGGTTTTGAGTAGCTTATTTGTTTGTAAATTTAAACCACGCCGGGTACTTGTTGACTATGATTGTTGTGTGAATTTCTTGTGTGTTGGTTCCCCCGGGTTGCATCATGCAGGAATGTTGCAAGGGACATTGAAGCGCGCAATGAACGAGAAGCTCAACAACGGGACCAGGAATTGAATGACCGCGTCAATGCTGCGACGCTTGAGCAGCTCAAGGTCAAACTAGTGGCTGACATTGCACTCTTGAAGGAGCATGCGCCATCTCCAGAGAAAGAGGCCTACGAAGTGGGACTGGATTTGCAGTACATTCAGACACG
This sequence comes from Symbiodinium kawagutii, assembly GCA_009767595.1. Lineage (NCBI taxonomy): Eukaryota > Dinophyceae > Suessiales > Symbiodiniaceae > Symbiodinium > Symbiodinium kawagutii. Next base: position 47,689 of record VSDK01011144.1, on the reverse strand, counting down.
CCAGAGGACATTTGTTGGGAAGAGGTATGTATCAATTTCATGTTTGTCTGGATTGTTTGATCATCATTAATTATGTTCTGAGGCTGGCAATGGTCTTTGTGGTTTTGGGGTTGTTGTGGCAAAACCAGGAAAGGCCAAGAATATGTGAAAAACTGGATGGAGAAGAATTGCAAAATCCTTCCGATCGCCGACAGCCCCATGCAGTCCGTCGCCCGTGAGTATGCAAAGCATGTATCTGCTTTGACCGAATCTGGGGGCACAGTGATGCTCGGACAGCTGAAGAATGTTGAACTCCTGCTTTGTGTTTCAGAAATTAACCAAAACTGTGGCTGATGAAAATTTGGCCTGGTTATTAGGTAGGTTTTTTGGATGGCCATCTAAATTTCTTTGGTATTCGGGCTGTGGTGTTCAGCTGGAAGGTGTGTAGCAAACTATGTACGTCGAGGTGCGCAAATGTGCGCAAACATTAGGCATCACTGGGACCATGTATTTTTTTTGTTATTAGGATTCCTTGCCTTGGGTGTCGTGTTCCTTTCTTCCAACATGCCATTTCCAAGGAATACTCTTGTGACGATTGATGCGACAATCTTCCCGCCCAATGCCCTGACCATGAAGGCGGCGCTGGAAACCTTGAGCTTAGTCCTCAATCTTGGTGCTCAGAACTTGGGGCATGTGCAATATCCGGTTGTGCAGAGCAACACCACTCCTCACGCTTTGACCAAGCACAAACGCACGATCGAGGACTACTTTTTGAACACGGCCCATGTTGTGAACCAGGTTGGCTTGCATTTGGTCAAGCCTGCGGATGCGCATGCGTCAGACAGGCGTGGTGTCTTGCAAACGTGTGTGGCAGTCCAGGGGGATAACAGACCTTCACCATGGGCGCCTCCGGTTTTGATGGGACCTTTCGAGCTGGTGAAAGTGAGCGAGATGATTGGGTACGATGGGGAGAACAGACCAGGGGCAACAGCCCGTACAGAGCAGAATCTTGGCGATAGATTTTTGATATCGTTGATGGTCGGTGATAGTTGTTGTTGCCGTGGTTGGTTGTTTTGTTTGGGTTGGTACAGTTGTTGCTTGGTTGGTTGGTTGGTTGGTGGGTGGGTTCATGGATGTATTGGCTGGTTTTGGTTGGCTGGTTTCCATGGCGTGGTCATTGATTGCTGTGGTGCAAGTGTGTTTCTTGGAGAATATGTTCGCCGAACAGAGTAAACTTGTTTCATGATTGGTCGAGATTGTGCTTTTTCCAAATGAAGCAGTTGGTTAAACATTTGTTTTAGGATGTGTTAGGTACAATGTTTTTTTGAAGGATTCGGTTTACCGGTACAATTTTTTTGCCAGTTGGTATTTGTATACTTTGGTAAGACTTTTTCGATCGTTACAAGGATGTGAAATTTGTTGGTGACATGTCCTGCAGATAATGGACAGATTCATCATGGCAAACAAAGGTTATCATGGCTGAACTTATTACTATAATTGGAAAGGGCGCTTGGGGCTATCAATGATGTGCAATGTGTGGATTATTTGACACTGAAGCTTCGATACACAACAAGTGTTTGATTTCAGGGTGATCTCTGGTGATCATGGGGTGGTCGTCACAGCGCACATCAGGTATTTGACTTCATACCATTCTGAACACAGGACAGATGTATCTGTATATAGATGTTGATTTTTTTTGGATACATGTCAAAGTTGTTGGGTATTTGAATGTATGCCATTTTTTGTGAAGATAGCTCAAAGCGATTTGCTCTAGAAACAACACATTTTGACCCGTTGGGCCTTTGTTTGGCAAGGAAGGGTCTTGGTGTCCACGCTGCCATCTTGAATACGTACGTGCAGAATCTGGAACTGGGCGAAGGCAACAAAATCTTGGTCTTCGACATCCTGCCGAACAGGCTTGTGTGGTCTAAACCATTTTTTTGCAAGCGAGGCCATGTCAAGTGCCACTGCTTCACCTGTCAGGTACATGGAATTTGCAAGAGCATCGTGTGCGCGGTCCCTTTCTCGCAGGCAGCCAAACATTTTCTACTTTGGGCTTTGCAGAGAGAACCAGAAAGAGACAGTTTTGGCGTTGGAAGAGCAGGTTTACAATGACTGGGACAATGGCCCAGATTCACCTCCAAAGGTGCGGGAACGACAGGCTGCCCAACCACCACGTTTGAGCACACTTCTTTGGAACAATGGCAGAGCACAGTTCCCAGAAGCAATCCTGCAAAAGTTCCCCCAAGGCACCACCTACCACAATGAGATCATGAAGTTCAAAGCCGGGGTCGAGGCGTTGTACCCACCGTCCCCAGGTGTGACCGAGTCAGCCTCAACTCCAGCCAGGACGACAGGGTATCCTGAATTCAGTGATGGTGAGCGTTTGGACATGACTCGGGAAGTTGATCTTGCGAAGACTCCTGCTGATGAGTTCAACGTGGAAGTGTTTCTTCAAACTCCAATTTTGCAAACTTTCGGATCTTTTGGAGGTTTTGATGTTTTTGTGTTTTTGGATGGGGGATGACATTTAACGGTAGTCAATTTTAAACGTTATGGAGCAAAAACATTTACCCAGGTTGGCAAGCTGCCCACCGAAGTCGGGAAAGCCCGGCATCACAATCACCAAAGACTACCAGGTGTTCTTGGGCAATACCCTTGATGAAGAGATGTCCTTGCGACCTCAGGAACTGTTTGGCTTCAATGTGGGAGCTTTCGAGATCAAGCTCATCCAGGGTTGCTTCAAACAGTGTTATGTTAAGCGTTTTTTTTCCATTCCTGCGCCAGCTTGCTAGGCATTAGGGGGCACAAAAACTTTCACTTGATGAAACATGTTCGAGGTTCAGACCACAATGAGACCCACACCATTCCATGGTTTGTGGAGTCTGACCTGCAGTTGGTCGCGTACGACAAGGAACCTTTGCCACTATGTTTGGTACTTTGCAAAATCGCCCGTGAAAGAGGTTTGGGGGAGATTGGCATGTGGGACCACACTTTGTCGCAGAAGACCCGTCCAGTCCTTTGTTTGATTCTAACAGTCTTTAATTTGGGTAAATTTTTGGTGTGACAGCTTCACGTGTCCAACAGGAATTAGATATCTAATGTAGCCATGCAATTTTTCAAACATGGCATGCAAGGTCGATGGTGGTGCCACTGGTGAGCCACAAGCAATCTCCTATCGCTACAATGTTGCTGTGCAGGACTCCGGCAAGACCAATTGCTTCAAACCAGCCCCAATGCCAGCAGGTTTTGATCCCACATCCCACCGCCCTGGCACATTGGGGGCTGCTTACTTGGGGAATATGACCCGTGTCTTCAAGCAGAAGCAGAACAAGGTTGCATCCTTGCTGTGGGAAGCAGCTAGGATGCAAGCTTGGGGTGACTGCAAGCTGTTGTTCTGATGTTCCGGTTGGGTTTGTCCATCCTAGTGCTTTGTGTTGCCCCATTCAAATCAATTGACCACCGGCTACCAGGTACAAGTTCAGGCAGGGTCATCCACTCCGAAGCTGATGCCATCCAAGCCAAAGGTGTACCTTACGTGCCATCTTCGGATTCCAGCCAAGACATGGGTGAAACTTGGATGAGTTTCCCTTCAAGTTGTCTTGATGAAATAAGAAGTCATCGCTGCAGTGGTCAACGGCAAAAACATCCATCATTGTTTCAATCATTGTGATTTCGATGATTTTCACTGCGAGCAGTGGCCATTTTTGTGCCGTTTGGATTGGAGAGATCTCCAGACTATGACATTTTCCACATTGCGTCCTACATAGCAATCAAATGTGTGTCCTACATTACAGTCATCAAGCATATACCATCTCAGTTTTTTCATGTTTGCAAAGCTGTGAGGTCTCTTCCAACGAGGGTTTTCCTGCAACCCGATGCGCGCAGCCAAACTGGCTGCTTCCTGTCATGCTGGCAGTTCACAATAATATCCAGCAAGACGTCTACAGATTTCCTATCGGCTTGATTCCAAAAGTCATTTCCTGCGAACAGATTTGGTGGGGGATTCAACTTTCCAGGTGGTATGTTGCAAGGATCCGTACTGCTGTGAATCGTGATATGTTTGAATGCGCCGGCTCTAATTAGGGTGATTGCAGATCCACTGCTACGACTTCCCTGAACGCCAGACTTCCTAGTTCCTTTTGCGCCTTGTGTATGCCATGGCACTTCTGCCATCAATTCAGGAGTTGAGTGATGATGAGGACAGTCATTCTGAGCTTTGCATTTCAAGTGGTTTTTGCATCCTGTGTGATGCTCTGTTGTGCCCAGTGTCGATCGATCAGCGTTTGACCTGTTACCTACTGCTCAACATCTTGAAAATCCTTCACTTGCAAGTTTGTGATGATGGTTTGTAGGGTTTTGTGCTCTGGTGATTGTGTCATTTGATGTCAGCTTCTTGGTGTAGACCGATGATATTACCAGTGTATGAATCAAAAACACATTCCTTCAAGTGGGCGATGGAGTAAAATCAGCCACCAACAGTTTCTGCAAACTTCCTTGACCATGATTCAACTAGGGTTTTGAATCTTCGAAACATTATCTACGTATAATTCCTAGTCCCGGCTTTGTGATTTCCATTTTCCTTCCAGTTGCTGCTTCGCAATGAACTGCATTGTCCCACCAGTGATCTGCTACAGTGAGCTTTGTGATCAGATCCCAGTCACAGCCATAGAGTTCTATTCCAAACACATTGCCAACCAAGAATGTTGCCACCAAAGCCAAATTCCAAACAACTGACTAGTATGCATATATATTGTGACAGCCAAGGAAGCACATGTCTTCCGCCTAGTGAGGCTGACAGCTTGACAGGTTTTTGCGCTGTGGCACCAAACGTGCAGAGACAACCAAGATGTTTGAACAAGGGCTTCAATAAGTAGTATGCGCATCTTGTTTCGATCAAAGCAACACACTGCTTGCTAAACCATGTAGTTTGTAGACATGACACAGCTCAGGTTTTGCATCAGTTTTTTGGAGGCTTTCTGCCTGAATCCGCCCGCCAGCAACTGACAATATTTTGACATGATTTTGACATAAAATCACTGTTCTGACATTCTCAGGAGCATGTGGAAAATTCCTAGAACCCCCATGGCCGGAGAGTGTCAAACAAGAAGTTGAGAATTGTTAAATGTCCCAGCGATTCCCTCCAACACTTCAAAGAACACCACCAGCATCGCAATTAAAGTTTGCGCAAAATGGCATTTTTGCGACTATACTTTTTCAAGCCTGGCCATCCAAAATTTGCGCGCAAAAACAATTCTAACCCACGCCATTTTCTTTGCGGCTCAACCCCTAAAGTAACTGCAGGAACCTCGCACTCTCGGATGTCGATTTCCTCTCAAAGCGGCAGTAATGAGATTTCATTGAAAAGCCAATGGTAATGTCGCCTAGATTTTGAAAACATACAGCGGAAACCTTTTGAACACACATAAGTAAAAACGGTAAAAAGAAATATCCAGGAAATATGTGTTTCTCAGTGTTTCTACATGCTGCACTGCGCTACAGGATGATTTTTGGAATGTCCAATCTCCTTTTACCTACTTTGCTTTTCCACCTGAATGGTGTGGGCGGATTTGTGAGTTTGAAATTTAGTGGAATGGGGGTTCTCCAAAGTATAGTAGATGAACGTCCATGCAACTAATGTTTGGAAGCAACAGCAACACCAGTGTTTTTTTCCATTCAGTATGAAATCATCAACTTCCAGTGTTTGATTGAATGATAATGTCAAGTGGCTGAAACTTTTGGGGATTGTTGTTCTGTGATTCCTGTCCCGTAGGACAATACGAATGGCCCAGCAAACGCCAGTACGGGGGCGCTGCCCTCCCCCAAGGCAGCTGCAAAGGCAAAGGGGAAGGCAGGAGCAAAGCCAAAAGCGAAACAAAAGGCATCAGCAAAATCCAAAGCAACACCAAAGGGAAAAGCAAAGGCAAAGGCGAAGGCCAAGGTGAAGGCAAAAACAAAGTCAAAAGCATCCAAGTCAACAGCCCCCGCAGAATCAGAAGCAGGCGATGCAGAAGCAGCTCCCAGTTCAGAAACAGCAGCAGCGCAAGCAAGTGAGGAACCAAAGGAGCCCGAACATGAAGGTCCAGGTGAGGAGGAGCCTAAGAAGAAGCCCGCAGCAAAGCTGAAGCGCCCAGCTTCTGCAATGGAAGGCTACACTGTGTTTGAACTATTTGCAATGTCCCAGATTTTTTCATATCCCAGCTTTGTGATCACGTTGTGTGTCCAACTTCATAGTACCTAAAAAGTGTGAGTTTGGTCAGGTGAAAGACGTGTGGGTAACGTCTACCAGTACCCACATTCCAATGTCTGGGCAGTGAAAATGAATGGCAAAGAAGTTTTCGCAGTGCCTTATCTTGTATTCGTTTTTTTTTTTAGCTGGCTCTTCTCTCCCTGTCTTCGCTTGGGGTCTTTTACCCCATCTTTGAGGCTGGTGGCAAGTTGCTCCCCCCAGAGGAGCTCAAAGCAATGCTAGTCGGAGCCTATGCTTTGAATTTTTTAAATTGATAGCAGCTTTTCCAGTGACGCTCAGGAGATTGTCCGGGAGCATTTGCTGAAAGGAGATTCAATTTCTTTCTGCAAGGAATTGGGAGTTTGTTTCTCAGCCAGCTCTTGGTAGCTCAAACCGACAGCCGCCATGATCAGTGCTTTTGATGTTCGAATGCATTCCAGCGCGATTGATTTTTTGATCCTACACCTTTGCCCATTTTCTTCTATGCTTACCGTCAAGCAAGCCAGGCCACCTTGAAGAAGCAGCTTGTCGAGAAGCATGGAGGCTTTCTCTCTCAATATTGAAATGCTTTGTTGAACTGAATGTCAGGACAAACATGCTTTTTGAAGTCAAATGTTCTTCAAGTTTCATAGTTTACCAGAGGCCCCAAACGTAAAGCGAAAGCCAAAGCCAAAGCATGCGCGAAAGAGACTACAGAGCAGCCCTCTTCGGCAGCAGCAGCAGCATCTGTAGGACCAGCAGATGAGGACATGGACACGCAAGAGGGTCAGGGTGATGAGGGAGGGGAGGAAGAGGCGCAGGATGAGCCAGATGAGGTCGTTGAGCCTGAGGGTTCCTCAGCCCCTGTGGCCACGAAGGATCGTCCTGAAGCCCCAGATGTTAGCTAGGAACCGTGGTTGACTCAAGCTTTGGGATCGGATCGGTGGCCAAAAAAAGTGTTGTGTTGCTAGCCTCAGTCAGTCAGTGCATTGTGTGCTTCAATGTTTTCAAGTTTGACTCAACCATAAATTGCAACTTGTGGAAGGAGACCGTTCGTGCTAATCACTATGTTTTGCCATTTCCTTTTTGTGGCCATTCGGTGGTCAGCACTTGGTTCAAGAGGGGCTCATAGCTTTTGAAACAATTTTTGTCCTTTGCTTGATTTTGCTTGCCCTATGAAGAGAGCTGCTTCGAAGTTGATTTGCGACGTCGCAGACATCAAACGCAAGAAAGAAGGCCGCGCAAGATTGTTGCAGTGTGGCAATCAGGATCAATCAGGTTTGTGCTGAAGAACTGTGTCAACAAGTTTTGAGTTGGAGTGTTTTCTCATGTTTGGTGACCCATCCATGGATGGTCTTTGGCCAGGGGAAGAGCACCAGGTGTCCGAACCATACTTCAACACCAAGTTTTGCTATTGGGGAATTTCTGTGAACCAAAAAGAGCAACTGAAGGCTGGTCAGTTCAATGCCAATTATCGCAGAATGCCTTCAAGAATGTTTTGAAAACTATTGGTTAGTGTTGCCCAGATTTTTGAATGTCAGTCAGGTCGGTGGGAAATTTCATGACAAAGAGCTTTGCCGCCAGATAGCTGTGGAGAGCTCAACCGGGTGTGTTAATATTGTGATTGTTGTCCTCTATCTTAGAGAATTATGTTGTTAGGAGATTGCGAAGCAGCATTTGATCAATGGCGACACGGTCGAGACTTGTGAGACGCTGGTTGCCTCTAGACAGCATTTTATTTCAACAGAACCACTTTTGTCCTGTTGTGATGGCAGGGTCCAACCTGATCACAGCCGTGCAAGGCTGAGCTACTTGGTGCTGCGCGATCCTCTGGAATGTACCCAAAGCCTGTCGATGCGCCTCCTGAAGAAGGCTGATAGCTAGGATTCTTTATCAATGACTCAACCTTGTGAATGGAATTGTCACTAGTGTGCATCACTGTTCTGGCCAGCCACGAGTGCAACACTGAAGGTGAAACTCAAGACGACAAAGCTGCAGAGCCAGCAGCAGATGTGGATGTTAATTCGGAGTCAGATGAAGAGCTTACTCTTGAGCTCCCTGGATTCTGAAACCAAGCATGTCGAACGGAGGATTGCTGGTCACATTCGTGACGCCCTGCAGGAAAAATGTTTTGCGCGGCTGTTTCTCGCAGCTGATTCGAGTGTGGCTAGCACGAACTTTTCAACGAATCAAAAGGGGGAAGGAGATTCTTGAACGAATTCATAGAGCCATCATATCAGACACATTTCATTCTTATATTGAAGTGTTCGAACAGAAATGGCAAAGCTGTTTCTCACACCTCGGCTGGCTGAACTCGCAGAGTCAGAATTTTGTGACGATGCTGGTGTTTTAGAAACCTGGGGATGGATGTCAATAGCTTTGAGCCCAACAAATTGATGACCAATTTTTCCTTCATAGAGAAAGGTTTTGATTATTATTGTTGTTGTTGTAATTGGTGCTGGCCCCATTGTGCAATTTGCCCTGAGTGCTCGTAAGTTTGGTTTCTAGCAAGTATTTGAGGATCCAAGAAGTGTTTGTGTTCCGTTGGAACACCAGCCCTGGGTGGGGATGCCTTAGAGAAGGCATCGGCCAAGGTCGTGATTGTTTGTTTGCAGGGTGTGAATAGAAGATGGTGGAAATTCATTTGTACGAAAAGAATTGAGATATTGGTTTGTGAGAGATGATGGTATCGATTTTCAGGGGTGGTTTGATCATGAATGGGTAATATCTCGTATTATGGTCAGGCATAGATTGGGATCTCACGAAATATTTTGGCAACATTCAGTTTGTCAGTCTTGGATCATAGCTAGGTGATGGCTATTGATGATTGGTGATATACGTGTTCCATGATTTATGGGATGATTGTGCACGCAGTAAATGCCAGAAGGGTGAGGGACAATTTGTTGGAACAATGTGGTTTGTTCATTGGGTTTGCTAGTGGTTTCTTGGTTATCTGAAATTTATTTTGGGTTGCTTCGCAATTGAGAATCCCCGCGAAGATGTGGTGGTACACGTGGACCTGACACACAGAAAATGTTAGGCCCATCTTGGGATTATCAAAACTGATGTTTTTGGTTTTGCGCGCTTGATGTTTGTTAATTTGGTTTCGGAACCTTGGACTAACAAAATGTTTTGGGCCCACTGTGGGGCATCTTGAAAACATGTTGGGCCATGTTTGGTTTCCAAGTGTGCATATTGTCAGTGTTCATACCATGGTTTCCCACTTCTTACAAGCCATTCTGGGGCCCTACGTTGGGGGGCTGTCTTCGAAACAATGTTGTGTGCCAGTGTCGCAAGACACACATGCCATGATGTATTTGGTGTTAGATTATTAGCCTTGTAAATAATTTTGAACATTCTTATTCAAACAGTGGGACATGCTTTCACACTTTGATTTCCCAAATTTTGCATGTTGGGCCCAAGTTCCTTGCCAGGCTGATCAATGTCAAATGTTCATCGCTGAAAAAGACTTCTTGGGGATATGACTTTCCCACCCAGCATGAGAATTTTGAATCCTGGCCACGGTCTTGGCTACGAGCAACACACTGACGCCTCCACATGCTTTTTGAGCAGGCGGATTTGGTAGACATGTTTTTACTAAATAAATGAAAATGAATTTAGTTTTTATTGAATAAGACAAACCTTTTTCCTAATGTAGCCTAATTTTTATTTTTTTCCTAATATTTAATTTTTGTCCTTCACCCAGCCTAATGCAACTGTTTTCTTGGCCCAAGAATCAGATCTCTTGCTGCAAGCCATCATTGCAATCATTAGCTGTGCTCTGGTGGATGGTTGTGTGACAATCATTGCAATCATTGCTATTGCCAACTCTGGAGATTGGCTGCTGGTGCCTCATGAAAGGCATGACTGTTGCTGAGTCAAGCTAGGTACATGGGTGGGTGGGTGGGGGGGTAACCAAGATGTTGGGAACCCAGGATTTGGGAACCCCATTCATTTTGGGAACCCCATTCAAGGGAAATTTCTTTCAACATTGATCCGTAACACGTTTCAACCTCCAGGAACTCAACAAGACGCCTTGTTCCTGATATGAGCATCTGAAAAGTCGAAATCTATAAAACAGACAGATCAAATGATTGAGCCACAACACATGCACCAAATGACGCAGAAGCAGTTCAACACAACAACCCATCCAGAACAAGCGGCCAGTGGTTCCCATTTTCATCCCATTCTTCAACAGGTTCCTTATCTCGCAGGGTGTGATCGACACGTGCGCGAGACTGGCAACGCACATCCACCCCACTGCAAAAACACTGCGAAAGCAGCACACTACTATTCAATTATGCAATCCAGGTATCACAGGTGCAAAATCGTATTGTGACATACACACAATAAACAAAACATGCCTGTGAATGCAAGCATGCATGTCTAAAGCAACACGTCCTTTGAGCGGGGTCAACAGGCCGCCTCTCCCGCAACCGCAAAATTGGGCAGAAGCCACACACACACACATCTCAAGCATCTGGCATGACACCCATCACAGAATCCTGGATCGTCCCTTCCCATGCCGTCGAATCCCGCACTTCCTTGTCCATTCCTTCTCTCAAACTGTGCAGTCGTTTCACAGGTGTCCACTTGGTATAGTGGGCAACTTGCAGATGGAAAATACAAAAAAAAAGACATGGCCCAAGATACACCAAAGTTCACGGATAGCAAGAAAAAATTCGGCAACCTGCAGATAGAAAATTAATTTTTCCCGTTGGAACGTCCGTTTCGCGTATATATATATATATATGGTTTGGTGACAATTGCGTCCGTTTTTTTCCACACAATTTTACCCTGATACAGTGGAATTCTGTGATTTTCACATTTTTTCCCTATGTGAAAATGTCGCAAAACACATAGAGACTGCGGTGCGCAGCTGGCGGGAACACATATTGGCATTTTATTCCAAAAAAGGTTACGAAACCATATATATATATATATAGCAAATCTCACAGATAGAAAGACTTTTTAAATATCGAAGAATGTGTACGAAACCCTGCAAATACCAGGAAAAACATCATTTGGCAAATACAAAAAAAATATAAAAGGTTATTAAACATGCGCACAAAGGCCTGCAAATACCAAAAAAAAACATCGTTTGGCACTCGCAAAAAAAAACACAATGTACTATTAAAGATGTGCACGAAACCCTGCTAATACCTGAAAATAAACATTGCTTGGCGCTCGCCAGAAAAAAAACATCGATCACAAAAATGTATTCGAGTGTCTGCAAAACTTACCTGAGTGCCAAAGATGGTTGGTTACAGGCTGGGAAAAACAATGTAAA
>VSDK01011144.1:3135-19206 GCA_009767595.1 Symbiodinium kawagutii | reverse complement strand
GTTCAGCAGCCTGATTAGTGCACTGTTCGAAAAGACCATAGTTGGTTTCGGAGTGGCATGGCCCCAGGCCTTCATGAAAAACCTTTGGGCAAACACCTCAGCAAAGGAAGCGGTTGGACCCCAGAAAAGATAAGGGATGATCTTATGTCAAAAGCTTCTGGTTTAGGTTGGTCACCCTTTCTACCTGTGGAATCTAACACCCTTAAGTTACCATGCAATAGAAAGATAGATGGTCCTGGCTATAAAGATCAATAAGTGAATTGGGCCACCGAATGCACCCCAAGAAGAATCTATATCTGTAATACCTGGATTGTGTTCATTTATGTGGCGAAGCAGTTATATAGAAATATATGTCCATTGTAGCAGGAGCCTACAGCTTGATGTTTGGTGGATCGATACCTGATACATTGATGCTGGTATTGAATTTGAAGAAGCCTCCGGACCCTTTAAAACACAATTATAATAAAGTGACCCTAGTAGTTTTGTTGGGACCCAAAAACCTTTATCAGGGTCACTTTGTGAAAATGTGGTTTTAAAGGGTCAGGGCGGCTTTGGAAAATCTAACAGATGCTGGTGAGCTACTCGAACATCGAATTTGCACAGCTTCCTGATCAGCCAGCGGAAACGCTTATGTCTCGGCATCAGCGAACTAGCTGGCTGCTCGAGGACCCAAACAGCCCCGGTGGCTGAAAGAAGTAGGATCAGCAACACGCTCCTGGGAGACCAGGGACATGGTAGTATACATCAGGCTTTGCTTCAACCATCTACGCGGCAATTTTGGTTTTTGACATCGAGCTATGGATCCAAGAGCAACCAAACACCGACCCATCCATGCGGACGTTTTATGCAAACATGTTGGTTCTTATCCAAAGCATTGTTCAACCATTATTTGCATCGAAGCTTCATTACAAACCTTATTCTGGGATAGCCGCATAAATCCCTACTGCCTATAGATAATCTTATGGCAAGTAATGACTGTAAAGATCGCGTTCATAACCAATAACATAGAATTGTTGCATGGGTAATAAGCAATCCCCCGTGAAAAAAAGAGTCCTGCTCACCATAAGGTTCGCTTGTCGAACCTTCTCAAAAGAGATATTGCCCATTGGCAATATAAAGGAGCGAAAGGTAGACCCACGGCTGGCCACCACCCAAGAGGAGCAGACTACCCCCAGCGACGCAAATGCTGCATCAAGTCGTCCGTGCAGAATTGCATATATACACAGCCTCGGATGGAGCTGGTCGCATTATAGATTGAAATTGTGGTACCAGCGGGATAGGGTCTCTACAGGGGGTGAATTCTTAAAGGGGCTAATGCATCAATACCTCAACAATTGAAAGCTCAATTAGCAACTCCAAGGAACACAAACCCTGATGAGCTGTTGATGTCAAAGACATTAGGGTTGGAGTTGTAGTTTATGTCGAAGGCTGCAAAAGGCATGTTGAGTCCCCTTGCCAATTGACTGATCCTGGCAGCCCCTGCAAAGAAGTCGAACACCTCGTATTCTGGAGATGTGGCCATAGTTCCTACCTCCATAAATCCCACCATGATCACCAATGCAATCAGAACCTTCAGGGAAGCAAATCATCAATTTGGGGGTCATATTGTTAGGCAGTTGGCGATGTCTTAGATGAATCGAAGGTGTTAGCATATTTAATTGATTGATAGAACAAAATGCTTCTGGAAGAATCCATACTTTTGATAACCATCAAGCCTTTGGAGCTTCCATCGCAATCAGCCTTCGCACTATAAGGTCCAGCTTGGCAAATGGGATCATTGCTGCAAACCGATGTGCGCAGATGTTCGAAGGACACTTGGCTAGCAGCAGCTGCAGGATCGGCCGGCAATGCTCCCCAGCCCAAGTGACATTCCAAACTCAAGTCAACGCTCTCGAATCCTAAATGTTTGGGCTATGTCCTTGGACTGTCTTAAATCCGGATATCTTCGGGTTCTGTCCTAAATTGAAAGGTTTTTCCCTGCATGTATAAATCCTTCGTATAATATCGTTTGATGGGCTACTAGTGGTTTATTCTACATCTTCTCGAACCAGGAGCTCCCTGGCAATCTAAGATCATTGACACCAACAGGTGGCAGCAAACATGCCTGCTTTCTGTTGCTCTTCAAGCTGCGCATACAGCAAAGCCTCAGTGAAGAGAGTCCAAACATATCATACCCCATCTCAAGACAAATGACCTGGGGCGATGGTTGAATATCAGTCAATGATAGGGGCTGAATTCAATGTTGATACTAACTGATCTCGAGAATAGTTCATATTCCAAGGTGGTGATCGCAATTGTTGTTCTCAAGAAATGTGAAAGCGGTCACGCTGATTCTTTTTCCGCTCCCACGCCATTATCCCTATGATCAAAGCCTGTGTTCGCGCACACAGACCTGGTTGATTGACAACCATCAACCACACAGGGCCCCGTATGGATCTTGCGGGATGGATCTTTCATCAGTCTAAATCACTATCATTGATCGTTCTGGAAATGAGCTCAATCCAGAGAAGAGCAGTTGGATACTGCTGCACAGCCGGAAAGCTCACAAAGGCCAAAATTTGATGCGACATTGCCCTGGGCGTCCCTTGGCATTATATGGACTGGAACTCAATTAACTTGTGGAGAGAAGGTTCATGAACTGGATTAATAGCATTGAGAAAGATTGATAGCATGGTTGCAGCTGACATGATTTGGTTGAAGGAAAGTGCCAACACACGCTTCTAGGGGCAATCGCAGGACATCTAGACACACTTGTGTTCACGATTTCAAGTTCAGATCTAGCGGTTCCTCAAAGCCTCCCTCTGCTCATTGAACTTCTGCCTGATGTCTGGCCGGTTGTATTCACCACCAGCCTCATCAATCAGCTTCGCCTCAGACAGCGATAGGGTAGCAGGAGGTAAGAATGGTGGAGGCATTGATTCAACTGGACCACTCAGCTGTATTGAAAACTGTTCAATGCTGATAATGCTGTTGAAGATTAGGTACGATCTTGCAGATAGGTTCCAAAAGATCATCCGTAGCCACACCCGGAGCAGTGAGATAGTACACCTACGGCTATGGTGGTGAAGAGTCATACATAAACATTCTTGCACATGTTTGCGTAGCTTGCCAAGACATGCTGAAAAAAGTCAAGCATATCATATAACTCATTGCAATACCTGGCCTGGGTAAGTCCATTGCTACTCCCTTCTGAACGAACTTTCAAAGCAACAGCATTTCGAGACCAATACGGGACAACATTGCAGTGGGTGAATGCAGGGAGCTTGTGCTTGGTCCTCTTCACTCGAGCAGGGGCTGCAGGGCGCTCAGGCTCAGGTGGCTCACCCCCAGAGGTGGCAGGCAAAGCAGGCTCAGTACGGACAGGTGGCTCAGGGGCAGGATGGGCTGCAGCCTTTGCCGCTGCACTACGGTTCTTTCTGCTTGCAGGCTTCTTGAGGGGTGTTGCAAATGTTTTCGCTTTCTGGACTGCTTTGCGAACTGCTTTGGTGCTCAAAGGGGACTCCTGCTGCTTCTTTCCTCGCCTCTTGCTCTTCTGTTTTGGCACAGGCGACTCTTCAGCTTGTTTATCATCATCATCATGAAAGAGACGGCGCCTCACAGGATCATGCTCCTCATCCTTCTCCTCATCCTTCTCATCCTTCTCCTCCTTCTCCTTGTCCTGATGTGGTTGGGCCTTCCTTCCTCTTTTTGCCTTGGCCTTGGGTTGGACACCTGAAGATCCTGAAGCCTCATTCCCACCTTTCTTTGCCTTTGCCTTGGGCTTGCTGGGCGCGACACTTGAAGATCCTGAAGCCTCTTTCCTAGACTTTTTCTTTGCTTCGCCCTTGGGTTTGGGCTTGCGTCCCTTCCCAGTCACACCCATGGCGGAATCCTGCTCAGCCCTTGTCAGAATCTTTGCTTCGAGGGAGTCTAGGATGTGATGCTCTGGATCAGTTGGACCTGCAGTTTCGGTAGGGAAAACCGCATCACCAGCACATGGTTCTTCGGGGGCTTGGCTGGCTGATGCATCATCCCGAGGCTGCGATGCAGGGATGACATCATCAGCATGGTCTTTTGGCGCGGCTGTGGCCGGTGGTGGGGCGTCACAAATCGTTGCAGGGGCAGGCACATGTTCATCCCCAGAAGAAACTACCACCACACTGCTGGCAGGATCCGTAGCAACATTGGGTGCTTGATCAGGTAAAGCTCCACGGTCAGCAACATCATCATCACCAAAAAGGTCAGTCTCCTGGAGACAGCAGCAAGGGGCACCCCTACATGTATTAATTGAGAGATGTTGCAGGGCACAAGCTGTGGTTGAGCTAGTGAGTCCCAAAGACTTATTTAACAATGCTTTGAAGGAAACTGCGGCGGGTTGTGAAATCATGGTTCTGAAACATGTGTTGTCTCTCCTCTGCCTTGGCCAAAGCTTCTTTGACTTCTGCATCTCTCACCTTACATGTTCCACATGATATGTTGCATGGTAACGTTTTCAAACATTGTTCCAAAGACAATTGTGGCATCACTGCACTGCATTGTAAGACACGCAAGAAATGAAATAAATGATGCCTAGCAACTGGGTCTGGCTTTGACGGTGGAATCGGTGGATTCTGAGCAAGGCGACGCCTAAGTGTGGCACGCTTTGCTTTGACTTCGTTTTCTCTCATTAGTTGAGATTAAGTCCAATGGTGTAAACAACATGCACATGGTTTATCTAAAAGTATCGAAGCAGATTGCTATCGAACATTCATAACATTTTATTAAGTGAATTGGGAATTCCAGGTTTTTCTTTAACAGCGCCTGCTGATCCAACTCTCCCTTCATCTCCCGTCCCTCGGTGGCCAAGGAACTGAAGCTCCAAGATCCTCTGGTCAATCAGTGCCAGCGACGGCGCCGACGATGATGATGGAACCTCTGGCACAGCACCGGGGGAGAAGTCATCAGGGAGGTTGGTTGGGAGAGTCTCCGCATTGGTGGGGTCCACTGGAGCCGAATCAGCTGAATCCACGCCCATCAGTAGTTCCAACGTATCGGTCCCAATTGTGCTCGATGGGTCCTACCAAAAGATGATCGAAATTGTGAGAACAGGTTTCACAACAGTTTCAATTTGCAAAGCCAATCCAAATCCTAATGAGTTACGGGATCTGTCCTGAGAATCACCATAAGGAACGTAATCTGTGACACCATCTTCAATGGGAGCTGCATCCACAGCAGACCCTTCATGCACAGCATCCTCAACAGCCCCTCCATGTGCAGCTTCATGCTCATCATCATCATCAACCAAAGCATCATCAGCAACCCCAGGCGGCGGAGGTTGCTGAGGCATTTGAATGTACCAAGCCCGAATGAAGATCATGTTGAGGTGTTGGACTCGTCGCGACTTAGATCAGGAAACCGCATCACAGCACATGTAGCCATGCACTTCGTATGAAAGATGGACTCTTAAAGAACCTAGCATGGAAGATGTTGCATACTCAGCCAGTGACACATGACCCCCAAAAAAACTGCATCACGTGGAACAGCAACATTTGCTAATGATTACTTAGTGCATGGTTCTTTGCATCCATGGTGCCCTGGGTTGTCGATCCTGGCGAAGGTTACGCAGGCAATGACTTATCAATTTCCTGATACCCCAAGCATCCGCATAGAGCTTGTTCTTGCTCGGCGCGTCTCGTGCGAAGTCGTCGGCCAACATCAGCTTCCAGTAGCGGACCACCTGACCCGAAAAAAAGATGCAACAACAGCTAAAGAGTGATAGAAACCAACGGTCAATGATTACATTATGTTTTGATTGCAAATCAGTCACATGCGTGAATCATGCCAAACCTTGAAGGTTAGCAAGATTAATAATGAGATTCAGTCATGAAATCAGAAAACAAAGAGCTGCCTCCGGATGAACCATTTTGACAGGAAAAGTTCGGGGAACACTTCCACTCCCTTCAAAGTCAAAGATGTCCACCCACGTTTCGGCTACTGGCCAAAGAATCTCAGCATTGAGATCAAGGGCGGTCCTTGGCCAATGAGGAAACCAAACACATCCCAGAATCACACGTGTTTTTTTGGTTGGCTTGTGAAACAATCTTTCGCGATAAAATCTAATTTCTGCAAGGTCCAAAGCAGTGAGAATGATACCGCCTATGGAAACCTATGGGAATCATGTAAACCCCATTACCAGCACCACACCCCAAACAAATTGAACCATGCATATATGTTTGGATTTTGGAATTTGCGCATTCAAGTGTCATGGAGGGGACGCCAGCAGATTCAACCGATGGCCATTCCAGCAAACCTCCAACCCTTCGAGTGCGTTGGCGAACGGCGAAAGATCCCTCCCACATCTCAGCCAATCCTTCCAAGGAATCATGCCCTGGGACATCGGCTTCCTCGAAGCTATCTGGCTCAGCAGGGAGAACCACTGCCATGATAGCAACTCGAATCGGAATGTGTTGTGATGTCTTGGCTTCAAAAGAAAATGGCTGCAGAAGAACTTGTTGTTCTCAGGCATTGGTGAACCAGGTGCTATTCTTTCATTGACTGGTTTCTGGATTAGGAATGTCTTCCGGTGGTGACAGGAAATAGGCCTGGTGGTGAAAGGAAGTAAACTTGCTGGTATAAGGACATGGATCCAATTGAATTCTTGAACTCGATGATTCATAATTCTGTTGAGGCTAATTGTGAATCCGCTGCCAAACCTGAGCTCCCTTCAATAGATTGAATCAACCATGGACCCTTCCACGCTGAGCATCCAGACCATGCCGTACCAGCCAGCAGCGAAGAAATCCACCTGCGTGGGTGGAAGCCAGGCTCAACAGTAATCATGAAGATTATGAACCTGAGGGGGATTGCCAGTAGTGTTACCTTGTTATGTTTTTGAAAATGTGTGCCATTTCTTTTACTGCTAGCAGCTGGTTAGGTGTTTCTCTGAACTGCGAGCCTATAGCCCAGCTGTTGTAACCGGAGCCCTTCGTGCAAGTACAGCTCTGCTCAATACATGTGCATGCACATGTGTGAACTGTGAGAAATTATAGTGATGCATCTGCAACCGCCACATTTCCCCATTTTTCCCAGCCAGCTTTTGTGAGCCGGTGATGTCAGAGCCGAATCTCCAACGCAGCAGCGATCTAAGGGCTTCCGGAAGCACTTTCAGAAGTGGCTGGACACTCCTGAGATTGAGATGCCAACGGTGCGATTCGATCACAGCCTGTTGGAATGCATTGGAATGCCAAACTAAGGATATCGACTTATAAAGTGGGTTCCCAGAATCTTACAGCTGTTTTCTTCCAACAGGTCCAACCCTAGGATCTACTTATGATTGAGCAAGGCTATTTCTTGGCTCTAGAATCTATCTCAATGATGTGTTTCTCTTCAAAGCTTGTCTCCGTTTGCTCCAATCATGCTTCGTGATTGGAACCTGGGCGATGTGCACGCATCTTCGAAATAAGAGCCAAGACGCGAGACCCAGTCGTCCTGGAACAACGATGTGTCACATAAAAAAAGTCAGTTTGGGAATGGGGCTGCGAGTGGGCTGGGAATATGTTGGCATGCACACACATGTGTATACCATGTGTTTATCATTCAAGACCACCAGCACTAATAGCGAAAACATGTGCAAGTATCGGATGGTTCAGTAGCTACTTGTGATGGGTGTTTTCTAATTTTCTCAGATCGAGAGAAAACAAGGAAGCTTGATTGCTCAGCAATTCTGTCCTTTGCTGTGCTGAGAGACTAGCTTGCGCACAATGCCGCCAGCGTCAAAGTTCTTGAGCATGCCACTCAAGGTCTGCAATGTCAGGACTCGGTCCTTAAAGGAAAGGAAGGATATGGAAGGATGCTACGGTAAGGTTCCAGCCTGTCTACTTATACATATGAAGCTGAGTAACTGCGGGGTCAAAGTAGAGGACCATCAGCACCTCTTCCCAGAACAGGTCGTCCATGTGATTCAAACCTACCGGGAACAACTGGGCGCAAACCGCTAGAGTGGGAAGCACAAGTGAACGTGATTGCGAAGTGCCATAGCTTGACAGCCACACAAATAGGCCTCTGGTCTCAAGATCCTTTCTGGCAGAAGGGTTGGCCGCCAAGAATCTTTCCATGACTAAGTCTTAAAGCTTTAAGCCAAACGCTCTGTGGATGTTAGCGTTGTTCTCCCACTCACCCACACGCAGCAACCAGTGCAGCAGCATGGTGGAGGGCGCACCTTCAAGGGCCCACACAGGGCCAATGCGGCCAAGCCCACACAGGGCCAACCAAGTCGGATGGTGCCAAAATGGCAACTGTTGACCCAAATGGCAACACTTCGCCAAGGATGCTTATGCACATGTACATAATGTGTAACATATATGGTATATATAACATATCTGGAGCTCACCTCATGTAAAACCAAAAAAGGTCCTTGTACAACAAGAAAAGGAGCTAGCTTTTTTAAAGGGCCCGGCCTAAAATTTTAGGGTCATTCGAGGCTCCAGGTATATAAATATACATAAATAAAGCAATTTCAAGAAATATACACATGTTTGTTTAGACGTTTCCAACAAAACTTGTGCATGATAACACAATGCACCGGAGAAGCAAAGCAAAACTCATCAACGCCTTGGGGAGATTCGACGGACCAGGCACCGAAGAGTCCCATGCATTGCTCCAGGCCTCGCAACATCACGTAGCACACGCTATATACCGTACACAGTTTGTACCATAACACCACAAGCCACGCCTGTCCCGGTTGCAATCCAACATCCCAATTTCTCGACGCGGGCGCCTGTCCAATTACACCACATGGATATAAATATACATCACCTCCATAAACCATTTCAAACAATTATACACAATAATTTATCATCTGTTTTGTACATTTATCACCATGACAGCAAAACAAAACCTGTCACCACCTTCGGAGGATTCAACGACAGTGGCACCGAAGAGTGCCCGGCAGTGCTGGAGGCCTCCAGCAACACACCGCACACACACACACACGCACACACACACACACGCACACTTACACACGATAGAATTTACATACCAGCGGTATACCATGCACAGAACTCACTATAACACTACAAGCCATGCCTGCCCGCATGGCGAATCAGCGTACCAAAAGTGCGGCAATGGCGCCTCACTTGATGCACTCACTACAACAATAAACGGATATAGTACATAACTCAATGGATAAGTTCCCCCTTTACTTCCCCTTCTTATTCATTTAAACACCAAATATAGCACATCATACACAAAAACCAGCGCACACACCATGCCTGCTGCCCAGCGGTTTGCGGTGAGCTTCCAATCCAGGCCTCCGCCGATAGCAATGGACAGAAGAAACCACTCAAAGTCCGTTACACGTTACATATATTTTGCGATGGTTACTCCACATTGCAGACTCCCTGCAGAGCCGTCCGAACCAATGCACAAAAAAAGATACGCCATTGCCGCCTGTGGAGGTTTCGACGAACACGCACCCTCAAAGCCCCAAACCTGCGGCGCATTCACATGGCAAGTGAACAACCGAAACAATCGAAAACAACCATATCGAGCGCCGTATCATACAATGCATTCAACCCAGAAGTGGGTCAACACACAAATTGTTGATGCACACCTACATCACATGACTCCAGGTGCAACATCATTACCGATGCCATATGTCCGCTTATTATGTTTATATATATATATACATATATGTATATAGTACATTCCACACCATAGCCCACCTGCGGAGTTGGTGGCTGCTGCATAGGTATATGTCCAAAAGGCCAAGATGTTTGGGTTGGAGCAGCTTGGCCAGACCAAGACGATCGCGCAGGAAACGATGCCGGTGTCGGCGTTCTGCTAGCAGAAGCGCTCGGAGCTGTGCCAGAAACGCTCGAAGCTGGGCCAGAAACGTGCGGAGCCCTGCTCGAAGCACCTGGAGCCTGCCACACACAGCAAACATAGACACACAGTTTAAAGAAAAAAAACAAACCAAGATAAATGTAACGCACAAAATGAAAAACACACAACACAATTATCCGACCAACTAGACCTAGCATGCTCAGCCAATCCAATTTCATTACAACACATCATTGAACTTTGATAGCGCCCCCGAACAGCCCAACGCACCTCATGTCGTGCCGGCACCTTCTCGTATTTTTTTTGCGTGTCTCTCACCTGTCAGATCACAACAAAACAAAAACATACAAACACAACGAAATAATTTCAATCATCACCGAACAAGGCAAA
This sequence comes from Symbiodinium kawagutii, assembly GCA_009767595.1. Taxonomy (NCBI): domain Eukaryota; class Dinophyceae; order Suessiales; family Symbiodiniaceae; genus Symbiodinium; species Symbiodinium kawagutii. The sequence continues at coordinate 9,018 of VSDK01011144.1, read as the reverse complement.
GACATTTTAAAAGCAAAGCAACACACCCAAATCCTGCAAATGCATTCATTCCCACAGCAGATCGAACCTTCTGCGCGCAGGATGAGTCAATTGGACGCAAACCCTGCCACACAAGCACCGACCATGTCCACATTGAACTAAAACATCAAACAAAGAACTACCAGCGATGACCATGCCTCGGGCCCATTCTCAAATTGAACGCGTCGGCAAACGCCAACCTAGCAACCAATAACAAAACATACCCAAATACGAATACGACGAAAAACTAACAACCAGCCGAATTGTCAGCCTCGGAAGCATCGAACGGAACATTAAGCACGGCAGCGATCTGCGCAAGGTTTGATTCGCCATTGCTGTCCACAGTAAAATGCAGACCATGCTCTCGAGGATAGGTGTTCATGTGCATGAACTCCATGACAAATCCACGCCAGACCTTGCCCACTCCGTTCGGAAACTCACTCATTTTGGCAGTCCATTTTTTGGCAACAGTGTGCAACGCCGAGTGAAAATTCGTTTCCGCTTGCTCAATCGTCTCCAAGTCGATGAATTTCCACGTTCTGCTCATTTCATGGAGGCAAATATTGTCCAAGTGTATATCTTTGCTCCACATGACATTCGACATTTCCATTCGCTGCACCGCCAACAAAAAATGCACAAACAGTGCAGCAAGTTGCGCATCCCTCTCGTCTGGCTTGGGCATCCTGGAATAATGAGTCAGTACAGCATGCATCGTCGGCCCAACGAATTCACTCAACAAGGTATCCACATTATACTCAGTACCGGTCTGACCACGCAACATTTGAATCCTAGTCCCAAATTGACGAGGTAGGTGCTTGGCGCATGGATAACTTTGCACGGCTTGATATCCCGCAAACTCACCAGGATGCAAATTCTGGTACTTGCTCACATACGTCTCCGTAAACAACTTGACCACCATCTTCGAACTCCGCAGCTTGTAACAATCTCGAGCTTGTCCGTGCGCATAGAACTCCATGACATCCCGCTCTTGATTGCCATCTGCAAACTCAATGATGATCTCATACGCCTTCCCCAGACATTTGCCTCTGGCTTGATTTAATCTCTGATTGGACCAATAGGCGCACGGATTATGATCAATACGGAAGTGCACCACTCCGCGATCCATGGCCCAAAGCGGATCAACAAAAATGTCTTGTTACTGCAAGTGCACTAGATATCGATCACATGTGCAAACCAATTGCACCAATGCTAACCACACCGTGTGCAAGACCACCTAACCAGCTCACATGTGGGGTCACACTAGCCTTCCAATTTAAAATGAACATTGTATGCAATTAGAAGACGCGATCACCAGTCCGGCTCACACGTCGTTTTCAGTCAAATCAGCTCTAAGTGACCTGAAAGACCAAAAGCCGCGCGTAAAGAAGTGCCGAAACATTGTTTCCAGCATGCCACTAGATGATGCTTCAAACAACTTGACCGAGATGATCGCATGTGTGCAAACGATATCCACACACACACACCAACAACTCGAATTCCTCAAACAACCAACAACAAATGAAAACATAATTCATATTTGTTCAGACCAATCGAATGTGTTTTTATTTTTACCAAAGAGCAGTTTTCCACGTCCAACACATCAGGTCGATGGATTTCACAGTCCGCGTTATCCATCTCATCCAGAAGTAATTGCAAATTGCAGCAAATGCCACGGAGATCCCAGCCCCACAGCCGCTGTGAAACAAGATATGCACACACCATGAAATCACCAATCCAGCTCATTTATAGCAACAGAATAACTTCATCCACATAATGCACAACCACACTTCCGAGGACTGGTGTTCATGTGCATGAACTCCATGACAAATTCACGCCAGAGCTCCCACACTCCGTTCGGAAACGGCTCCATTTTGTCAATCCATTTTCTGGCGACAGTGTATAACGCCGCATGAAAGTTCCGTTCCACTGGCTCAAACGATCCCAAGTTGATGAATTTCCACGTTTTGCTCATTTCATGGAGGCAAATATTCTCGAAGCGTATATCTTTGTTCCACATAACATTCAACATTTCCATTTGCTGCACCGCCAACAAAAAGTGCACAAACAGATCAGGCATCATCGGCCCAACAAATTCACTCAACAAGGCATCTACTTCATGCACAGAACCAGTCTGACCACGCACCTTTTGAATCCCAGTCCCAAATTGACACAGTAGATGCTTAGCGCATAGATAACTTTGAACAGCTTGGTATCCCGCAAACTCACCAGAATGTAAATACTTGTATTTGTTCACATACACCTCCGTAAAAAACTTGACCACCATCTTCAAACTCCGCAGCTTGTAACAATCTCGAGCTTGTCCCTGCGCATAGAAATCCATGACATCTCGCTCTTGAATGCCATCTGCAAACTCAATGATGATCTCATACGCCTTCCCCAGACATTTGCCCCTGGCTTGATTTGATTTCTGGTTGGACCAATGAGCGCACGGATTATTATCAATACCGAAGAGCAACACTCCACGATCCATGGCGCAAAGCGGATCAACAAAAATAACACGTCAGTGGAAGTGCACTAGATATCGATCACATGTGCAAACCAATTGCAGTAATGCTAACCACACCGTGTGCAAGACCACCTAGCCAGCTCACTCGCAGAACACACTAGTTTCTTAATTTAAAATTAACTTTGTATGCAATCACAAGACGCGATCACCAGTCCGGCTCACACGTCGATTTCAGTCAAATCGACTCTAAGTGACCTGCAAGACCAAAAGCCGCGCGTAAAGAGGTGCCAATGCATGGTTTCCAGCATGCCACTAGATGATGCTTCAAACGACTCGACCGAGATGATCGCATGTGCACAAACAATATCCACACAAACACTCACACACACACACACCAACAACTCGAATTCCTCAAACAAAAAACGAAACAATGAAAACACGATTCATATTTTTACCGGGAATTGATTTTCTACGTCAAACACATCAACTCGATGGATTTCACAGTCCGCGTTATCCATCTCATCCAAAAGTAAATGCCGATTGCAGCAAATGCCACGGAGATCCCAGCCTCGCAGCCTCTGCACACCGCGCAACACCAGCAAACTTCAGCAACATTCCTTTTTTTTCCAACACACGGGCACGAAGGATCCAGAGTGCACCCAAGTCAACTACGACATTCATTCCGATGGAAACACGCACTTGGTCAACTCCATCACACACTTAACGTGTGCATCACTCCAACAATGTCGGCCACAAAAAGCCGCGCAGACCAACTTTTCCAAGGTACGCAAAAGATTCAGCACTTGGGGTGTTTCCAAGACCTCGACGATACTATTATCACCCTGCCACAACTCCTTCGCCGCCGCGAAATGAATCAATCGCCAATCACAGCAGCACAACGGAACATGCACATCGAGTGATCCAGCGGACGCAAAGAGGTCATAATGCCACCAATTCGCACGGGACACAAAACCAATCCACTTCAGTGCTCCAAGGTGCTTTCATCCTAAAGGTGTTTTGGTAGATTGTCTATATCTATCTCTATCTTAGTTTTGGTATATCCTGAAGTCCAACTCATTGACAATGCTGATCTTAGATCTTGAATGCACTGTACAAGAGCAATGCGCTGAACAAGCGATGTGCGTTGAACAAGCGCTTGATTTGATTAGTTGTCATTGTTAGTTTTATTTCCTGTTTCCCATGTTTAACCCTCGTGCCAGCGAAATGCCAGAACAGGCGCAGCACTCAGTTCTGAAGGGTGGGATGGATGTCATCACAATACAACAGACGGTGTCTTTAGAGCGCGGTAATTGCAGTCGGTAAGTCAGAGCAGTTGATTTAAACCAATGCAAACAACAACCATACATAATCCTTGATGATGGTCAATCAAATCACTTCCCAAAACAACTTCAGACGGTTGACAGGTTAGTAGATCTTGCAAATGTTGTTTGATGTCATCCTGATTGAGGTGTTCAGGTGGATCTTCTTTGACTTCAGTGATGGTCTGGACCGCGTCAGCTGTCGGGAAAACGGATTCCAACCAACCATCGAAAGATGGGATTGCGCTGTACAAGCGCTTGGTTGCCGGCATGCAACCTGCAGGTTTTGGAATCCGTTTTGCCACTGGGGGAATGTGTTGAAAGAGACACCTGGTATCTTTGAAAATCACACGCCCTTGCAAAGGGGTTGCATCGCTGAAAAGCGACCGGGTGCTGGACAAGCGCCAGTGATTTTCAAAGATACCACCCACTGAAAGATGTGGGAAGCCTACGCTGAACAAGCTGTAGCCCAACATTCAGAGTAAGCACACCGGCTGCACCTGGTGTGTTTACGCTGAGTGTTCATGGGGTCATGCATGCACGCACGCACACATGGCGCATCACATATGTAGGTCCCATGTGTTGTGTGGTAATTAGAATAATTTTACTGCGTGATACTGCATGTGAGATTAAACTGACTAGTCTTATATGTGCAGCATTCCTACTATGCATGTCTGATCATTTTGCAGCACAAGTACTGATGTAGATCCGGTGTGTATGTGTGATCCTGGCACCAGTTTTGTACAAGTATTGAATTCAATACTGGTCAATGCGTTCATGGTACAAGCAATGAACACACACACACACTACACACACACACACACACACACACGCACACGCAAACACACATACACACAGACACGCACACACACACGCACGCTACCCCGCATCAATATTTCCAGATGTTTGTCATTCAAAAGTGGTCCCAACTAGTAAATATATTCCAGATGCTTATCAGTCAAACTGGGTCCGACATAGAACATGATTGGTGCAGATATGGTATATGGGTACCATCATCGCTGGACAAGCGTTGTTGAAAAGAGTGGTGCACAACCGCTAAAGCGCTGAACAAGCGGATCTGTTTATAATGCTAGCGTTGAACCAGGCCGAGCTAGGAGCAATTTGTTCTTGATATGTGATATGATTTTTTAAACAGTCTCCAACCTGAATATGCTGTTAGCAAAGGTTTGCTCATATGCCCTCAATCAAACCCAAATTATCCCCTGACATGCGCTGTGCAAGCGCTATGCGCTGTACAAGCGGTTTCTTGCGTTGGACAAACGATACAACTTAATGACACACTAGCGGACTATACCTCTTCCCCAGCTGCGGCTTCTCTGAGGCCGCAGCGCTGAAATCCTGGTTCATCCACATGGTTCATCCACAGTGTTCCTTGGCGCAGCTCAGGTTTGAAAGGCTGAAGATGAACCCCTGAAAGTAGCGAGACTCACAACCCTGTGGTTTGAAACGCGTACCACTGATTTTTTCATCCTCGCTGCGGCAGCCATGGTAGGACGGTGTAGGCTGCTGCATATTGGCTTTTGCTCTGCCATGAACAGATTGGTTCACTGAAGCTGTGTTACAATGGAAACAAGTTGACTTATTGCTGCTATCGATCCACAGGTGTAGACCTTTGAAAACTAATAGTATATGTTTGGTGCTTTATAGCTGGTTGAATCCAATGCTATTCATTGCAGAGCTCTTGCCGATCACGTCAGGCCGCACAGGCCAATTTGCACAATGGACAATGGTTGCTTGCTAGTTTCTCTAAGATGATTAGTTCTCCTGGGGGTATCTTCACTTGAATTGACTATATGATTTTGTCGTTATTGTTTTTTTGTTTGCGCTACCCATGTTGTTTACTCTGCAGTATTTCCTTCGTAGTACACTGTCCAGTGCGCAAATGGCAAAACCGTGGCCGCCTCTACCTCTTGGCCTTCTTTGAAGGCTTGTCAGCGCTCGCATCCTTGCGCTTGTTCTTGCCCTTGTCGTCCTTGGGCTTGTCATCCTTGGGCTTCTCGTCCTTGCCCTTGTCCACCTTCTTGCCGGTGTCCTCTTTGAGGGGCTGGCTCTTCATCT
>VSDK01011143.1:54217-124568 GCA_009767595.1 Symbiodinium kawagutii | reverse complement strand
TTCATTTCATTCATTTCATTCATTTCATTCATTTCATTCATTTCATTCATTTCATTCATTTCATTCATTTCATTCATTTCATTCATTTCATTCATTTCATTCATTTCATTCATTTCATTCATTTCATTCATTTCATTCATTTCATTCATTTCATTCATGTCATTCATTTCATTCATGTCATTCATTTCGTTCATTTCGTTCATTTCGTTGATTTCGTTCATTGCGTTCATTTCATTCATTTCAACCATTTCGTTCATGACATTCCTTTCATTCATTCCATTCATTCATTCATTCATTTATTCATTCTTTCATGCGTTCTTTCATTCATTCATTCATTCATTTCATTTTTTTGCTGGTTTCACTTAATTCCTTTCATTTGTTGCATTCATTTCATTTCATTCCATTGATTTCATTCATTTCATTCATCTCATTCACCTCATGTATCTCATTCATCTCATTCATCTCATTCATCTCATCCATCTCATTCATCTCATTCATTCATTCATCTCATTCATTCATTCATTCATTCATTCATTCATTCATTCATTCATTCATTCATTCATTCATTCCATTTTTTTGCTGGTTTCACTTAATTCTGTTCATTTGTTGCATTCATTTCATTTCATTCCATTGATTTCATTCATTTCATTCATCTCATTCACCTCATGTATCTCATTCATCTCATTCATCTCATTCATCTCATTCATCTCATTCATCTCATTCATTCATTCATTCATTCATTCATTCATTCATTCATTCATTTCATTCATTTCGTTCTTTTTTTGTCATTTCAAATCATTCCATGTCATTCATTTCATTCATTTCATTCATTTCATTCATGTCATTCATTTCATTCATTTCATTCATTTCATTCATGTCATTCATTTCATTCATTTCATTCATTTCATTCATTCATTCCATTCCATTTCATTTCATTTCTTGTCATGTCATCTCATGTCATTTCATTTCATTTAATTTCATCCTTCCCTTCCTTCCGTCCTTCATTCCTTCCCTCCTTCTTTCCTTCCTTCCATTTCATTAATTTCATTCATTTCATTCATTTCATACAATTCATTCATTTCAATCATTTCATTCATTTCATTCATTTCATTCATTTCATTTATTTCATTCATTTCGTTCATTTCATTCATTTCATCCATTTCATTCATTCATTCAGTCAGTCTTTCGGTCATTCATTCTTTCATTCATTTCATTCATTTCATTCATTTCATTCATTTCATTTCATTTATTTCATTCATTTCATTTCATTCCGTTTCATGCATTTCATTCATTTCATTTCATGCATTTCATTCATTTCGTTCATCTCATTCATCTCATTCATTCAATCATTTTATTTTATTTCATTTCATTTCATTTGATTTGATTTCATTTCATTTCATTCATTTCATTCATTTCATTCATTTCATTCATTTCACTCATTTCATTCATTTCATTCACTTCATTCATTTCATTCAATTCATTCATTTCATTCATTTCATTCATTTCATTCATTTCGTTTGTTTCATGTAATTCATTTGATTTGCTTCATTTATTTCATTCATTTTATTCATTTCATTCTATTCGTTCTTTTCATTCATTTCACGTCATGTCATTTCATTTCATTCATTTCATGTCATGTCATTCCATTTCATTCATTTCATCAATTTCGTTCATTTCATTCATTTCATTCATTTCCTTCATTTCCTTCATTTCCTTCATTTCCTTTATTTCCTTTATTTCCTTCGTTTCCTTCATTTCCTTCATTGCATTCATTGCAATCCAATCCAATCTAATCCCGTCCCATCCCATCCCATCCCATCCCATCCAATCCATTCCAACCCAATCCAATCCAATCCTATCCAATCCAATCCAGTCCAACCCAATCCAACTCAATCCAATCCAATCCAATCCATTCCATTTCCATGCAATGTCATGTCATTCATGTCACTCATTTCATTTCGTTTCATTTTCTTTCATTTCATTTCCTTTCGTCGCATTTCCTTTCGTTCCATTTCATTTCATTTCATGTCCTTTCATGCATTTCATTCATTGCATTCACTGCACTCATCTCATTCCTCTCATTCATCTCATTCATCTCATTCATGTCATTCACTTCACTCATCTCATTCATTCCATTCCATTCCATCCCATTCCATTCTATTCCATTACCATTCCATTCCATTCCATGTTCAGGCCAAGAATCTCCACCACCGGACCCGCTGCGCTTGCAGCCGCAGGTCCTGTCCGCGGCTGTTGGGAAAAAGGAAACCACCCCACTCGTTGATCTTTTCGCGCCTGCAGCCTTTGGAGCTGGAGGGCTCCGCCACGCCAAGCACGGACGGTGTGCCCGCTCGACAAGCGCAGAACGCCTGCCGGGCGCTGGGCGCTTGGTGGATCACCCCATTGGGCACTCGCGCCTCCTCGGCCAAGGGCGCCAAACACGTGCTGCCCCCAGCGCACGTGGCCAGCAAGGTTCCGGAGGTCATCGTGGAAGGGGACACCACAAGGGCAGTGCTCCTTCCAAGACTCACCGGCAGCCACCGCTACCCAGGTCTGGTACCCTCCAGGCTCTGGGCAGCGGTGGTAAAAGGCCGGTTCCAGCCTCGGCATCAAAAAGCTGTTCAAGATGACGTCTTGCACAGGAACAAATAACTTTACAACCACCTGAGGGACACCAGACACGGGAACCTGTTCAAGATGACGTCTTGGACAGGAACAAATCACTTTACAACCACCTACGGGAACACCAGACACGGGAACCTGTTCAAGATGACGTCTTGGACAGGAACAAATCACTTTACAACCACCTACGGGACACCAGACACGGGACCCTGTTCAAGACGACGTCTTGGACAGGAACAAATCACTTTACAACCACCTACGGGACACCAGACACGGAACCTGTTCAAGATGACGTCTTGGACAGGCACAAATCACTTTACAACCACCTACGGGACACCAGACACGGGAACCTGTTCAAGATGACGTCTTGGACAGGCATAAATCATTTTACAACCACCTACGGGACACCAGACACGGGACCCTGTTCAAATCACTTTACAACCACCTACGGGACACCAGTTGCGGGAACCTGTTCAAGATGACGTCTTGGACAGGAACAAATCACTTTACAACCACCTACGGGACACCAGACACGGGACCCTGTTCAAATCACTTTACAACCACCTACGGGACACCAGTTGCGGGAACCTGTTCAAGATGACGTCTTGGACAGGAACAAATCACTTTACAAGAACCTACGGGACACCAGACACGGGAACCTGTTCAAGATGACGTCTTGGACAGGAACAAATCACCTTACAACCACCTACGGGACACCAGATGCGGGAACCTGTTCAAGATGACGTCTTGGACAAGAACAAATCACTTTACAACCACCTACGGGACACCAGACACGGGAACCTGTTCAAGATGACATCTTGGACAGGAACAAACCACTTTACTCCTCACCTACGGGACACCAGACACGGGAACCTGTTCAAGATGACGTCTTGGATAGGAACAAATCATTCTACAACCACCTACGGGAAACCAGATACGGGAACCTGTTCAAGATGACGTCTTGGACAGGAACAAATCACTTTACAACCACCTACGGGACACCAGACACGGGAACCTGCGCAAGATGACGTCGTGGACAGGAACAAATCACCTTACAACCACCTACGGGACACCAGACACGGGAACCTGTTCAAGATGACGTCTTGGACAGGAACAAATCACTTTACAACCACCTACGGGACACCAGATACGGGAACCTGTTCAAGATGACGTCTTGGACAAGAACAAATTACTTTACAAGAACCTACGGGACACCAGTTACGGGAACCTGTTCAAGATGACGTCTTGGACAGGAACAAATCACTTTACAACCACCTACGGGACACCAGTTACGGGAACTTGTTCAAGATGACGTCTTGGACAAGAACAAATCACTTTACAAGAACCTACTGGACACCGGACACGGAAACCTGTTCAAGATGACTTCTTGGACAGGAACAAATCACTTTACAAGAACCTACGGGACACCAGACACGGGAACCTGTTCAAGATGACGTCTTGGACAGGAACAAATCACTTTACAACCACCTATACGGGACACCAGTTTCGGGAACCTGTTCAAGATGACGTCTTGGACAAGAACAAATCACTTTACAACCACCTATACGGGACACCAGTTTCGGGAACCTGTTCAAGATGACGTCTTGGACAAGAACAAATCACTTTACAACCACCTATACGGGACACCAGTTTCGGGAACCTGTTCAAGATGACGTCTTGGACAAGAACAAATCACTTTACAACCACCTAGGGGGACACCAGACACGGGAACCTGTTCAAGATGACGTCTTGGACAGGAACAAATCACTTTACAACCACCTACGGGACACCAGTTGCGGGAACCTGTTCAAGATGATGTCTTGGACAGGAACAAATCACTTTACAACCACCTACGGGACACCAGTTGCGGGAACCTGTTCAAGATGATGTCTTGGACAGGAACAAATCATTCACAGGACACCGGGACACCAGACACGGGAACCTGTTCAAGATAACGTCTTGGACAGGAACAAATCACTTTACAACCCCCTACGGGACACCAGTTACGGGAACCTGTTCAAGATGACGTCTTGGACAGGAACAAATCACTTTACAACCCCCTACGGGACACCAGTTACGGGAACCTGTTCAAGATGACGTCTTGGACAGGAACAAATCACTTTACAACCCCCTACGGGACACCAGTTACGGGAACCTGTTCAAGATGACGTCTTGGACAGGAACAAATCACTTTACAACCCCCTACGGGACACCAGTTACGGGAACCTGTTCAAGATGACGTCTTGGACAGGAACAAATCACTTTACAACCCCCTACGGGACACCAGTTACGGGAACCTGTTCAAGATGACGTCTTGGACAGGAACAAATCACTTTACAACCCCCTACGGGACACCAGTTACGGGAACCTGTTCAAGATGACGTCTTGGACAGGAACAAATCACTTTACAACCCCCTACGGGACACCAGTTACGGGAACCTGTTCAAGATGACGTCTTGGACAGGAACAAATCACTTTACAACCCCCTACGGGACACCAGTTACGGGAACCTGTTCAAGATGACGTCTTGGACAGGAACAAATCATTCACAGGACACCGGGACACCAGACACGGGAACCTGTTCAAGATGACGTCTTGGACAGGAACAGATCACTTTACAACCATGCGCCATGCCAATTTCACGGCAGTCTCTCATGCTTCAGCGTTTGTGTTATGGGAAGGAATCGATCGAAGTCAAAGCGCCACCCCTGCCACGGAAAAATCACAATTGCAAGACATCGGATGATCAGGTGAGGTTGCGTTTACATTAAGGAAAACATATGGAGAACGTCTCCATGTGCTCAAAGTACCACACCTGCCACAGAAAATCACAATTGCAAGACATCTGATGATCAGGTGAGGTTGCAATTACATTGCGGAAAGCACATGGAGGACGTCTCCATGTACTCAAAGTACCACACCTGACACAGAAAATCACAATTGCAAGACATCTGATGATCAGGTGAGGTTGCAATTACATTGCGGAAAGCACATGGAGGACGTCTCCATGTACTCAAAGTACCACACCTGACACAGAAAATCACAATTGCAAGACATCTGATGATCAGGTGAGGTTGCATTTACATTGCGGAAAACATATGGAGGACGTCTCCATGTGCTCAAAGTACCACGCCTGCCACAGAAAATCACAATTGCAAGACATCTGATGATCAGGTGAGGTTGCAATTACATTGCGGAAAGCACATGGAGGACGTCTCCATGTACTCAAAGTACCACACCTGACACAGAAAATCACAATTGCAAGACATCTGATGATCAGGTGAGGTTGCATTTACATTGCGGAAAACATATGGAGGACGTCTCCATGTGCTCAAAGTACCACACCTGCCACAGAAAATCACAATTGCAAGACATCGGATGATCAGGCGAGATTGCAATTACATTGCGGAAAACATATGGAGGACGTCTCCATGCGCTCAAAGTACCACGCCTACCACAGAAAATCACAATTGCAAGACATCTGATGATCAGGTGAGGTTGCAATTACATTGCGGAAAACATATGGAGGACGTCTCCATGTGCTCAAAGTACCACGCCTGCCACAGAAAATCACAATTGCAAGACATCGGATGATCAGGCGAGATTGCAATTACATTGCGAAAAACATATGGAGGACGTCTCCATGTGCTCAAAGTACCACGCCTGCCACACAAAACCAAGATCCCACGCACCAACGAAGACCTTGCAACCTCCAACACTTGAAAAAACACAACATGTGCACCACAGTCTTGAACGTGCACAGGCGACCCAGATCAGGCAGGAAAGGCTTTGAGCGACACGTACCACCTTTTCAGCCACGATGAAGTCTCTCGCGTGCACAGGCGACCCAGAAGTCGCGCGCACAGGAACAAACCACTTTACAACCACCTACGGGACACGAGACACGGGAACCTGTTCAAGATGACGTCTTGGACAGGAACAAAGCACTTTACAACCACCTACGGGACACCAGACACGGGAACCTGTTCAAGATGACGTCTTTGACAGGAACAAATCACTTTACAACCACCTACGGGACACCAGATACGGCAGATACGGGAACCTGTTCAACATGAAGTTTTGGCATAATTTCTATCTGGCTAAAGTTGATGTTTCCTTTTTGATGGTCCGGCTTGTGAAGTTTGGAATTTGCTATGAATCCATGGTGATGCCAGCTGTGAGAACGGGCAAACATTTTGCATATCCAGGCTGATGATGGGTTGGCGCATGTTGGCCACTCAAGAGCTGGGATGACCAATTGAGAGCCAGCCAGCATCCCCAACTATGCCGGAATGTGCAGCTGGGGATGCGCTGGGATATAAACACGAAAACAATCGAATGATAGCCCCCATAACACGGTTGGTGCCCATGGCAGCCCGGCAGTTTTGGAGACGCCGGCCACAAGTTCCCCGCAACAACTGTCACGCTCTGAACCCTTCTTGGTGCAACAAAAATGCAGTTCAAGCAGCGACTCCACGGCATCCTCCACCCCATCCTCCGCCGCATCCATAGCCGCAATGTTCCTCGGAGATGCCGCTCGAACATTGACGCGGCAACCTCTGGAAGCCGATCAAATCGTAACTTGTACATCCCAACACCAAGTACAACAGTAGTCCCTACAAGCAGCCTTCTTTGAGGCACCCGACCATGCGTCCACCATGGCCTGAAAAAAAAACATACAAGAAGCGATTAAAAAAAAGAGAGTCGCACGCCGTGAGCGAGTGAATTTTGGCCGAAAGTCATCATGAGTCTTGATTGCAACTCTACTTATCAGTGGACTAGACTTAGCCGTGCTAGGTGAAACCAGGTCACCTGCAAGTCACTATAATAACGTGATTGTTGATCATTGCAGTCAATCATTCTTCTGGTTGTTGTTTTGATGATCGTAAGAGATTATTGATAGTGGTTGATCATGGCTTCCCCCATTCAAGGATGGCCCATTGTGATACACGGATAGTACTGATAGTACTGATGTTGGCTATCCACCTTCCCAGTTGGCATTTCACCGATCAACCAGCTAGTTGCCAATGGTATCAATATATAATCATTCCCAGGATATACCACCAGGTCCTTCCACCTGGGGGTGTCTATGGTTCTGCCCCTCTCGTGGCAGCCCATAGGCTTGGGGCTATGGGCACCAGGAAACAGCACCTGGTCGTGGTTTCGACCAGCTGCCAACTTCACATGCCAACAACTGAGCTCGGACCGGACATCTCTCAGGGACATCACTCGGACCCGTTCACCCTGTCCCATAGATGACATCTGTCTGGTCTTCGTGATACATCGCAATGGTTCTTGCATCACTGGTCATATCTGCATAAATGTGTGCACTAGGACCAGAAACCGAGGGATAATGAAAATGCTTGGTTAAACCTAAACATAATAACAACAATCAAGGATAGTATCCATTTCTTGCTGTTGAATGTTTACCATGACCACTTGTGCGCTTGCGTAGCTTGCTACATCCACTCACTAGTGATCAAACATTTCTCTTGTGCATTTTGCCGTCATTCAAAATAATGGTTATGTATCATGATCTTATTGACTATCAAACCATCATTTCCGGCGGTGTCGACAAAATGCTGGCATTGAGCAATGCCTCACATCACACGATACCACAACTGTGACCCCAACAAGGTCGCAGCTGATAGCATAATCACTCGCGGCCAATGATGGTTTGTAATGGCTCTTAGTGATCTTTACTAACAATGACTCTTGGTGGCAGTTACTATTTGCAATCAGAATTATGGTGGCTAAAAATCATAATAATCCCTGATGGTGCTTAGCTAAAAATGGTTTCTAATCGTGAATAATGATCATGTTGATAACTAAGGATCGGGTAATTACTGGTGGATTACTATCAACAACACAAAGGGTCATGAATGCTGGTTACTCATGATTACTATTGGTGGCAATTACTGTTGGTAATCACAATCATTGTGGCTAATAATGATAGCAATCATTGATGGTGGCTAGTAATGGTGATACTGGTAAGTAACCAGTATTCTTGATAGATCATCGTCGCTTTGTGGTTTAGAAGTCGTAAAGTAATGATGGCTCAACGGTGGGCAATCCCAACATCTCTGCGAGAGATGGGCACCCAGGCCACCCAAATGGCTACTGCTGTGAAGGAAAAAGCCAGAGAAGGCCCTGGTGAAATGCTCAAAAGCCATTATATCTTTGAATTTATCAGTGACAATACTGTCATAGCAATAGTTTGAATCAATATTTTCATTCTTGCCCAGCCCTGGTTAGCTATAGCGCTTATGATAGTGACTAATGATGGATGACAATGGTTTATGATGGCTAATAATTGTAGCGAATAGTTTGTTGTGGTTCATTTTTGATCCAGGATTGTTGGTGATGGGTAATAATGGCTGATGGCCTTCATACTGATATTGGTCTTTATAATTTGTGGTGGCTCACTGCTGATTCTGGTTCATATCGGTACTGCTAGACACTGATGGCTGATTGTTGATGATTGTCACCTCCATAATCAACGATGATGAATCATTGACCATTGTACTATTGATTGGGTTCTGCATGCAGGTGCATCAATGTGGTTGACAAAGAATGGTCTCATGGGGACGAATATTCTATAGCCATCTAACAGGACAAATCATAGAGACTCACTAGACAATTTCATAGGACAATGTTTGGCAATGTCAAAGGGGCTCACTAAGCAATTGGATGGAGACTCACTATTTGTCCCACTGGAAAACCAATATCTGAAAGCGCTTATGGACAACCCCGGGATCAGTGTCTGCATCGAGATATTTGGAGACTTGGTGATCAATTCTGCATGGCTTTCACAAATGAAATGGGATCACTTAAAGCACTTACCACAATGATGATGATCATTGGCCATCCTTGATAGCCAAAAGAATTGTTTAATTGCAAAGAAAGGTTCACCTACAATAGCCATCTTAATCAAATGATTCCCAGAAATATTCCTACTGATGATAACTAGTTCATGGTCACTAATGACTAATAATTACTAATTACGCCAGTTCTGCATTGTGCAACCCAAAAGTCATGGGTTTGCAATGAGTTTCAGGTTGAGCCATAGTGTTTCAACTCCATACTAGTTGTACTTCAAACTATGGATTGACGACGGAATACTTGGCATTTACATAGACAGGGGCCCGAAAATCTGCCAGTACCACGATCAAATGTTGCCAAGAATCCATGGCGGAGGCAACACCAGCATTGTTATAGTCATTAAAGCTCTGTTCTAAATAATCAGCCTCTTGTTGGCTTGCATCCATTTCAACGCAAAAATGGAAGAACCATAGTTTAGACCACTCTCAACTGCTATCAATTGGTTTTTTGGCCTCAAAGTTTACCAATTACCAGGGCAAAGCGCTGCCACTCCCCTGAACCTGGGGGGAAATCGTTACCAAAAGGGCACCATGATCCACCAATGAACACCGTTTTCAAACAATACCAAGCGCTTTACACACGAATGGCCAAACAATCATAGAACGGTGACAGTAGCAATGAACCAGTAAGTCCCATTCTTGCCAACTGGTACATCAGACAGCACTAACAACGAACAACCCCCAGGCTTACTAAGCCTAGTAATATCAACCGCCATCAGGTATCGCACATCAATGTCAACTAATAATACCACCTACCAGCCATCAAGTGTTACTCACCATCTACAACCATGTTCCATCCTCAATAATCACTATCAATCAACCCCTATCATATCACAATTAATCGTCATATTTGCCATTCTCGACCACTACTACTAACCACTATGATCAGCCATCCCTAAGCATCAATGAATCATCATTGCGCCAGAAAGTAACCGTCATTACTACAAGGTGGGGCCCCCTGTAATGCCGAGTTTTCTAACGAGGCACTACCTGGAGTCCCCCTTTGCTCCACCCCCCCCGGCCTTGCCAAACATGCGGCGCAGGCCGCAGCCTTGCTCGAAATAGAAAGCAAATTGCTTGGAGAACCAGCAATGGAGTACCCATTGGTATCTCATAGCTGGGATCACATCCAATGGGTATTCCATTTTTGTCAATGGAATTCAGTGGTACCATGGAGTAGAAAGTAAAACGAGCAAGAGCAACTACTGCAAACACTGCAAACACTGCAAACACTGCAACTTGGGTTGGCTATTTCATTTCTTCACTTCAATGTCACTCCTTCACTCAAGCAAAAATCACCCTTGTTTAAAAGACAAACCAACTACAGATAAGGGATGTTCCACTTCTAGGTTAATTTACCAGAAGGCAATACTAATAGTCCTGCGTTAT
Source organism: Symbiodinium kawagutii (assembly GCA_009767595.1). Lineage (NCBI taxonomy): Eukaryota > Dinophyceae > Suessiales > Symbiodiniaceae > Symbiodinium > Symbiodinium kawagutii. The sequence continues at coordinate 113,676 of VSDK01011143.1, read as the reverse complement.
TGGTAGACACTAATTATGTTATTCCTGGTCATGCACTAATGTTATTAGCTAGTACTTGGTGAATAACTGGAATTCATGCTTGGCATTTTGTAAACAATGGCTACTGTATGTTTATGTTCGTCCATATTTGCTATGGTTGCATTAAAAGTAAGAACAAAAGAAATATGTGAAAACGGGGATCACCACCACAATTAGAATCGAACGAATACTTACTAATAGTGGATTGAAACTAAGACGGTTTGATGCTAAACACCTTTATTTCAACATGCTCACAAGTTCAACATGTTTCTATTTGAACCTCACTTGCGAACTATTTACTAATAGTAAATATGTTAGTCAAACTAACGTGCATCAATACTCGAACTATCAGAATCAATCAAACAAACAAAATTGTTTGATACTAATAATCACTAACCAATACAAACTAATACTGTTTGTTACAAGTAAGTCGGAGTAACAGCACTACTAATACTCACTACTCAAACCATAGATTCCCGCTCGGCTTTCGGCTGGCTTCGGGCGCTGGGTTGGCCTTGCGGAGCTGGGGCTCAGATTTTGTGGCATCATCAACACAGGCCCTTGATAAGTTGAAACACTGTACAAATAGGAGAAATTGGGGCAGTAGACTTCTACTGGCTGACTGAGTTTTGAAACCACTTTTAAGTGAGAACCCCAGCTTGCAGGACTCCGGTTTTCGGACAGGAGGAACATGGAACGTGAAGCCTTAATATCGAAATTGCGTTCTGAATGTGCAGTTTATGCATACTACATCTGCAGTGCATCTGCACAATTATCCCGGCAAGAGACCCCAAACAGTGAGATGGGGGGAAGTGGGAAAAGGACACAGCAAGAGCATTTATTTGAAAGCACAAATGGGAGCACACATATGAGCACACATATGAGCACACACATGTGAGAGCACACATATGAGAGCACACATATGAGCACACACATGTGAGAGCACACATACAAGAGCACACATATGAGCACACATGCGAGAGCACACATACGAGAGCACACATATGAGAGCACACATATGCGCACACGCACACAAGAGCACACAAATGAGAGCACACATACAAGAGCACACATATGAGCACACATGCGAGAGCACACATACGAGAGCACACATCTGAGAGCACACATATGCGCACACGCACACATGAGCACACAAATGAGAGCACACATATGAGAGCACACACATGAGAACACACACATGAGAACACAAAAGAACACACATATGAGAGCACACGTATGAGCACACACATCTGAGAGCACACATGCGAGAGCACACATATGAGAGACACATTTGAGAGCACATATGAGAGCACATATGAGAGCGCACACTTGAGAGCACACATATGAGAGCACACATACAAGCACACATAAAAGCACACATAAGAGAGCACGCATTTGAGCACACATGTATGAGCACACACATGAGAACACAAAAGAGCAGACACGTATGAGAGCACACATCTGAGAGCACACATGCGAGAGCACACATATGAGAGACACATTTGAGAGCACATATGAGAGCACATATGAGAGCGCACACTTGAGAGCACACATATGAGAGCACACATACAAGCACACATAAAAGCACACATAAGAGAGCACGCATTTGAGCACACATGTATGAGCACACATGTGAGAGCACAGATATGAGTTCAAATGTGAGAGCATACACATGATCACACATATGAGAGCACACATTTGAGAGCACACATGTATGAGAGCACACATACAAGCACACATATAAGCACACATAAGAGAGCACGCATTTGAGCACACATGTATGAGCACACACATGAGAACACAAAAGAGCAGACACGTATGAGAGCACACATGTATGAGAGCACACACACATGAGAACACCTGTGAGAGCACAGGTATGAGAGCACACATTTGAGCACACATGTATGAGCACACATATGAGAGCACAAATGTGAGAACACACACATGATCACACATATGAGAGCACACATTTGAGAGCACATTGGTGCACTCAGATCAGAGAACTCTTGACATGATCTCGTTAAAAACAAAAATAAGCACGGCGTGCAGGCGAGAGCGATCCGATACGCACGAAGTCCGCAGAGGGTTGCACGAGCGAAATCAAAATTTGCACCGCGCAGGTGAGACACAAAAAAGCAGAGGTATGAAAGGCAGCTGAAATCTCCATTCCACCGCGATGTGCGATTTCAAGCGTTTATGTTGCAAAATGCTGCGCCTGCCACGAAAAAGTGATCCCGAGTCCTACGAAGCCCTGCACCTGTCACGAAAAATTATCTCAACATAGCAGATGCAAAAATGACGACAGTCTCACAAAACGAGCGTTTTGAAGTCATCAAAACAGCGCTCCACCGGCCAGGAAAAAGTCACTGTTTTCGGACACGTTCATGTTGTGTGCGCCTGCCAACGTTTTTGCAACGTGCCAAAATCGAAGACAGTTGCACGTTTTGTGAAATGCATCGAATTCCTTGCACCTGCCACGGATTCCCAATGCCCAAGAAGGACAAATGTGAGGTTTCCGATGCGCCTGCCACGTAAAATGCACTTTAGTCAAAAAACGGACACGGCGCGCAGACGAGAACGCAGCTCCGGAAGAGAGGCGCCGCGCCACCACTTTCGTGCGAGGCTTCTGTCGAAAACGGAAGATGAAGCCACCTGGATCTACACAGAGTCCTTTCTACGACCATTTCTACGACCATAAGAACCCCTTCAGTGCACACACTGTTTGGGAAAAAATAGAGACATAGAAGTACTGTACATCTACACGTTCATGTGTTAAACATATGTATATACATTTTTATGGCTTAAATGAGGATTCCCAATCTCGTAATTGCCACTGCAGCAGATCACACAGAAATAGACTCTTGTACATAATTCAGTATCCTTTCACAGCATCATGGAACATTCATTATGGAAGCTCGCAAATGCACATCGATAGAACGTGAACTCCTAAACACACCTCTTGCTAGTAGACTCGCAAATGTGCCCCGCATGTGTCGATCCATTCCCTGCAACGTCGTTAGTCCGAGTCAATCAACCAGTGGTATGACGGTGTCTTGTTCGCGGCTGTTCTTCTTGTCCTGCTGGTCGTTGCAAGTGCTGTCATCATGCGTTACTGTTATCCATACCATTCTGGGCATTGTCAGTGTATGTCACTGTCCTTCATCATCAGTTGCATCTTCCACAAATTCTTCAATAACCAAACAATGAAGGACTAGCTAACAAACCAACAAAGCCAAACGAGCAAATGAACAACAAAACCAAATTGGCAAACAAACAACCAAGCAACGAGCCAACGAACAACGAAGCCAAATGAGCAAACAAACCTCAACACCAAATTGAGCAAACAAATAACAAAACCAAATGAGCAAACAAACAACAAAGCCAAATTAGCAAACAAACACACTGCCAATCATTTTACTCTAGTTGTAACCTAAGTTAACAGTTCGTGGGGGGTGCCATGGGCAAGTTGCCCCCTTAATGTCGAGTTCTGCAACTGTTTTTACTGCGGACTTTACAACAATGGGACGTGTACAACGTAAAAAGCTGCATGGCATTGCATAGCATTGAATAGCCACGGTGCACCCACCCAACCATCCAACCAATCAACCAACCAGTCACAAATGGCACAGAAACGGCACCTGCAAAAACCTGTCCACCGATATTTGAAAGGTGTCCTGAGCCCAGGAAAAGGGCCCTCATGGTCAGTCTCTAAGAAGGTGGTTGGCGGTGGTTAATCAGATGGTTGATGAGATGGTGGATTAGATCACTGACGGTGGTCATACCGTTGCTGATGTTCGGAAAACCATGGCTGATGAGGTCACACATGGCAGAAACACAGCGCTACTGCAATCTATCATCGTCACTCTTTATGAGCTTATCCCGCTCCTCCAAGGTCGATCGAGAGTTCATTGGACACCATGCATTTGGGTCAATAATATGCGAATATATTTATACAAAGAAAACATATAAATATTTATTTTAAAATACATATATATATATATATATATAGAGATAGATATATATATATATATACAAGTATAAATATAAATAGATAAATATATATATATACATATGGATGGATGGTAGCGAGCCTCTTCCAACCACCACCAACCACCAATCATCATGAGCAAAGCCATGGCCACCGCAGCTGCTTCCTTCAAGTCCTGGAGGCTTGCGACCTGAGGAAAGCGGCAGATGAGTTTTGAAAGCGGATTTTTGTTCCGAATCAAATGGTAGATAATTAGGATTTTGTTTGGTAGATCGTTCAGAATCAAATGCTGATGGTTGATGATGATTCAAGATGATGCATGATAGTTGTGGTCAATGGATGATGATCGCTAAAGCCAGCGGCAGGCACCGCGACGAGAGTGTCTCCTCTCAACCACCTGATATCAACCATCATTACGATATGGCTCTGAGTCAAACCTGTTGCCCCAGCTGTTCACATCCCCGAAATGACCAGTCACTAGTCTTTGTTGGGATGTTCACCTTCCCATTCATTAGTTCTGCTTAATATTGACACCCAACATCTGCTAGTAGCTGCTTGTCAATATTCATCATTTGTTAGTACAAATGATGTGTCCCCAGGTTGATGGCCCTGTCTCTGTCTCTTGTTGTCACCGAGGAGCTCCGGCCTCAACGGATCCCTCGGAGTCGGAGTCCGAGATTGATCCTCCAAGATGGGTACACGATGGTTATAACCATCTTGGTTTAATAATCGGTGGTTACTAATATGGTAAACGAATGTTTAATATGGTTAATCTTTAATCCGTGGTTACTTGATGCTCATGATGGTTCAGTATTGGTTTGATCATAGTTGTTAATAGTTGAGGATTCTCGAAAAAATGATGATAAGTCATGATGGTTAATGATGGTCAGTAGTACAGAATCGAATGGTGAATGATAATGATAGCCAGCTACAATGATGGTATGATGATGATGGTCTAAAGATGGTTTTAACATGGTTTAAAGATGGTTAACTTGGTGGTTGGTTGATCGTTAATGATGGCTAATTATTGGTTTAAACGGTGGTTTACAGACGGTCGAAGGTGGTTGAAAGTGGTTCAAGATGGTTGCTACGGTTACTACGGTTCCTATGGTTTTGAATGGTTTGATAATGATAATTCTCGAAAAATACTGAGGAATGATCATGATTATACCTGTTTGATAATGATGGACGATGGTGTTCCCTTCAACAGTGATTGATGTCAATAGTTGATTGTTTCTATGATTACTTAATTAATAATGCGTTGCACGACGAACAACCATAATGGTTCAATTACAACTCAATGGTTTTGATCTTATATGATTATCATGGTTGATAACATGGTTCGTAATGGTTTGATGATGATGATTATGGCTTAATCCTGATAATGCCAGATAATGCCAGTCGTGGTTAGATGATTATGGCCAACAATGCTTGAAGAATGGTTGACAATGATTGTTGATGGTGGCTAATGACTATGGTTCATGCATGATTAATGGCTAATACATCTTCGCATGACAGTCAATTATGGCTAATGATTTTTGACAATTTCAAATAATCACTAAGGTTCGGGATCTTCCAACTACTTACTGACAACTAGTCATAGAAGGATAAGTGGTCAACAAATGATTGTTATTTGGACCAATCTTGGTAGGCAAATATAAGCTAAGAATGTGTATACATGCGTCATAACCATCGTAAATCATCAAAGGTAGGTGAACTAACCCCTGTAACCATTGTGAATATAACCAACTACTTGAGCAGTGGGGATGCTAATCTCCAAGATGCAGAATATGTAGATTTCTGTAGCTGGCAGTTTCAAGAGACATTTGCGGATCGGCCATCAGCGGAGCACGAAGAATAATAAACGTAGGATGTAAGTATGCCATATGTAGCTACCAGCAAATGGCAACAGTTGTCATTGGAATACTCTCTGGCAAACTGACCTGGAAGTTGAAACCATTTTTATGTGTAAAACCATTATGAATAGTAGGCTTTCTACTTCCAGGTAAGGGATTGCCAGAGTGTGCCCTTTACACAACGACTATTATGTTGCCTGGATTTTTTTCAGTCACTGTCAGTGACTAACTCCTTCATCTCATCGCTGGCGTCGATGGGTTCTTCCAGCAGTCAGCATAATCCACCGATACCAAGCGACTGCCGGAAGAACCATTATGGTGGACCCCCAAGCCATTGCCGGTGTCCCTGGGACCATAGGTGTCGGATTCGTCAGGCGGTACCTGAGCCTAAGCCATACATCCACATGGCCGCATGGTCAAAACCCTCTCCCAAAAACAGACAACTGGTGGCGAGCTATGACTCATCCGAGTATGGGAGATCCATATGAATCAATCTCCATTGGATTTACCAAAAACCTATCTCTCGTTGTTAAATATCCGTTGACAATGACATTCCATGTGACTGTTTGTCCATTATTCCCTACTTAAACCCCATTTACTATGATTGCTGGCTTATTACCGCCTGTATGTCCCATGATAACTGTCATCAACATCCATTACGAACCATCCTTATTCAGAAGTTTTCCAGTACGATTGATACTTGTGACCCGCTGTAATCATCATTCACGATCATTAACCACTAGTTCTTAGTTCATATATAATATGGATCACCCATCACTAGGTATCATCAACGAGTGTACTCCCCATTGATGCTGTTTGCAATTGCATTTCATTCATGATTAGTTGGAGATCCACATTAAGAACCCCCCATATTTGATGGTGGATCACCACCTAAGGCCAATTTGGGCTGCTTTGCTGCTTTGTTTAGTGCTGGATCTACCATGAACATCACCTACCATTATTCTGGCACCTTATCCCCCATGATCAACCATAATTAGCAATGAACAACCGGCCTAGCTACTATTCACCATCAGCTTAACCCAGGTTAGTATCAGCCAATCTATCGCCAGCTCACAAGCTTACCACCTAGTTCAACAGCTTTTTGGCCCAGCTTCCGCTATGATTCCCCAGCTTCTCAACCAGCTTGTTGACCAGCCTGCTCACCAGATTATCCACATGGGTGAATGATTGATCTAGATAGTTAATACCCGTCTATTGCTAGATTAATCCATCTATGGTTAATCTACTAGTAAATTTCGATGAACTTTCACGGCTAATCATGATTGAAGGGTTTATCAACCACCATTAATCCGTGTAAACCATACTATTAGTTACAGTAATTCTGAACCACTATTAACCACCAGATTAACCATCCTTCTTAACCATCATATTTACCAACATGGCGGCTTGTCGTGCCTTCCCTATCGGACTCCGGGTCCTGGGCGACTCTATGGCGGTTTCTCCGCCGCCAGGGAAGGGGACTCCAGGAAATATGGTCGGTTTATATGGAGAAGGAGAAGTTTTATATGGTACTGGAGAAGTAACATTAATAGGTGGTTAGGGATGGTTAATGGTCAATAATAACAAATAAGTTCAGCAACAATTAGAAGGGATTTACCAACTAGTGGTTAGAAATAGTGGTTCAGTAGTGGTTGATAGTGGCGAATAGGTTTTGACGCTTTGATTCTGCTGCCAAGTGAGATTCGGCTGCGCAAGGTGTCAGGATTCGTACACCCAGCACGTGAATGATAACCAACAATACTGGCTAGACAACTACTACACGGCGGTTTCTCAGGGCACAGGGAAACCTCCTAAACAAATGGTTGGTTTATTACTACCAATGTTTTATAAACTGGATGAGAAGTGGGGGTACCCCAAGCTTTACAGAAGCCACCATATGGCTAATATTGGTTAAACATAGGGGAATAACCACCAGTTGGCGATTCGATAAATATATCTATCCAATGGTTCAAAAAAGCATATGTGCGCAAATATGTTTTGCACATTCATGCAATATGGTAGCCGAAAGAATTATAGAAAAAAAAAGAGGTCACTTCGCCTTAGGGATTCTGCTGTCGACGGAATTTTCTATAATTGCATTTTCCCCATGAAACCCAACGATATCAAAAATGAGATTTTGACCTCTGGAGCGCATCTTTTTTCTATAATTATTTTGTGGGGGCCGGAAATTTCCATAATTCACATTTCCCTGGTATTTTGATAATATTCTGCTAAATTGCCATAAATTGCGGCACTTCGTTTTTTCTATAATTCATTTTGGAAACGATCATTCGGAAACGAGGGTCTCCCGTTATGGAATTATTCGTCCATTGGTTGGTTTTTTTCTATAATTATTTTGGGGGGCTGGAAATTTCCATAATTCACATTTCCCTGGTATTTTGATAATATTCTGCTACATTGCCATGAATTGCGACACTTCGTTTTTTTCTATAATTAGGTTTTTTCTATAATTATTTTTTTCTCTGTTGCATCGAATCTCTCTTTTTTTTCATTTTTTTGGGGCTTGCGTTTGCCTGTCTCCACGATCCTTTTTGTTTTTTCTATAATTCTGTCGGCGACTGTACATAAATATCATCATCTATATATATATATATATGTGTAAATATAAATATGTATAATGGTGCGTGGTATCTAATATCTATGTGTGTGTGAGCCTGCAATGTACAGTATATATTTGTATGTTGTACACTCGTATAACTTCATGTAGATGCGTGGATGCGGATGTAAACAACCTATGTATACATTTACATAATTTGCAAAATCAATCAAGTAATATCAAATACACGCAAGATATAGCCGTGTCCCATTTCAATTCTACCCTATGGTACTGAGTCTGCTATGAGCCCCTGAGACACGCCCAATCCATGAGAAGTCGTTCAGGTACGCCAAAAAAAATACTAACAGGTAACAAGAGGTCTGGGGATGGATCACCAACACCTCTAAAAAGACTGATCAAACACAAAGATCATTTGAAAGGTCAAACTTGTTTACCCCAGAAATTTGCAGGGAGTCTTCCTCTCTGTTTTTCACTGGAATTGTCTGCTCTCGTGGTCCTAATTCAGCACTCAAATACCGTAGGGGGGTAACGAGGATGAAACATTCCCATGGCACGAATCAACCAATAGCAGCAGCATAGCAGTTGAGTCCAAACTCTGTTTTTGGATCCCAGCAATCTTTCACACGTGGCCCAGCCTCTTCTGCGATTGGCACTGGTGGTTCCTCGACCGGACGATGTTGATTGTTGTACTTAGCCCTGCCAATGAGTATCAATAAGTGGAATATCACAAACGTCAATAGGAAAACCTTGGCAAATCGTCAGGAAATGATGGTCATCATTTCTGTCATTGCAAGGTCAAATTCAAAAATGTAGCGAATTCGCTGCTTGTGTTGGCTCAAACAAGGAGCCAGGAAACCTAGAGCGCAGGGGGTTCACATGTTCGTATTGTGATCATACACCATGGAACTCTTCCCTTCATAAAAGCAAGTGTGTCAAACATAAACACTGAAGGGATGTTGCTTGTAGCCCTTAGGGGATACCGTGTCTTGGATTTCCTAAATGTGCATACCATATTATGTATAACACATCTGTAATATGTATGAGTAATTGTTCTATCACATGTTCTTCGTTGTTTTTCCACAAACCAAGTTTTACCTGCGCAAATGACTGGGTGTCTCAAAACGTGAGCCAAAGGTACTCCCTGGGTCCCTTGGTCACCCATCCTCATACGTCAGCTATACCTCATTCCATCGTGATCTTAGCCGCAGGCCCCTGGTGAAGTGGCAGGGACTGCATGGTTGGACCTTGGAGCTCGGCTGAGAGCTGTTCGAGGGAGACACCACTGCGGCTAGCTGCTAACTTTTTTTCTCTTGGCGATCATGTCAGTCGCAAAGGATCCTGGTGGAATCCTACGAATGGTTGGCATAAAGAAGGACTTTGGGGGGATTTAACCGGATGGAATTCATGAATGAATTTCGCACGTTCATGAGTGAAGCCGTGAAATTTAAGCTGTGGAAATACCACTGCCTATCCTATGAACCAACCAATGCAGCCCTATATTCCCGCGTCCCAAAAATGGAAGGAACAAATGCGCAATGACCGTAGAAGAATTCCAAAGGGGTGCGTCAGTCCAATTTCCAGAAGATGCCCTAGGGGAATCCCAAAGGCCTCAGCCTGAAGCATTGGTGGAGAGTGCCAAGAAGTTCAAGCATGTAATGCAGCAAAGCGTTTCGATGCAAGCCGATGGACATACACTGGCGAACAGGTATGATAAAAACAATTGTAACGGATAGAAATATTGGATTGATACTGGATTGATTATGGATTGATTCTGGGTTCTAAATGAATCAAGTTGCACGGCCAAACAACTGGATGAACAAATCTGAAATGGACCAGCTGCTGGCTGTGTGCCCATCAAAAGCAAGATCGAAGGAAAAACAAAACACCTATATAATGCAATGTTTTGATGGAATCAAAAGGCAGTCTTTGCGTTTTCTCTGTCTTCTGCTTCTTTTTCTATGCGGTTGGCAAATCCTTTAAATTTAACGTTGGCAAATCTCGGATGAGACATGACCAAACCCAAAGCTGCCCCAGGAGCCCCAAGACTAGATCCAACAAATATCCAATAGATACCCAATAGATATCCATAGCAAGTCTTTGTGTAGCTTGGTGATGGTAAGTGTTTTCTGCTTCAGTTCAAGGGTAGCGTTGAACCGTCTGCCATGGTCCCCCTTGTTGACATTCTCCAAACAACAATCTGCTTAAAAAGTGTACCCTAATCTCGCCTCACAATCCAGCCGCTATCCACCCAAACGAAATAGTCCTGCACCCAGCCATATACAAGCGACTATGATTCACTCTGCCCCCATTCTCGGTTGTGATCTCAAAATATCTCAAACATCTCAAATGTAGTTAAGAAATCGTCAAATGTTTGGGACAAATTCGTTATCCCCAAAGAAAACATGGCATCAATATGGGTCATCAAAGACGACCTGCCTACAATTGCATTTCCCTGCAAATGTCAAATCGAATGGTATCAGTCGCTTCAGATCTGCCATCTGATGGTACTTGCTATTCACTGACATGACTGGATGTTTCCTAATTTCGAGGCAGTTGGTAATATATAGTGTCTACCAATAGTATACACTTTTTTAAGAAACATCCATATAGTTCCCATGCAAATGGTGGTTTCCCTATCCCCAAAACGTGGGAAACACAGCGGTGGTACCTGGTCGCCAACTTTGAGCCCAGGTGACGCCATGGGTGCCGACTCGGGCTTGGGAGGGAGCAAATCTGCAGGTGGCCTTAGCCAGGGGTGTCGCAATGTGTCCCATGCGACTGACCGAATAAGGTGTAATATTTGACGTAACTTCAAGCAAATTCATGTGCGGGATTCAGTGGGGATATAAACTTAATGTCCAAACATGTGCGAGCGATGGTAATGAATGGAGCAAACAAGCTCAGTCATTGATGCAACCGTTGGTGTTTGGTGCAACACTCTTCGCAACCGGAGAGTATGTCAAAGGTCATCGGCGCTGGGCCGTCCATGGGTCCTCCAGTGCACTAGAAGGCATGACAAAGTGACCCACTGACCCACCGGGGATTGAAAGCCCAGTGCAGGACATACCCAGTGCAGGATTGAGTGCGGATTGTTATTTTACTAAGCTTCGGTTGGACTGACCTGCCGCGGTGACAGCTAAATACAGGAAAAAATGGCAAAAAAATGGTAGTAAATATTTGTAAAAAAATGGGACCATTGTGGATGTTCAAAGACGCGCTAAGTCATTGAACTTATAGCTGATCTGCCATGCTGCGTCTGCTAGGATTTCACATGGATCACAGCCGCTCGACCACCCTACACTTGAACTGTGGCAAACGTCAATGATATGTTTTTTCTAAGTATACTATAAACGATCAAAACTGTTCTTCAAAAATGCAAATCCCAAATCTCACTTGAAATACCGAAGTGTTTATCTATGCTTTGCTCAGATTGGGACTCACTCTCCGATTGTCATGGTGATAAGTTCTGGCACCTGCCAGGTACGTTGACTAATCATGGTCAAACACAATGATCAATTGACAACTGATTCTATCCGCCACGCGCCCACCTGTCTCGCGCCCACATGTCACGAGCCCTTCCTTGCTTGCTTCCTTCCTACCGGTATGAATGAAGCAAACCGTCAAATAGTAGGTAAAACGGGAAAGGCAAAATGTGAGAGTTGATTCTCCAATACGGGCCAGTATAGTTGCAAACATGAAGCAGCCACTGGACTGCAAGTATGTACAACTGGGAAGGGCCAAAAATAGATACTCTAGCACGATGAATCATGATGAACATGATAAAACAATGAAACACATACAAATGCGAAAAATACAAATACTCGCTTCAATGCTTTGAATAGGTACATCGATCGGTTGTCAGACCAGCGCAGCTTTGCCCAGGTCAACGGATTCCTTAAAATTGTCACCTCCTAAAACTCTGCATCTTTGTGGGTCTGTGACTCTACAGAGGTGAAACCTCACAGCTTGGAGGCCGGCAATCGCTGAAGGTTGTGTGGAGTATTATAACTAGCTGAGAATCCACACATAGACCAATAGCCAACCAGCATAGTTTTTGTTGCACAAGAACAATATTTGTTTACAAGCACAAACATCCTATTCCATCCATTTCCATCCATTTCCATATTTCAGGGTTGCAACAGCCTCTATGTGCCCTTCACTGAGTTGCCGGCAAGGCTGACGATCCTCCAGCCACATCAGGCTTGATGCGGACGTCCTATGATGCAAGACCGGAGCTGATGTGATGCTATTGTAGTCTTCACTTTCTTGCCCCAGGGAGGACTGGTTGTTAATCTATCTATCAATCTATCGATCTATGGATCGATCGATCTATCCATCTATGAATCTATGAATCTATCAATCTACTAGACTATATTATACTATACTATACGATACGATACTATACTATGCTATACTATGCTATACTATGCTATTGGTTCACAACTGGTGATTAATGATAGTTATCAACCAGGTTATCAACAATGCTACAATGCTTATCAACCATTAACCCAGTTTGAATCTGGTTCAAGCATCTAGATTCGAATCAAAGAGTGAACCATGAACCGCTATAACTATTCTGATCATGGTTGATTTAGCTTATCTAACAGTTTTCGTACCTATCCCATTCCATCCTGTTCCACTTAATCTGCTCATTCTCAACTCAACAATTGCTGCCCCGGCGATGCCTTCTTGAGCCCTGCAGCTGGTGCTGGGGGGGGTGCACCGCATGGCGGGGGCGGCGGTGGCGGCTGCACTGGTGGCTCGTGCGCTGCCGCAAGGTGCTGTGGTGCTCTGGCGCTGGGTGGCTCAGCACATTGCGCCTAAGGTGGGCATCGGGGCTGTGTGCCCCTGATACGGCCTTTTGGGGCAGCATGGAACCAACTAATGCGCCACATGACCAACCAAGGCATGTGGAGGATGGGTATAGTGATATGAAACAATGGTGATGTCAAACGACAAATAACACATACGCAATGCCATTATTACATAAACACTATCAATATCTATCAATGTTGTAATGGTGATATTGCTATTAAAGCAAGAACTGCTGGGCTGCTTCATGAAAATTTTGCACCTCAAGAAGTTCAGGGTCTCTTGATATGAAAGCGATCTCCATCTTCATGCCCACGAACTCGAAGGTGATGTATTGTCAACCTCTGCTAGTTCCCCTAGGTAGAAGCCAACCTCTGCTAGTTCCCCTAGGTAGAAACCAACCTCTGCTAGTTCCCCTAGGTAGGAACCAACCTCTGCTAGTTCCCCTAGGTACTACCAAACCTGCTAATTCCGTTAAGTACTAACCAACCTCTGCTAGTTCCGTTAAATACTAACTAACCTCTGCTAGTTCCCCTAGGTAGAAACCAACCTCTGCTAATTCCCCTAGGTGGGAACCAACCTCTGCTAGTTCCCCTAGGTGGGAAACAACCTCTGCTAGTTCGCCTAGGTGGGAACCAACCTCTGCTAGTTCCCCTAGCTGGAAACCAACCTCTGCTAGTTCCCCTAGGTACTAACAAACCTGCTAGTTCCCCTAGGTGGGAACCAACCCCTGCTAGTTCCCCTAGGTAGAAACCAACCTCTGCTAATTCCCCTAGGTGGGAACCAACCTCTGCTAGTTCCCCTAGGTGGGAAACAACCTCTGCTAGTTCGCCTAGGTGGGAACCAACCTCTGCTAGTTCCCCTAGCTGGAAACCAACCTCTGCTAGTTCCCCTAGGTACTAACAAACCTGCTAGTTCCCCTAGGTGGGAACCAACCCCTGCTAGTTCCCCTAGGTAGAAACCAACCTCTGCTAGTTCCCCTAGGTAGAAACCAACCTCTGCTAGTTCCCCTAGGTGGGAACCAACCTCTGCTAGTTCCCCTAAAAAACCAACCTCTGCTAGTTCCCCTAGGTACTAACAAACCTGCTAATTCCCCTAGGTGGGAACCAACCTCTGCTAGTTCCCCTAGGTACTAACAAACCCGCTAGTTCCCCTAGGTGGGAACCAACCTCTGCTAGTTCCCCTAGGTAGAAACCAACCTCTGCTAGTTCGGCAACCAAACCAACCCAACCGCTCTGGGGGCCTCTTTGGGTTCCTCTTTCTGCAGCTGCACCTCTTGGACAACTGGTTCCACAGGAGTCTTCTCCTGAGCATCAGTGGCTCCCAACAAACAACATGCGACTGTCGCGTGTTAAGCATCTCCAAAGACTGATGATCAACCATCACCAAGTAGGAAATTCCATGGTTCACGGGGTCACCATCATTACCAGATGCATTTGAAAAAACATACCAGTAGTACCGCACAAGGCGGTGGCGGAAGTTTCCAAGATAGGAGCACTATAGGAGTGTGCAGTTGTGGTTGCGACAATGTGAGCATCGATCTGGCCACTTGACTGGCAGCCTATCTGTCTAGCTATCTTTCTATCAGTGGATCAGTTTTCTTTCGGTCTGTCTGACTATCTATGTATCTATCTGATGATTTATTCGTTTATCTATCTGCCTATGTACTTGTCTTTCTATCTACCTCACTATCTATCTCGTCATCTTTCTGTCTATGTATCTATCTATCGACCTGTCCATCTATCTATTTATCTATCTGCCTATCTATCTATCTGTCTATCTATCTACCGAATTATTTGTCTGATCATCTATGTGTCCATCTGTCTATCTTTCTGTCTATCTACCTGACTATCTATCTACTTATTAATCTGACGATCGTTTCGTCTATCTATCTGTCTATCTATTGACCCATCTAGCCATCTGGCTATCCAATTGTCTGTCTGTTCTATATATTTATTCTATCTATCTATCTATCTATCTATCCATCTATCTATCTATCTAGCTATCTATCTATCTATCGATGCATCTATGTCTCTGTCTATCCATCTAGCCACCCATGGATCTGACTATCGACTTGTCGATCTATCTGGCTACCTCTTTGTCTAGCCATCTTTCGTCTATCTATTCATTTACCTTCCAAATGTGCTTCGATCATGAAGTGTTTTGCGTCTAGGTGTTTGGCCACGTTTGATAACTGGACCTTGCAAAGGTGTTCCGATCATCAAGTGCTTTGCCACTTTTGACCTGCAAATGTCCTTGGCGCGCAAGCGTTGTGCACATTTTGGCTACATAAAGCACGAAAGGTGACGCGAAACGCAAGTGTTTCCTACTTTTGTCTCCCGTGTTCCAAAAGTGTCAAAACGTGCTGTGTTTTGACACATTTGCTTCAAAATATGCTTCTCGCCCTGGCCGCGTGTACTTTTTCGGACATGCAACTTTCAAAATTTGTTAAAAAAACTACGAGTTTTTGCGACTTCGGACGTGAGAATGTGCTTCGCGCGCAGGCAGCGTGCCAGTTTTGAGAATCATGAGTCATCAAAAGTGCTCCGAACGTGACATGTTTTTACGATTTTGACTTCCAAATGTGCTTCGCGCCTAGGTTTTTTAACGATTTTGCGAGTTGCAACTTCCAAAAGTGCTCCGGAGCTGACATGTTTTTACGATTTTGACTTCCAAATGTGCTTCGCGCCTAGGTTTTTTAACGATTTTGCGAGTTGCAACTTCCAAAAGTGCTCCGGAGCTGACATGTTTTTACGATTTTGACTTCCAAATGTGCTTCGCGCCTAGGTTTTTTCACGATTTTTGCACACGCCTTCCGCCACGGTGCTCCGCACCCGCCGCTTTAGCGAGGTACCCTTCTGGACGCTCATGAGGCACAAAACCTTGCAAAACACAGCATTTCGCGACTTTCCTAACATTTCGGCGCGCTCGCATTCTCATCTTTCGCACATCTCTTCTTTCACACATCTGCTCAGGCGATCTACCCTAGCTGAGTTGTCCATATTGTCGGAAGTTAGACTTCTAAACTTCCTTCGATTAATAAATAACAATCTTCTTTGCAAGGGATGCTAATTATGAACCAGCATCAACATTAAAAGTGGCTATCCATTGGTTCACAACGATTACCATAGTTCTTAACCAGTGGAACCATCACTAAACCAAATGGAGGTTTCTTAAAATAAGGGCTCCCAAAAATGATTGGTTTAGTGTTATTGATGACTAATATTGAATGATTTGGGGCTACCCCTATTTTCAGAAACACCCAAAGGAGCAGTGTCAAAAAGGCGAAGGTACAATCCCATCTGAACGCAAATTGTGAGTTTCTTCGGTATTCAAGCAGGTCATGGGTTACATAATCAGATCATGAAAACCCTGGTGTTGCGCCCCTAAGCCTTAGATGCTTTGTTCACCCTTGATGGTTGAGATTCACCATTGATTCTTCATGGTTGAGATTCACCAGTAAACATCAACCAATGGTAACAACAATCCGCATGCCACAACATATGGTACAGTATAATATTTCATAATAGAGTCCGTATATGTACATACATACTACTATTATGTGAAATATTAAGATAGATACAATAGTAAATCTGAATTACTTAATGTTAGGTAACCAACCCCAGTCACAACTAGCTGGTACCAGAACAGCAGCCCCGATTTCATGGTAATTGGAAGCATAGGCTGATTACGTGAGTCCCCGGAGTCGTGTCCTTGTGGTTCGCGTCTCCGTTGAGCTCCTCCATTCATGGCTTGCTGGTGGTCCAACCACTTTTTAATTTAGTAATTATATCTACCATCTGGTTTCACCTCTCCCTGTAGCTCCTTAGCTACCGCTTTAAAGGCACCTAGGGATACCCCTGGCTCCTTAGCTCCCCCCTAACCACCAGCCAAATATACTAGGGAACATTTAAAAAGAAACACCAAACAGCCAAACAGCTTGATACTGATGGCTTGATAATGGTTTGGAGGAGGCTGTATGTTGGGGAGAATGGTGGCTTGGCATGTCTCGGCTTGATAATGGTGGTAAATGGTTTGATAAGAATAGCTTTGACGATGGTTAGTTGATATAACTGCAGAAATGGCGCATGGACTGTGGTGTGTGATGGCTGATGATGATTTGATGTTGTTGAATGCTCATTGGAGATTAATGGTGAATCTTTGTGGAGAATGGAGATATCCAATGGGGTTTAACGAGGGTTTGATAATGTTTAGGACCAGCCATATTAGCAGTTGATACACAAACAATATCTGCTTGGTCATTATATTTTTTGATATTGGCTGACGATTGTTCATGATGTCTGATGTTGCTGCTTGATGGCTCAGAATGGCTTTGATGAGAGGTTATGGCCAAATATTGATGTGTGCGAATTGTTCTTACATGTCCGACCAAGTATTGATTCGTGTTGATCAATGACCATGCATTGGCAAGGTGGTGTCAAAATATGACATGACTTCTTCGACACGGTCTCCTGCCAGGGTCCCGTTCGGGCTTCACAACCACAGCCAGCGCTGCTGCTGTGGGATATGCTGGGATACAAACCACGGAATCACGAACCCAAATAAACAATTAGCAACGTGGAACAGCGGTGAAAAGCCACATATTGGCTTTGCAAGTGATGCTGGCTGCTCTTTCGCCCCCTGCAAGTCGACTAGATACATAGTCTCAAACGACAACAAAAATCAAGCAGCCAAACCAACCAAACTAGACAAACAAACCAATCAAACCAGAACAAAACATACACCACCAATAAAACAACCAAATCAAAACCAAACCAAATCCAACGCAACTAGCACGCTACCCTTCAGCCCCGAGCGGACTCGGAAACGGGTCCTTTGGGGGAGCGGCGCCGTTCTCCTGCACCGTTAGAACTGGTGAGCTCTGGCATCTGTGGGGGGGCTCCGTGGTGTCAAGAAGAGGATAACCGACAACGACTGATATTGTGGTTTTCCAAAATCGGGGTACCCAAAGTTATGGTTTATCGCTTACAAGCTTACAAGTGGTGAATCATGGATGATTCGGGGGGTCACCTATTTTGCGAAACACCTATAAAGATATCGCTCATGTACCAAACACAGGAGACGGGTACACGATATACTGATCTCCTTTTGCAACCTGCCATTTCCAAAGCTTCCCAAGTTCTCTGCGCACCTCACAGCTCGTCTTGAGCTGGAGACCAACTGCTGCTATTTACAGCTGAAGTCTTTGAGTCACACTTTCTGCATGGCTGATCGATCGGCTTCTCTGGATTGCAGACACTTCCCGGGCGGGGGGGACTGGGCCCCAAAGAGCTTGCAGCCATTCTGGAAATTCCCCATGCTCATGAGATAACTGGTCATCTCCTTTTGCAACCTGCCATTTCCAAAGCTTCCCAAGTTCTCTGCGCACCTCACAGCTCGTCTTGAGCTGGAGACCAACTGCTGCTATTTACAGCTGAAGTCTTTGAGTCACACTTTCTGCATGGCTGATCGATCGGCTTCTCTGGATTGCAGACACTTCCACTCCTCTGTTCCTGCGCCGCAAGCACACGTGAGCAGAGAACTGCATACGCAGCTTTATCGAAACAACGAATCTTCTCACGACTGAAAGGATCTAATTGATGTAAGAGCAATTGAGCGGCCACCTCTTGCAGATAGTACTCCAAAGTTTTAACTTTGGCCCAACGGCCTCGCCAGGCTATCCAGTTGACATCTTCGCTCACTGCATACAGGTAGGTTGCCCCGCTGCCACGGAAAACTCCAGGAGTAGCTCCCTTAGACGACTGTTTATAAGGAATACCCAGCCTCTGCATCACATGGTTCCAAAGCCTTCGAAACTGGGAGATAGACCCAGGGAACAGCTTTTCGTCCAGAGGGAGATGGAAAAAGAGTTTCTCCACTATCCAAATGATGAATTCATCATCGATTCGGCCGTGTTGCCTGCGAGCAAAACGGGCTGTCTTCGGGTTCTGGATATACAGAAAAATGCATGGAACATCATAATCCATATCGCGAGGAAAAACGATATCTCTTCTGATCAAAGCAACCATCTCAGAAGGGTGCAACATGGCACTGAATGCGAGCAGAACAACTCCCACCCAAGGCATCCAGTTCCACATCGCACCCAAGCAAACAGCTGCTCGAACAGCGGTTGGAGGGAGCACTGCCCTACATTGGCCCGGTTCATGGGCCTGCCATTTGCGATCGAGCCACCGACATGAAGGCTTTGCTTGCTGGCCATTGGTCTTGGACAGCCGTCACCGCATAAACAAACATGTACCGAGGAAGCCCACTTGAAAAACAATGCATCCCATAGGCCCTCAAACTCCATGCAAGAGCTTGTGGATCGCTCACCAAACGACACCAGACTCCACTATCGATAGTGCCTTCACACCAAGCCTGGAAAGCATCCAGACATTTGCACATCCGGAAGGCAGTGGGTTCAGCGAAGCCTATTGTGAGATCTAGCGGTCCTCTCGGGACCCTGGGGACGGGTCCAGGATTCGGCTCGATGTCATTGGACAAGAGCAGCAACAAAAATCGCAGCCAGCGGGCTGGATTTTTCTCAAACCTGGACGACACATGCACCATGTCAAACAATTCTGGTCTTCCGGCACACAGCTCGGTCAACCATTTTGGCTTTACCTTTGAAGGTCCCCTTACAAGTTTATTTCTTGAAGGTTCGTCAGCCCGATTATGCTTACTTCCACAATGTAACAAGCCTGGGTACAACCCACTACCTATCACATAACACATAGGCCCCTGCAAAACGCGAGACAAGGAAAAACTGCTGGATCTTCCCTTAGCTGTAGCTCCTATGGTGACTCGGCTATCAAGCAGGCCTAGGAATCGAGAATCGGGTTCAGACTTAGCCATGGACTTTAACCAGCTTTTATATGTGCGGGCTTCATTTATATTAATGTGACCTGATTTTCTGAAGGTAAACCGAAAAAGCTCTTTGAAGCGCAAGGATTCACAAAGCTCTGTTATCCATTCCGGATCCTCCCACCACTGCCTGCAGGGGAAAGGCTCTTCAACTACAGCAGTGGTAGGATGGTTGCAACTCTCATCTGCCAACCCCCGCTCTCGCAAGCTCCGGAACCGAACTGCGTCAGGGATTGCAAGGCGAGCACCTTGCTGACTGCCCAAGCTTCCACTAGCCATACGTTCCATGAGGCTCACCGGGTAAGCACCCGAAAAGCTGGACACTCTTTCACCTGGTCGGGGAGAGTGGCCGAAAACTGCGGTAGCATCAGGGTTGCAACGATTCTCAAAATGAACTATGTTAGCTTTGGTGAAATTTCCTTGAACTACGAAGTGGGGCTCTTTACAAGAACAGGTGGATTCCAAAGGGATTAACCAGGGCTTGTTATGCAACCACTTTGAATGCTTCTGGAAAGCACTGCCGTAGGAGCAAAAATAGAAATGGCTAATCACACATCCCATCTGGACTAGAACCGTGTAGCAGTGTAATCGAAACAACCGAGAACCCCCGGGCTGCTCAACACTGATATACTGACCAAGGCTATGGGCTATATGAAGAATCATGGCATTGCGTTGTGCAAGCTTGTTGTGGTATGCTGTGTATGGGCCTTGGGGATCGAACCCATATGGTTCTGCGTTTGATCGCACTTGCGGCCTTCTGAGCGTGCCGAAGCTGACACAAGGCATGCCAGAGTGCCACTCGCGGACAACACCGCGATATGCCAAAGCGACCACTTCATGCAGAACGGCATCTGAACTCAAGTCAGATACCCTCAGGCGAGATCCATCGCAATCAAACCCATCATGCACACACAGGCCAAGGCGTTGGTGCGCTAGACTCCAATTGCCACTACCTCTAAAAATTTCTACACAGTCGAAAAGAATCCCTTCCTTCAAGCTACTCGGAACCTGTGCAAACATTTCAACTTCGGGAGCATGATTGGGGGTGAACATGGTTTGTGCAGCTTGTGACTCGATACCCTTCTCGTGAAGGTATGAGGAAACCGGAGACTGAAGACGGGTATAGAACCCCTTCTGTTCTGAGTGCCTCCAAAGTTCCCTGGTGGCCTGTGAGCCGATATCGGCTTGGCAAACTGCGCCTCCACTGGGGCTGGCGTCGGTTGTGAATATGTGGTTGCTATATGTAGTCCTTAAATCAGCTTGAGCTACACAACCCAGGATGGCAAGTGTTTGTAGTTCATTACGGCTTTGACGGCTTAAGCAGAAAACCCTGGTGGGGGGCAAACCACTACCATCTCGAAACACAGCATCCATGGTGGCGAAAAGGACCCGTCGGAACAGCAGCGCATGGACCCAACAACCGGTCAACACTGAAAGGAGTTTTGGGGCGCAAGTACCTTTTGCAGCAACTACCGAACTAATCAAGGACAGGAGGAGGATGCGGTTTCGGGGCGCCATAACCCTTCCAGCAATCCCATCAAAATCAGCTCCAAGGATAGTGCCTTCGGTCAAGTTTCTTTTCCTTTTTCGGGGGTGTTGAACCAACCCAACATCTTTATAGGCTTTCTCTGCGGCTCTAAAGACTATAGTATCCCGTTTTGGTTTTTGGTGAACAAGCTCTTCACGAGTAAGTTTTTGTAAACCAACATGATCGTCTATTGCCAAAAGTTCTACAAAAGGGGTCCTAGGGCAAGGGTATCTATACCGTAGTGTTTCATGGGGTAGCATGCTGCCACACAACCGCCTAAGGACATTACAGTGAGATTGTTGTGCAACCTCTACTGCCATCGAGTCTCCCATGGCTAAAGTGCGAAGAGCTATCAGATAATGATCATCAAGACTACCATCAGGGGGAAAACAAGACAGGTGCGAGAGTTCCCTTCCTGCAAACACACAACGAATGGCATTGCGATGTGCTCTGGCTTGGCTTACCTTGAAGGTGTAGTAGTAGTCGGTTAAATCATCAGCTGAAAATCTCATGACTTCATGGGGTTCGAGGTCCAAAAGAGCAATCATGGAACCAGGTGCTAAACTTTTGGTGAAATCACTAACAGCCCCAGTACGACCATTTATCACTTTAGGGTTTACGATCAACCGGTCATAGTCCTCATCTTTAGGCACGCAAAAGAGTCCCACGGCTTCGTCAAGATTTTTGTCCTGTGCTCGGACGACGGCACAAGCTCCTAGGGCATCCCAACGACCGGCCAACTTCAGCAGTTCCTTCCTGTCACAGTGAACCTTTGCAGGTGCATAACTGGGCCACTTATTTTCAGGTAACCTTAACAAGTCTGGCTCGTTAAAAACAGCCCGAACTAAAGAGTTACTCAGGAACTGGTTGGCGTCAAAAGTTGGGGGATAGCTCCACTTGACTCGATCTGCAACAACCGGGCGAGAGCTGGTTAGCTCACCGCGAACTTCGGCTTTGTCTGTGCAGTCGTGAGGCTCTGCAGTCTGCTCTGTTGTATGCATTGGAACACCACTAGCAAAATGCCTGGAGTATGGATCTAATTCATGATGAATTTGCTGCACTAAATTCTCTAGGTCCTGTACCCCCAAATTACATTGAGGTAGTTCCTTCAACATGCTAAACACACCACGGAATTTTTCAGATGCTCTGCCGAGCTCACTTGGAACGAATGCAGGTGCGTGCAAGTAGTGAGCTATCATGCTTTCGAGCCGTTCCAGCGTTTCATGTTGAATGCTAGAAATCTGAAAACCTATGCACTCAGAAGCTCGAGGCCACACTGGATGACCCAGACACTCCCAGTTCAAAGCGATAACAACCAGCTGCAGCAATCTGTGTTTCGCCTGATGGTAGCGACGTCGACGACGGCGCTTTGCTCCGAGATGTGTGCTGCCCGACCATCTCCACCTGGGCGGGGGCACGGGCCACACGGATGAACTGCGGTCACCCTGTACGTTGCAGGTTGGTTCCCTTGAGGAAACAGTTAAGCCCTTAAGGCTGGCACGAGCAAAATGTCCTAAGCCCGTGTGGCTGCTTAAAAAACTATGGCAAGCTAGATTGGCTAACTCAACCGGATTAAAAACTTGTTTGGAATCCAAGTCAGGCAACAAAGACGATGGCAATGGATGTGTATGAGAAATGAAAACTTCGTCCCCCTTATCAACCTCATTAAGCTTAGGCAAGGAGCATGAGCTCTTCGGCTTATGATGGAAGTGTGAAGGCAGGTGTGTCATCTCTGCATCATCCACCGCGGCTAATCCGCAGGGTTGTCTTCGATGGCCGCTGCGGCCGTCTGCTGCTTCTGCTTGTTCTTTCCTTTGCCCTTTGGGGATTTCTTGTTTGGATCTTCTTTGCTCGGTGGATCTGCTTTCGGATTCTTGGCCTTTCCTAGTGAAGCTGCCCGGCTTTCCAGAAAATCTAGGTCTTTCATGTAAGCCAGGTTTGCACTGATCCAGCTGGCGGATGCCAGTCTGCTGAACGGTTTCAGGCCTGGACGATGCCTGTGTGCAAACATCATCTGAGAGTTGGGTTCGGGGTAGCCTGTCAGGAGCCGCCCCAATTGGACAATGCAACTTGCTCGGTGAACACCATGGCTTTTGCAATGAACCCCAACATCTCGGCGTTCGAGCTTGCATACGCTGCTGCCCACCCTTCTGCCAACATCGTGGCATAGTGACCCAGCAGCTTGTGTTCGGCTAACGGGATCCTGCGCTCCACATAGCGCCTGCATAGGGAGCCATCTTCTCGAGAGGCATCCATCCCCAACTCCGCAAGCATATTGCTCCTCACCACTTCGCCCAGCTTCACCAGATCCGATGAGCTCCTCACGAATGCATCTCTGGCCAGACAGCCTCGCACTCCTGATGAACTTCCGGATCCGCTGTCCCCTCCTCCTGAAAGCAGGCCGATCAGAGGATCGGCAGGTTTGTTGCCGATCAGCTTCTGCAGAAGGATGGAGTTTTGTTGCAGCTGTGCAAAGAGGATCTTTTGAGTTGGATCCAACTGGTCGGGGAAAGGACTCCTAGAAATTGATCGCCCACCTCCGGTTCCAGAACTTCCTTCTCGATCTCTGCCAGCATGCCCTCTGCGGTCTGAGCTTGAGGCACTAGCGACCTGGTCATAGCACTGGATTTCGTTGGCGAGGGTTCTGCCAACTGTTGCAGCTTGCTCCACTCTGGAGCCGAAAGCCCGGTCTCTGTCGGCCGGAACAACGACTGTGCCCTGGCCGGTGTGGCAGTGGTGCGACTGCTTGGATTGCCGACCATGCTTCCTGGAACCACTGCTACACTGCGAGCTTGCTTCAACTCTGCTTCTAGTCTGGCAATCTCGGACATCAGCTGCTTCTCTCGTCCATCTCCAGCTTCGGCATCGGTGGTGCCAAGTGCTGGGGCTTCCAACATCGGCTCCTCTCCAGGGTCGATGTCTTGACCAGTCAAATAGTCCTCTGCCGTCTCGCCTTCCATGTCGCCGCCACTGATCCATTGATCTGCCACATCGCAAGCAGACTTGGCAGTTGGACGGATCACGGCGCCATCGCTGGACTCGAAGCTGAAGACGGTCACATCTTTGTATGCGGCAGCTGCCCTGCCGGTTGGCACTTCGACGAAAGCGTCCACATGGGCCAAAGGGATGTCGGCCAAAATGGCCCCTTGACTGCCCACCACTCTCCCTCGATTGGAACAAAACTCGAGGGTGCATTTGTGAATCAAAACTGGATCGTCTAGCAAATCCCACTGCTGGAAAGCTCCGATGACAGCCTCTGAATCCGGGGCGGCTATCATGAAGCCATGGTTTCTTGCATACACTATGTGGCAATGGGCTGCCACTTCCACACCACCATCGACTGTCGCTGCAACAACAAACCATACTGCTGGCAAGCTATGATTCCTCACAACACTGACCTTAGCAGCAAGAGTTGCAACAGCTTCGACAGTCAAAGGCTTCAGCGACGAAGAGGCCATCGACGACGCGCACCCACTAGGTACGCCTCGCCTTCAGCAACAGTTGGAAAACTGTGGCTG
Source organism: Symbiodinium kawagutii (assembly GCA_009767595.1). NCBI lineage: Eukaryota > Dinophyceae > Suessiales > Symbiodiniaceae > Symbiodinium > Symbiodinium kawagutii. Next base: position 88,514 of record VSDK01011143.1, on the reverse strand, counting down.
ACACTCCTTGGATGGAAACGATGGCCCAAAGGTGCACCTCGGCGCACCTCCGAAATGTAGATGGTGTAGGTCTCGGTCCAGAAACCCTCAGGATACTGTTCGCACCACAGCACAATGTACAGCGAGTTGCGGAATGGGATTGCTGGGCTTTCGCCCGGAATGACGGTGCTGTCAAGCCTTTGCCTTGCTTGCAGCCCTGCACGGAATGCTCGTGCAATGCGAGCACGGGGACCCCAAATTGGATGCTGAGCTCGAAGCCGGGCACACAAATGGTTCAATGGGTCCAGGCTCAAACGATGCAAAGATTCAGGAGAGCTAGCCCTCAAGGTTCGCTCTTCCAGTGCAGTGCTGATCTCAATCCACTGTCGGTCCGGCCCTTCACTGGCCGCAGCGCTTGTGGGTTCACTCGGAGGATTGGAGGCACCCACCACCTCAAACCCAGCCTCTGAAGCCTCTTCCGCTGCTGAAGCTTCCTCAGCAGGCACAGAGACTGTGATTTCCAAACCACGAAACCGTAAGGTGAGGTGGTCCAAAGGATCCGTGGGCATTCACAGTTGGCGCCGGTACTCAGCCAGCCTAGCACCCGCAGATGCTGGTGGAATTCCCGTGACTGGTTGCAGCACGGAAATCAGCAGCTTGCAGATCACAGCAAGTCCAGAGCGGCAGCCCTGGGATACCAAGATCAGAGTGCAGCTGGCACCCACACAAGCACCAATGCAAAGCAGGATGATCCCTGCTAACACAATGAAGCCCCACGGACACCCTTGGCAGCTGGTGGTGTTCCAAAACCGAAGTTCCCTCAGAAACTCCAGTCCCCAAGCGCTGATGCTCATTTGAACCCCAAAGAGCTTGCAGCCATTCTGGAAATTCCCCATGCTCATGAGATAACTGGTCATATACTCATATCAACCTGACCCTAAGCCGCAATATAATAGCGCCGCCAACAGTGATAAGGATTCAACCTAAAGAAAATAATTAACACTGGTTGTATTCAATGATTAACCGCCACTTTAAGCTTCATGATGGTCAATAGTGATAGGTTGATGGCTACGGCAATATTAGCAAATCAATTGAGCGCGATTATCATTAGCTATTACATGCCATTACTGTCAACTATGCTCAAATGAGCCAATATGGGTTTTTACTTGGATGTGCATCTTCCCTTACGAACCACAGTTATTAACAGGGTTTCAATCTACCTATATCTTGCTATGTTTATATCAATTTATATCATTTTATATCCCTGTGACAATTAGGCTTACGAACCGGTGGGGCAGCTACCACCAACGCTGTTGAACACACCCAACGGACTCGCTCGACGGGAACGCCGGCCGGTCCTTGGCTTCAGCGGGGGCCACCGCAGCACCCTGCCGAGCCTCAGCCGAGACGCAAAAACCGTGCAAGGCCCCGTGAGTTCACCTTTGGGTCACCAGGGTAACTACTAGGGTAAGCAGAGGAACTACCAGGGGAACCAGGGGAACCAGTTTGGTTAGTTGACTAAGGTTACTTCACGTTTGGGTAACTACTCCATGTATTCATAGTAGATAGAACTATGCAAGGAGGTGGGTTATGTTCGCCAACAAGTCTAACCAGGCGGAACCACTCTGTAGGTCATCTAACTGAACTTTGCATTTCAAGCTGATACTCCGTGATTAATATCTACCAACATGTACTAGTATGAAAAATGTTCCAAATGGAATCTAGGCAATATGATTGATGGTTTCTCACAATAGCGGTAACCAGAAATGATTAGTATTATACTATGAATGATAAAAAATGATTTGGGGAACCATAATACCGGTTTTGCGAATCATTTATCATCAACACTTCCAGGTTCCTGATTTGCTAATGATTCCCAGTGGTTGACAATGATTTCAGACCACAGGAGGGAGGAGCCAGAGCCATTGTGGATGCCCTGGTTGACCCACTAAAACTAAAGTTCTTACCAAGAGTGATGCCCCGAACCATTTCGAATCAGTCAAGCGAAGGAAGAAGATAGAGTTGGGGCACAGATCAACACTACATTAGTTTGAATGGTTAAGGGCCTAGAAAAAACATGCAACAACAGACGTGACGGACTTGACATACAAACGCCAGCGGCTATGCATGACCAGCTGACGTCATGGATGGTTGGTCATCCGAAAGATATCAAGGAGCATTTTCCAATATTTACCTACAGAGGTTTGGTACGGTTTGGTTCTGCGGGTCGGTGTATAGGTCTTCTCTGATAAGAGATTAGTCGACTGTGATCATCCCCAACAAACGAGCCAGCAGAACACCCAGCAACAAGTATCGAAAATCATTGGTGCTTATTGCCCCTCAAATCAACATTCATCAGCCATGAGTCATGGTCGACCATCATTGGCCGCTAGTAACCATGATTCCACAGAGACCTCATGCTGATGTTGTCAACCATTGTGGCACTGGCATCATTAACGATTAGTTCTATAATGGTTAATAATTGCGCATAATTTGCATAATTGTTAATATTGGTCAATAATGCTTAAGAATGCCAGCTGATATAATGGTCAATACCCAGGTTATTCGATATACCTGCCAAGTTATCAGTGAGTTTTGCCAACCATCATGACTTGGTGTTGAGGACATGACCGTGGACTGCTGATGAATGGAATGGGCAATGCTACATTTCTTTTGGTATAGATACCAAGTTCTATTCTATAGAACCTATACTGTTCTACACAATTACCACCCTTTTCTATAGATACAAAATTCTATTCTGCTAATCTATCCTGATCTGTACCACCATTGCTGCTTCTGAGATACTAAGCACCTCACCGAGTCACCAATCGATGCGTCAACCAACCAATCGAGGGGTGGTGAGTTAATCATGACATATCATGACTTTGTTCAACCAGTGCTATGTTTAATCATGACTCACTAGACGCCGCACCGACAGAGGCCCCCTTTTGCAGCCTTCAGCATCGAGATCACCTCCTGCGACCCAAACATCAACAGGGCAGCACAAGACGTTTAGAATTAAGAATTAGCAGAAAAGGTTGCTTTAGAATACTAAGCGATAAGCATTAAAGCAATAGGTAGTAAGAATAATAAGCAATAAACATTAAGCAATAAGTAAGAAACGATGGAGATTTGCACAACAAGTTGGTTCAGGCTCGGGGGGTGGCAATACCAGTTGCCAAGAGTAACCAATGGTAGTGGTTCAGGCTGGTGCTCCCAAAGTGGTTAGTGGATGGTAGAGGTTTGTATAGTTGCTAAAAAGAAACCAGCGGTAGCTGATTAGCTAAGGCTAGCGGTTATCGAAACAACTGGTTGTCTCATGGTTGCCGGTTGCTGCAGCCCACGTAGTTGTTCATTGTTGCCTCCACGAATGCTGGTTGACACTCATGAATGGCAATTTCATGAACATGGCTGATGATAAACACCTGCTATTTAACAACTTTCACAGCAACAAAAACATTGTCAAACGTCGTCTCTTCTAATCCCTTCCCTGTCGTGTAGACGGGTCTATCGTAAGACGGGGCCGGGGCGGGATTGTGGGCATGTTTCATGGTACATTTGCATCGTTGCGCTACCTTGAATCATCATTACCATCATTGCAACCATGGTTTAGCTTCTTGTATATCAACACACCTAAACAAAGAATAAGAAAATCTGATAAAGATTAAAAAAAAAAAACAGTTGCCCAAGACCCAACGCCGCGCCTTTCGCACGCCGCTGCGGCCAAATTTGGCAAGGGCGATGTTCACGGCAACCCAGTTCGTCCTGGGATGACGGCCCATAGTGATTAATGACTAGTTAACTCACCAACAACAACAACAACAACAACAACAACAACAACAACAACAACAACTGCTGTGGTTGTGGTGGTGGTGGATGCTGATTCGTGATCAATGGTGGTCAAGTCTAGCAACAAGGATAAATAGTGACGGATAGTAAGTCAGCATCTTTTTTCCCAGCCATACCTTGCACTGAGGTTCATCACGGGTTTGCAAGGCGTTGGCGTAGCCAAGGAATTGCGAAGCTAAAACTCTCTGTTGTTGGCTGCATTGTATACACGAGTGTCAGTTCGCAACGACTCTTCATATTCAATGCCACCAAGTTTTTCCTCAAAAACATATTTCTTGGCATAATATAACCAATTTTGCCGGGGGTGACCACATCTTTTCTTTCCATATTGGACTCTGACCGCAGTATCCGGTTCAAAAGAAACTTGTCTAAGTGGATCGTCGTTGGGGGATCTGATCACATGTCCAAGTAGTTTAGCCTTACGGTTCAAATATAATTTGCTAAATAATTGAACGGTCCTGTGGTCGCCCGCTGCAGGAAAAGCTAAATCTGTACATTTCTGTAGGACTGTTGTGTTAGTGTTGCGTCTATCTATATACGTCGGTGCTATTCCGAGGATTTTCCTCAGATTGCGTAGCTGGAAGGCATCTATCTTGTTTAGCATGGCTTGAGTGAGGTGGATCGTTTCTAACCCATAAAGAAGTTTTGATCTGATAACAGCATCAAAAATCAACAACTGCCATTTCTTGCTTGCACTTGTAGCCTTCCAGTACGGCAGCAACCGGAACCATGTTTTCCGCACTTCTTGGATTTTGTTGATAATTTCGTGTCGTATGTTTGCCTCCCTGTTGATTTCATTGCCCAAATACATCGATTCAAATCTTTTCGGGAGCTGGTCTCCGTTGTTGAAATGGACCGAGCCGTCATTATTCATCTGGATTACAACGCATTTGTCTTTGTTTAATCGCAGGCCATACTTGCTAGATGTCAATTCCGTCAAGGATAATAATTCATTCAGGGCCCTATTATCAGTCGAGAACAAAATTGTGTCATCAGCATAGTAGACCATGTCGAAGGTCAGGCCTGGGATACGACCATTAGCAACCCAGCTGCTACACTTAGAACGTATATCGAAATCAATGCAAGACATGACAATAACAAAAAGATACGGGGATAAAGGGCAGCCCTGCCTTATGCCAGCAGACTGCCTCTTGTGGGTAGAACAACCATAAGCATCTTTGACATAAAAAGTTGGGTTTTCGTAACAGTTTTGTATGACTTCACAATATTGAGTACTGAATCCCATCCTTCTTAACGCCAGTATTAACTTATCATGTTGGATTTTATCGAAAGCTTTTTCCCAATCAAGTAAAGATAAACTCAAACGGGTACCTTTTGATTCAGCATAGTCTTGGATTCTGCGAATGACGTAAATGGCATGAGAAGTTGACTTGTTTGGTCTAAAACCATACTGAGTAGGAGATAGTTTATCATCGATGGCATTTTGCATTCTCTGCCGAATCATCATCATATAGATCTTATAGACACTGCTGAGAAGAGATATAGGTCTATAGTTTGCTGCGTTATCTGTGTCCCCTTTTTTGTAAAGCGGGACAACCCTAGCAATGAAAAGTTCTTTTGGGGCTTTCCGTTGCACCCACCAATCATTGATTAGGTGTAGAAAACATCTGCGGTTAGAATCATCAAGCCATTTAAGAAGTTCCATCTGTACATCATCTGGTCCTGGTTGTTTGTTGTTTTTAGCCACTTTCAATGCCCAGTTTAGCTCATCCAACCGGAATGGTCTTTCATCCGCGCCATTGTTGTTTAAAATGGCAGCGGCATCTGGCATGCCTACGTTAGAATCATTCATCCAATGCTTGGTTTCTAGATATTCTGCTATTGTTTGCGCCCTAGCGGTTATAGGAACACGTTCACCAAATTCGTTTTTCATTTGGACGTATTGCGGGGTAAACTTAGTTTTTAATTGCTTGACTGCTTTCCACAGTCCCTTCTTGTTTGGGTCATTAGGATTCTCATTGAACTGTTCAAGCAAATGGTTTCTGCGATCGAGCCGGGCAAGTTTAGAAATTTCCTTATTCAAAGAACGGATTTCGTTTACGGGGGCGCCGTTTTTCCTTTGTAGGTTACGTTTCTCGATTTTATTCCAGGTGTTTCTTGTAATATAGGGTTTTTTCTTTTCAGGTGGTACTTTCTCTAAGGTGCTCGCCGCTGCTTGAAGGATACCTTCGACCAGTCTTTGGAAGCACAAGCGGTCTTTGGAAAGAAAACGATGGCATTCCTGGTTGAATTTAGCCCATTGTTCAGGATTAGGCTTAGAATATCTGTGTGTTGTTCTGGTATCCTCCAGCCGCGGCGGCGGCCTCATGCAAATTGATGATTCAAGGACCAGATGGTCTGAGTCAAAAGCTATATCGCGTCTACTTTGTACATCATCGCAAAGTGATTTCCATTCTTTGCTTGTCAGCCAGTAATCGATTTGAGCATATCTGTCAGCAACAAACGGGGGACCAAAATCAGAATTATTGGTCTTTTCCTTATATGTGATTAATTTCTCTGGGGGTTTCGAAAACTGGCTGTTTAAAATTGCAAGATGGTGTAATTTACACCATCCCAGGAAAAGAGCTCTACTTTCTTTTGTGCGTTCGTTCATGTTGTTCAAATATTCCATTCCCCTTCCTAATATGTGAGGGCCACAAACGTCAGTATCACCTTCCCTTACATAATGAATTCGGGCGTTAAAATCACCACCTATAAAATACCTACCTTTACACAATGCAATTTCTTGAGATAACTGGTCATAAAATTCTTCTTTAGCATCCGTAGAATAACCACTGTGCGGGGCATAAGCGCAAATAAAGGTCATGTCATACCCATGCGAAGCAAAAGTGACCGAAACAATTCGACCATCCACTTGCTTGAAATCTTTTATTGACGTAAGAAGGTTGTTTTTGACAACGACTGCTACGCCGGCATTCTCAAAGTCAGCTGCAAGCCGGTGGCTGGTCCAATCTTGCTTCTGCTTACCTAAACTGTTATTTTCTCGTCTGGCTACTTCCCGATCACGAACTTTTGGGTCAATACTGGTACTGAAGAAAGCGGTGTATCCGTCCCATTTTTCCACACAACCGAGATTTACATTAGTTTCGGTTAACAGCAAAACTTCGTATTGATTTTGCTTCATGATCTTTACAAGCGTTTCCCGTTTAGTGATGTGGTTCAGCCCACGTACATTTAATGTAGCTACTTTGATTCTCTGGTTAGGTCTAATTTTATGTCCTTTCGCGATTTTACCAAGGTGGCTCTTATTTCCCAAATCACTGCGGTGACAGATAAAGTTTTTCCGGAAATGTTTAAATTCACGCTTTAGATCCAGGATGTTTGCTTGAAACCATTGTTTGCATTTCTTGTGTGTTTTTTGTTTTGCCTGTTTCGTGAGAGCCTTTCTCTTTGAGAGATGGCTTTCGCGCAAAACTTCCTTGGCTACCTGTCTGGCTCGTTCTCGGAGTCGTGTTCTCTTGTAGTATCTCCACAAGCGACGGTTCAGTTTTTTCTTCTCTTTCACGGCTTTAGCATGTCTTCTATTGAAAAAGAATTTCCTACTTTGGTATACACGACTCCGAGCTTTCTCAGTCAGCCCTATGGGCACTGTCCCGGGGCGCCTACTAGAAGGCAAGTGAAACGAGTGAGGGGGGGGATGCTCTTGTAAGTGTGTGCTTTGACTCCTGCGGCTGCTGCCTCTGGAGTATTGTTGCCTCAAATGTTGTTGCCTCAATTGTTGCCTTTTTTTCTTTGTGCATCTGCTCTTTGGTATTGAGGGTGAGCTTAGTCACTCCTCTCTGTCTTCTTTCTCTTCATCTAGCCTGGCAGCTGCGAATGTGATTGCGTAGGGAAATTTGCTGTATGTAGGATACCTGGGGTGATCCTTATGTGCAGTTCTCCACCCGTCACGCCAGTGACTTGTGAGAGTCTCAACATGGCGTTCTTCTGCTACGATTGCTATCACCCCTCTGTCTTTGTCATAGGTTGCTTTTGCAATAACTTTCCGGGCGTTGAGGTCAAAGAGGTGCTTGTCGCTAGTTCTGTGTGAAAGGTGCGTTGTGCCTGTGTAGCCGGTGTTTTGCTGTGCAGTGAGGATTTGCATGGCTGTCACCAGCGTCATGTTGATGATCAAGTCGATCTTGCTCTGGTATTTGGTGATCACCAGTTTGTGCCAGCCGCCCTTCCAGTGATTCAAGCGGTTGCCATGGGCATCCCAGTAGTGCAGGGGCCATTTTGTGGAGAAACTTGTGTATGCATACTTTTCAAATCTCTGTTGCGCATCCTGATCTGCAAAGGATAGCACTGTAACCGGGGATAATGTGAATCTTTTGCTGGCTGTGTAATATCCATGTTCTTGCTTTGTGTGTTCTTGTACCTGTGCTTGTTGTAAGAGCCAGTCTGTGACTCTCACCCTGTCGTAGTACGAGGCTGTTGCTGGCCATGATTTTATGATCATCTTGAGTTTGCTGTCTTTCTGCTCACGCTCGAAGACAATCTCGTGGGTGAAGTCCTGCAATGCCCGTAGATCTTCTATTTCGTCCTCATGTCTTTCTGCTATCTCTGTCAGCTTCTGCATTTGCCTTGTCATTGCCTCTTGCTGGTTGTTGATCTGGTCTGCTGAGCTGGCGCCGGTCGATCTGAGTTGTTCTAAGTCCTGCTTCATTTGTATGCTGAGTTTCTTCATCTCTTGTAGTAGTTCTTGTGTTTCTTGGTCTACGTGCCTCTTGGATTTTCTGTCTATCTGTGCTGTGCTGGCTTCAGAGGTCTTGTTCACTCTCTGTGGTGTTGTCGCGATTTCATACAATGCTTGTGCTGTTGTGGAGCCTTTGGCGCCCCAAATGCGTCTGGTGCTCAGTTTTTTTCTTGCCTCTGCCGGTTGCTTGCTCATTTCAATGTCTTCTGCGTCTTCGGCTTCAAAATCAATGGTCTTTCTTTGTGGTGTCTTCTGCTGAGTCTCATCTTTGTCTTCATCATCTATTGCAATTGTTTCTTTCCCCTCCTCTTTCTCTTTTTTTTTCTGATCTTTCAGGTGTCCTTTCTTGACACTCGCCATCGCTTCAACCGCACATGGCGAAACGGACTATCTCACTCGCTCGATCCTCGAGCCCATACCCCTAAAGTCAGCATCTAGCATCTGGAATAAATTATTAATCGTGTTCAGCGATGGTTCTGATATGATTGTTCTGTCTGTGCTGTCAAGGCCAAATGGTTCCCCAACATCGAGACCCAAAGTATCCCAAAGTGCCATGAAAGCGGCTGAATCGACTGAATCGACTGATGACTGGGGTCACTCCTGTCACCAAAGCTATGATGGAAACTCCCAAGCTTCACCCAGGTGAAGTAAAGAAGCACCAACCCTGTGAGGGATCGCGTCAATAACTTTCCGCTTTGACACAACTGGTGACATGACAAGAATTCCTCGTTTTTCAATGATCCATCCATGTGTCGATCCATGCGTTGATTCATGTCTCCATCCACGTCAACCAACATCCAAACACCAGCTGATGTAACCACAGCAACCGCACCCCAAGGGCCCAGCAGGGCTCAATCGCTGAGGGCTCCACGCGGCTGAACGCATGGGCTTCTCAGGAGTGCTCTGAGCAGTCTTCATGGCCTGGGCATCGACTTGGGCATCGACTTGGGCATCGCTTCCCCCCATGAGTTCAGGGTATGGGCGTAGGGATACCCCGGGCGTACGGCAAGTCAAATCGCTTCCAACAGTAAAACATCTCCACCTCGTTGTCGAAATTTCATGTTGTTGGTGTGGCTGATGGTGTGTTCTTGTCTGCCTCGCTGGTGGTTTTAGAAATAGGAGCCAATTAATCAAGGGTTATTGAAAATAATAACGTTTGAAACAACATCATTAAAAGAAACATTTTTTTTGCGAAGCGATATGCGGCCCAGTGTGGGCTACATTCCTGCAGCAGCAACCCTAGAGGGTGAGGTTTATACAGGCTCTTATTTCATTTTGGGGGTCAAATGTTTCCATAATTCACGTTCTTCAGCTACTGGTAATAGTGCACGGAGATATTTAGTTGTATTGTTTTCTTGTTGTGATAAACGGAAAATATACCAACCCATGGGTTGGAAACAAGGAATTCACCGAAATCCTGGATCATGGGACCACAGCCTCCAGACTCTTCGCGATTGGTGGTGAGATCGGGGGTCGAATCCCCAACACGTGTGGGTTTCCCACCCTATCTTTACTGGTTATCAACCATTATATGGCCATTACATAGCCATTTCATCGCCATTGAAACCATTATAGTAGCTATATCAACCTACACAACCGCTGGTTTGCCTGTCGTCCCATTCCCTCCACACACTCCTGGCCCTTGCCTTTGCCACAGTCTCTCGGTCAGTTTGAAGCTTCTCTGCTGCCTCTCTCACAAGCAACTGCGCTGGCTTTCGTAATAGGTAAAATAAGAATATTTGAAGCCACAAACAGAAACCATATAAACATATATACGCATTGGTATATCTCTGATCCTGTTTGTTGTCATCCCTTACTATTCACCACCACCAGCAATTAGACCAACAGCAACCATTATCATCCAAGACTTTCTCTAATGACTAACAACCATTATTAACCACCACAAACCCTTCCGATAGTGTTTGCCAATCATTGTTGACGACTAAGCTAAGTATTATCAGCAATTCAGCAATGATTGGTACACCTTAGAAAAAATACTATGAAGCAGCAATAGCTGAACCCCTGGTGATTCGTGATACAAAAAATACGATTTCATTAGCTTCACTACCAACCACTGGCGGTTCATTAGCTCCATGATCAACCACCAGGAACCATGAGGGAACCCATCAGCTGAAAGCCAGCGCAGCTACACAGCTCGACCTGTTTGCGCTTTTCCTCAATCTGGCGTGCCTGGAAGGCATCAGGAAAGTGGAACTCTGCAGTCATCACGTGGTGGCTAGCCATGGCATGGTGATTATCATGGTTCTTATATGCCTATAGAAGCTGTTTGTGATGACTATTACCAGCTATTATTGTAAGATTGTCATGCTTACAACTGCTTATCAAAGTATTGTTGTTGTTTTCAGCTGTTCCATTCAACCATGCAACCACGGGTGGTTGGTTGGCCAAGAGCCAAGACTAATAATACACTGCAACAGCACAAACTTGCGTGGAATCCCATCCCTTGTGTAACACCCCATGGCATTTGCTCCGAAGTCAATCTCATTAACCCCGGATTAAACAATTCTATTAGTTGATGAATTGTTCTTTTTCACCGTTTTAAATTGGAAACCAAGGCTTTTGGGAAAAACCCCCTATCAATCAACCAGGGGATTATTAATCTGGGGGAACCCCCGAATTTGTTGTTCCTTTAAACATTGCAAAAGTGCAGCCCGCTGTCTTGCTTGCAGGCAAATCTCCTGAAACACGTCGAGCTTCACCACCTCTCTGACTTAACTTTGATTGAAGAGTCAATAATAGCAATGCAATACGTTGGCCAAAATCATTCCTGCCTTCTTCTGGGAAGTACAGAACCGTTGCCCAACGGGTCAAACTAGGCACAGGTCTCAAACACTAGAAAAAACTAGATAGTTTCGATACTAGTGACACATCTTCCAATCCCTGATCTTCAAAAGTTACTGCATGCCGTTGGATGCGGCTTCAGAATGCTCGAAAACCAGTGGCTGAACAGCTCAAAGCACCATGTACAGCCATGGGCAATACGTCGTCCCAGTAGAACGGTGGGTTGCTTTCCCACAACGAATCTCAAAGCCAGCCTGGTAGCATAAACCAAGGCTAGCAAGTTACCCACAGCATAATGTTTTCATTGTCAAGGAGTATCAGCATGTCCTAATCATGGACCCATGATGCAACCATAAATGGTAATCACTAAATTATTGATGATATTTCATAATGGCAATCACAATCCAGGTCCCTCAACTCATCATCCAATCTTTCCCACTGTGAAGCACCGTGGTTTATTATGGAATGGTCACTATCATTGGTGATATTTGATCATGGTCCCTCTCATCATCCAATCTTTCCCACTGTGAAACACCATGGTTTGGGAAAGATTCGTATTAATTCCCATCATATTCCCAATCACCCAATAGATAATATTCTTATCCACCTTTACCACCATTAATCCAATAAGAAACCATGGTTCATTATGGGGTTTACTGGTTGGTGGTTGAACCACCCCTATGAAGCATATGCGCGTAAGTCAACCATCATTGTTGCTTACTATTCTTAACCATCATGAATCATGATCTCCTATAAAAACCTATGGATCACCGTGGTTTATTGTGGTAACCATTGGGTTTCCCACTGTGAAGCACCACCTTTGGGTAACCCTATGTGATTTCCAACCATGATTCCCTAGCGAACTCCACCGGCCCGGGAGATCATGGCGCCTCAATCTCCGCAGTGCTCAGAGCAGGCCGCGTGGCCATGCTGCGCACAACTGCCAGCGGGAGCGCCGCAGGTGTGGCATGTTGCATCATGTCGGGCAGAAGAGTTCCATATCCCATCTCGGTCCCATCTCTAGAATTGGTCATATCATTGATAAAACCTACACATATCCAACAAATCATTTTATATCATTTTATATAAGCTCTTAGATTCGTCTATTGCTACTTTGTCAATTGCATCCTGCATGATGTGCCCTAAAAGGATTGAACATGATTATGTAAGTATGTCGAGTTGTGAAATGAGTGAGAAAGATAGGGAACACCCGAAAAATAGGAAGTTCCTAATGGGAAGGGACACAGGATCACCCTAATATTCTTGCAACGGGTTTGCTGGGGTTCATCAAGTCTGTATCCATTCGCACTCCACAGTATGTTGACTCCAGCAAACAAGCGCTTCTCTCCCATCATGTTTTTGAAAACTTGGTTGCACCATTGACGGAGCAACATGGTCTTTTTGCATCAATCTAAAATCAAATCAAGCTCCCTTGCTGATTGGTTTCTCCTGATACTTCCTTTTGAACAAAAGCATGCCAACATTGTCACCACCATGATTATCATCATCACTTTCATCATCACCGTCATCAACACTCCCACTCTCACTCTCACCACCACCACTACCACTACCAGTACCATCACCACCATCACCATCACCATCACCACCGTCACCACCACCATCACCACCATCACCACCACCACCATCACCACCACCACAACCACCACGTCACCACCACCATCACCACCATCACCACCACCACCATCACCACCACCACAACCACCACCACCACCACCACCACCACCATCATCATCATCATCATCATCATCAAATACATCACCCATCAAACATCAGCAAAGCATCAGCAAGTACGGCTAAGTAGCGGCGCCTGGTCTTGGAGATGGCTTGGACTGCACCTGGCGAGTCAACCTGACTCACCTGCTGTAACGCGAAAAGGTTCCCCAACACAACTGACTTAAAATATCTTAAAAACCATCATCATCCGTTCATGGTGGATTTTCCATTGCCATGTTAGTTTACCAGAGGGTAAATCATTGATTTGACAACAATATGAGTCCACAAACCACCTATGACATACATGATTCATAGCCCATTTCTATCCTATCCTTGTTCTCCTAAGAATGAATTCACCGCTGCAGAAATCCGAACGTAGAAGCCCTTGGAAGACACGGGCCTTGGCTTCACCATTGGAGCTGGGTGGAGAGCGCTTTGCGAGCGGCTTGACCTGCAAAGATAACGATGATTGCGGATCATGACCCATCACCAACCCGAGGTGGGCATCGCAGTACAAGCAAGAAAATCATAGAAAATCTTAAGTTTCTATTACATTCTATCATTTTTCGGATGTTGAAATATCCATCTTAGTTTAATCCAAGGATGCGAATTATTGGTGGGAAAAATCCTGACTACTTGGACATGCCTCAAGTTGAATGCTGTTTACGGAAGTCCTTGGAGATGTTTCGTGGTGCAACATCTCAGTGGGGGCGGTCATTGCCAATACCATCCGATACCAACCCATTAGTAAAGGAATACCCTAAGAAAGAATCTTCTGTTCGTTGGTGTGGATTTTCACCACGAGTCCTGGATACAGGGTTTTGACCGGGATCAGTCAGTGTTGGCACAATTGAAGTCCATCCGGACGCAGTCGCATCATTGACGAGAACGCTCATCAACTCAGAAAAAGGGTCAATGCAAACATCAAAGGACTGGTAGTGATGGATCTGGTGGTTTCTCACAATAATCATTAGTAATCATAGTAGTAAACCAACGTAACATTCAGTAGTACTTAAAATAGTAATCATTTGGTGGTTTCTCAAAATAGGGATGCACCCAAATCATCCAATAGTAATCATTATTAATAGTAAACCAACCTTTTTTGGGGGTCCCCCATTTTGAGACACACCCATTTCTACAATCATTATATAAATTATATGTTCATAAAGGTATGCTCCATCAGTACTTTGGCGGCGCACATGGTCAAACCCATGCCATGAGTACATGGTTATACCTGGGATATAACCATAGTAAGTAGCACTGTAAGTTATAAACCATGGTTAGAAGCCAGGTAAAACCGTTACTATAAGCATAGTTATATATAACCATTACTAATAGCCCTTTATGTATATATATATATATAGTTATATATATATATACCTGGTTTAAAAACCCTCCAACCATGCTTAGTAAGCAGTTAGTGCCCCCATGCTGCTGCGAATGCACCTGAGGAAGATGTGTACTTCCAAGTAATGTCGGAGCACTTGCAGTTACGCTGGGCCTCTCCGATTCAAACTGCGCGGTCAAGCCCTTGGCCCTTGTGGTTCTCGTGTGGCTCTGGAAGTTCAAGAATTTCTTGGTGCCAATGAGGGAATGAGGGAATGATATTGAGCAAGAGATTACCTTCATGGCCTTGAGATGCCATGAGCCAGCGATCTCCCATCTATTCCATCCTATTCCCATCTATTCCCTACGTTTCGCGCCAGTTTTCTTCGGGATTCCACATGCCTCACCTCACGTAGCGCAGGCTTGGAACCTTTGGCGACTTCTGAAGCACCTACCGTGCACAAATTTGAAGACCTTTAAACACACATATGACAATGATGATTGACAATGATGGCGATAAGTATAGAGAATATAGTAGTATACAATATAATATATGTCATTAATATCATTGAATATCAACATTTAACAAATTGAAACCATATCATATCACTTCAACTGGTCGTTGTGGGATTTCATCAACTTCACAGTTTTCCAACTGACCCCCAATTAAAGAAGCACAGTGTGGCTTTTGGCGCTGCGCAATGATGTACAATGCCAATAATGGTAACCAATAATGATAGGAATAGATTGCCCATATAAGGTTTAGTTCTCAAGTTATCCAACACTAATGACTAAAAGAAATATTTGCCATCAAGAATATGTACTTATAATGGTATATGAGTGCTGTAACTAGTAATAGTAACAATGATAAGAATTTTCCAACTTTCCCAACAACAAAAGAGTTCGGACCCTTATAGAACATACAAGTACCTGTGCGTTTAAGGTTGACACGGGTATATTTCCCCCAAAAAAAACAAAGTCTCGGAGGTATACCATTTATGGACACGCTAATGCAGTCGGGCTGCTGGACTGTTCATAATGCCCAAACGCCTCGCAAATAGATTATAGATATATTTCCTTGCCGCACAAACTTTATTTTCCGATTTTTTCCTTTTTCAAAACCCAGTATTATGGAAAGCATGGCAGCAAAAATGGAGAAGTCTCTCCAATCAACTCTGTCTGGCCTTCTCCGTCTGAGCTTTCTCCATCTTTTCCGCCTTCTCTTTCATTGCAGCGCGAACCTTGGATGAACTCACATGACATGCATTAAGCTTTTCTCAAAATAGGGAACCCCAAGAATGGATGGCTTATCAATGAATAACGTCGATTAATTCTGGCTGATTGTGAGAAACACCTATATGCTAATGTGGGGTCTTTCCAGATGAGGTATATAAGTCGTTGTTTGCCCTTGAAAAAGGTGGATCCTAAAACGAGGACTTCTGTGAACTTCTGGGGTAGTTGCCATTTTCCAAAACATCTCTGTCCAGTCCTTGTTTTGCTTCATCTTTTCGAATTTTTCAATCAAAGTGGTGACGCCCAACACCTCAGAAGAGTAGATCTCGAGCACATAACATATGCACAACGACCGACTTGAGTCATCCACCTCTTCCTGGTCGTCCATGGATCCGGCGGACGATTCTTGGGAGCAACGCTACAGATGTCCGCTTCAAACGCTGCGTCCAAAGATGTGCCCGGGCCCGTCTGGGGCAATGCCATAGCCAGCCATGGGGTTGCAGCGATGCGATGCATAGCAAGTCTCAGACTCCAGAGGCATAAGGTATTACACAAGTATTGATGTGATGGGCGATGACTAATACGCATTAATACATATCAAAGTACATGTGACTGATGTAGATATATGCCTGCGTACATATATGTATAAATATGTGCATGATTGATATCTTGACTGATGTTGAAGATCTTTTCAAGACACCAAAGTATGACAACTCATCAGTCAAGATATCAATGATAGGTGAATGCCAACCTTTTCGCACTCGTTAACTGCTCCTTGCAATCGCGAAGACTGCAGGGCGCCGGCATTGTTTCCAGGCCATCCACAAGCAGTGCTGGTGATCTCGCCTGTTATTATGACGGGCCGTGAAGATGAGAGGCTCCACATGGCTCCACGACGTTTCATGGGACGACGTTTCTTGCACCATCTGTGGCAAGCCTTTCTACAACAAATCTTGGGCAGTGATCCAGTGAAACATCGACTCAGCAGAAAACAACATCGTGCTGACGCGAGAGCAGTCGTCAAGCCTTAATCTGTAGCTTGAAAGCCTTAATTTGCATTTATTTTCAAAGAAAAGAAAAACATCTTTCACTCCCTTTCCCCCTTCCGGCGTTCAAATGGATCGGATATGGAAAATGGATGAAAATGGTAAGATATGCAATTACAGAAGACTGGCATCTGTGCTCAGATCTCTCTTCTGTATACCCGGGCATATCGGATGCTGACTGTCAGCTCAAACTGCAACAGTATTGCGCGCCATTGCATTGAAACGTATTGACACTTTTCAATCGAAATTTCAATCGATTCTGAAGTAAATATTTTTTGCCGTAATTCAATTGAATATCATGGCTAGGCTTGACATGGCTTGGCCCTTATATTCCAAGTTCACTGAGGGCTGAAAGCGAATGCCAAGAAAATGCTCAGCGCTTGACCGCCAGCGGAATCCCGAAAGTCACTGCTTTCCATGTCAGCCCGCCCGAGCTTCTCTCATTGGTGAAGCCTGAGCGTACGCCGTGCGAATCCATGCATCGCATGAGATCCCATGAGTACTGAGCGCCGCACCTGGTTGGCAACGATGCGTGGCTCGGGCTATCCTCGACCGCCTCGGGGGCCAACCTGAGCGACAAGGGACGAGCCCAGAGACCTGGTTGATGACGATGGTTAATGGCTATAATCGTTTTGTAACTTCTTCGGCCTATTTTCTTCTAGGCAAGGGCTCCTATTGATCTTTGTTGATCCAACGTTGCACACAAAGACATTCTCGCTGTCCAAAAGTGGTACCGTCTGAAAACTGCAGTGGAGAGAGAGAGAGAGGAGACAGAGAGAGAGAGAAAGAGAGAGAGAGAGAGAGAGAGAGAGAGAGATAGAGAGTGCTTTCGGCATGACCCAGTCCTGCCCCTGTTATTGTTGGTTTTTATCCCCCTTTAAAGATGGTCAATATTGACCCATAGCCATATGTTGCAGTAGACAAAAACACCAATCTGGGGCGAAGACCAGGGATTTCCAGCTCCGGCTCGTAGGAAATGCGAATTCGAAAGCCTGTTGCTGCGCTGGGAGAAAGGTGTCGGTCCTCCCGTTTGCTCAAATGAATTGAACCAACAATATGCTGATTATATGCGGAATTCTACCAGTTAAGACAAATTACATACCTCAGAAATGTCTGCTGTCAATATTGTTAATGGTGTGGTGGTCCATTAAGTTTATATAGTTGATCATTACATCAAGTCATTCCATCCTACAGCAAGCGACCCACAACTGATTTGCCAAATTCCCTTGGTATGTCACAACAGATTTTCTAAACAGGTTGCATCTCCAATATGTCAGCTGATCATCACGACCTGGATCCATCCTAGAGTAAGCCACCAACTGACTATGCCACAACAACGAATTAGTGCTGTGTAATTGGTTGGTGTATCAACATGTTGTGATCTTGTTCGTTTCGACAAGTCATTGACCTAAGAGCTGCCCTGGAGCCTTTGAGTTGGCGTTCTTGAAACACAGATTCGTATGAGGTCTTGCGTATCTGTACCTCATGGCTGAGAGATTTGGAGGTGGTTGGAAGAGCCACCACCTTCCAACCAATGAGAAAATCTCAGCTTACTGTAATTTGCACATGCGATTTCCAAAATGCAGATTGCTGATGGGGACTTCTGAGTGCAAAAAGAAACATGAGGGAAAACGTGTTGACATTCAATTTTTTGATATTCACAATCTGTGCTTCGGACGGCGGGAAAGCCTCCAGGAAATCGTGGCACTATTGTGATCAGCGCGTTCCACCTGAAAGTCACCCAGTGCAGAGATGCTAGGGTAGGGTGCTGTTGCAGCCCGCCACTTGGTGCACCCAAACTGGCTGTGTATCCAAGCCCTGTACCCAACAAGAAGGGATGTTCACTTGACCCAGCAACCAACAAGCAACAGCCAACAAGCAACAGACAACAAGCTGCAAAATGTCTATCACAATGCCCCAGGCGGCCCCAGGTTACAGTCAGGTCACAGTCACATCCGCCACTGCAGGAGGAACCGCCAACGTCTCGGCTTTGGTGATCTGCGAACGCTCTCCGTGGCCAGCATGGGTAATGGCCATGCGGGGCAGCTGTATGGCATTCTCCTGCTCAAACCACTCACCACCTGAAGGTGGCAATGGTGGCAATGGTGGCGATGGTGGCAGTGGTGGCTGTAATTGCAATTATGGGCAACAGTAAAAATCGTGGCACGCTTGTAAATGTGATGTCTCCAAGAATGTTGGAAGCTTTCAGACTACTTGATATTCTCAAATTCCGGTTCTGCTGCCCGCAAGTTCCAGCAAAGTCTTGATCATGATGGCCCGCATGAGCAAACAATTCATCCACAAGCTTACCAAACGTTCTTTGCTGAATTAGATGTTTCTAGACCTGTGATATCCATTTGCAAGAAACTCAGTAGTACCCATCTTACCCGCAATAACTGGTTCTCAAAATGTACATCTTGAGATAGCAATCAGACGGGGCTAGGCTTCAATTCGTACTGGTCTCGGCTTTCTTCTGACCTATTTTCAAGAGGGCTTCTTTCTGACATGAAATCACGCTTGCTCTCAGCACCTGGGGTATTCGTCCTGACCTGTTTTCGACCCACGTCGAAACAGAGCCGCCCGCACGCACGAACCGGACAAGCCTCCCACCTACACGAACCATGGACTCAGAACCTCGCTTGTTCTCAGCACGCGGGGGCTTCGTTCTGGCACGTTTTCGACCCCCGTCAAAACAAAGCCACCCGCTTGCTCTCAGCACGCCGGGGATTCGTCCTGACATGTTTTCGACCCACGTCAAAACAGAGCCCCTGCACGCGCGAACCGGAACGAACCATGTCCAATGAAAGCCTCCACACGAACCATGGACATGGCAACGAGTTCCTAGAAAAATCCCGTCCACAGTGCACTTTGGGTGTAGCAGGCAAAAGGGTCGCCTAACTCTGGGGCCCTCGTTTCTATTTATCCAAATCTTCATCAAAAACAAGAAGCAAATCTAGATGGCCATGTAGTATGTGACCGTACGGCTTAGATGAAACCCACGAACCCGAATGCTGACACATAAATTATTAGACTAGATAGATCACAACTTACCGCGCCACTCTTGGGAGCACACTCTTGGTTGGACACTCTGGGCGCGACACTTTTGGGAAGACATATTTGGTAAGACACTATTGGTAAGACACTATTGGTGACACACTCTTGGGAAGACGCTCGGTGTTTTTCATCTGGTGTTTTTTGTCTGGTGGCTTTTGCCTGGTGATTCTTCTCTGGTGATTTCTCTGTTTGTGATTTGAGTCTGGTGTTTTTTTTGTCTGGCGGCTCTTCGTTGGTGATGTTTGTGTTTGGTGTTTTTCATCTGGTGATTTGTGTCTGGTGTTTTTCATCTGGTGATTTGTGTCTGGTGTTTTTCATCTGGTGTTTTTTTGTCTGGTGGCTTTTGCCTGATCATTTTTCTTTGGTGATTTCTCTGTGGTGTTTTTCATATTGTGATTTGTGTCTGGTGTTTTTCATCTGGTGATTTGTGTCTGGTGTTTTGTGTCTGGTGATTTGTGTCTGGTGTTTTTCATCTGGTGATTTGTGTCTGGTGTTCTGCATCTGGTGATTTGTGTCTGGTGTTGTGTCTGGTGTTTTTCATCTGGGTAATTTGGGTCTGGTGGACGGCTATTTTCATGATTGCTTCTAGTATGTTTATAATCAGTTTTATATCATTTATGATTATCTAAATTCTGACAGACAAAAGAGACTAAGGCCACAACTAATTTCATGGCCAATGGCAACCAGCATTGGTGATGCTTAATAATGGCTAATGATTAAAACCAATAATGGCTGATTATGGTTAATCATTGTGTCATTATGGTCCACATATGTCCACATTGGTTGTCTAATGGTTAATAACCATCATTAGCCATATGGCCCCACCACCAAAGGTACCATTTGGTTCGAGAACTCCTGGTAGCTCCTGGCACCGCTCCCCCTGGAGATATGGATGGCTCCAACCAGCTCCCTCCCAATCATCAGCTAGTAATGATGTCCAATGATGGTTATGTGATGGTTCATGATAGTTTTACAACGATAGCTCTATGACGGTCTGATGGTTGGTTAATCAATGGCTTCATGATGATTTGATGATGGTGTGCAATGTTTTGTAGTGATGGCTAATTGCAATCAATGATGTCTATGGCAACAGCAAATGATGGCTAGGAATGATCAATATCTAATGAAATGCTCGACGAGGTTTCCTAGGTTCTGAATGATGACCACTTATATAGCAATTATTAACCATCGTTAACCGCGGTCAACCGCGAAGCGCTGTTAACCATCAGTACCAACTATCAGTAACAATTGATACAACACAGCACTAAGACCATTACTAGCCGTCAGTAAACCATTGATTAACCACCCATATAGCCACTAAAACATCAGTCTCGACTATGAACCAGTGACTAGCCACTGATTTGGCCATTGGCTCATAAATATTTACCAATTTCCCTTGACCAACCCTTGAGCAAACCCTTCACGAACCATCAACCAACCATTCGCCTGCCCTTAAGCACCATCAACATCCATCACCATGGTCACCAACCCTTCACCCGACCGCAACGGTGTCTCCTTCACAAAGGTCATCTCCGCCAAGGAAGGCCTGCGTCCCAGGGTCCCATGGTGATCCCATGGTGCCGGGCGTGGATGATTCATGGTTGGGTAAGGGTTGGGTAAGGCAAGGGTTGGTTTCATAACGAGTTGAGGCAGCTTGGGTCAGACAAGATCAAACTAGTTTTGCTCCTTTTTTAGCAAACCTTAGTTGACTTTGCTTGATGTTGCTTCCTGGCTCCTAATTCCTTGCTAAGTACCACCACGTGCCAGCAGGTGTCAACGTTACTCGTGGAAAAGGGAACTATTCCTCCGACCAGCGAACAATGGATCATGCTGAGCAAACGTGCTACCCAAGGCATTCCCAGGTCATCTCACTACGACATGCGTAGCCCAACAATATCAACAATGGTCGCTACGTGCGTCCTGGGTTCGGTTGCACACGGCAAACCAAAATCATGTCGACGTTTATCAGTTCTGTTTTCCAATCTGCAATCATGACATCCATGATATCTCGCATTCTGAGTATCTACCTTCATGATTTCACCACATTTCATACTGTACATAGCTGCTGATTCATTTGTGTCGATGTATTTGTGAAAATCTGGTATCCTCGATTTGACGCCACTTTCAAGATGTCAAAAGTGCTGCAGAGTCCAAAGCATCACTGATTTTCAAGGACCAAACCCCCAAGAGTCACAGTTCCATACATCTACAGTCTACGGACCTTTTCAGACCTCAAAACATCTCAAAAGCCTCTACATCATGGTCCTTGTCCCTCAGTCGCTGCCAAAAATTCACCAAGTTGCGCTCCTGGACCATGACATGCTCTGTCAGGTGGTGAAAAAACTCAGGGACCGTGGGTTTCAAATCATCCAATCCAACCGGTGTCTACAAAATGTGAGTAATTACACTGGATCCATTCTACATGGCTTCAAAGCATTCCCAATGCGAATGGGAGAAGGATCACAAGAAACTTATCTTCCAACCGCTGCACACCCACAGAAGTCCCTTGAGGTTGGATCATGGCAGTCATGTGGTGCAGTGAACGGCCCAAGTCCAACCAACAACGAGTCCTTTGGCCTTTCAAAATAATATGCAGGTGTGACTCTGCATGCTCCTTCGACGGCTTCAAACTCCCTTTCTAACCTCTTCGAAGCCACAGTGCTGCACTCGTGAAGAGACATTTCAGGTTTGAACCGAGCATCCCGAATGGATCAATACAAGGTCGGCCCCAAACCAGTTATAAGTTGGGTTATAACTAGGGTAACTACCATAACTACTAGTTACAACAGATATAACTATAGTTAAATGGCTTGTAAACCCAGCTACAACTAGGGCGCCCACCTTGTACCTGTTGACCCCGGGCCTCGTCGCACCATGTCGCCCAAGGAATGAATGTGACCAGCTCCCGCTGGGTATCTGCTGATGATCATCCTCGAGCTGTGGCCAAAAATAGTCTGAAACCACGCATGTTTCAAAAACTGGCGGGCAGTTTATGTGGTTTATCATGGTTTATTCATAAGAATCTCCTGTTTGTGATTTCAAGTCATTTTCACTACTCTCCAACCAACGAGCCCTTTCGGTCATTAGCCGGATCACGAACACCCAAGAGCTTCGGCTACCACTGGTTTCCCTGTTGCGATGTTGCTTTGGCCGGCAAAAAATACCTCGTCATGGCATGTCATGCCTGTAACGCTAATAGCTTGGGCAGTGCCTTCACTACGTGAAATGACATGTTTGTTCCTAGTCACCGGTGGTTTGTACCGAAAATGACAGCGAATGTATTGCTGAAGCGCATTTAAAAAAGTAGGTGAAGCAACAGAAATACAAGCATCACTGTAAACATCTCCAGACCACCAACGCTTACCAAAGCTCGCCAAAACTTGGAGTGGTCAGATTGTCTCGCTCCTAAAATGCTGGGTTTATCTTGGAACCAAGCGGTATAAGAAATATACCCAACTGATAGATGCATTGGCCCATGTCTCTATTGAGTTGGCTGGGTCAGTACTTACAAAATCCGTTGGGTTCTGTTGGATTACGGTTGACCACTCCACTAGTTGTTCTGGCAACTAACTTGTCAATGATTGACCAAGATTATCAAAACATGTTGCTGCCTGCATGACTATAATTTCATTCTGTACATGAAATGATGTAATCATAACTTTCAGCCAAGAGTTGGACAGAGTTGGAAGAGTTGAGTGGTATAGAACAGGCATGAATAAGCAACTGACTCACAGTATAACCAGAATTCAGGATAATCATACACCAGCCGCACTTAGTTGTGGGGTCTACGTACTAAACTACGATGGCTTGCTGGCAACCCCATCAGGCACCACTAGCTGTCATCGACATACAGCAAAATCAACCTGATAATCTCAGTGATCATCAAGCAACCACAAGTGAATCAATCGATCCAACCTGACAAATCACCAGAGAACCAAAGGTGCCCGGCACGCCGCACGCCGACGACAAGACACGCCAGTCTCCCAGAGACCTACCGCAGCTGGACACAGCGGGAAGGCGGCCATGTGGTGGATGTGTTGGGATAGCTTCCCCAGATGTGTTGGGACTATAGTCATCCCCAAATAGATAGAATTCAGCTAATGATCACTATTTCAGAAGCGGATTTTTCCAGGATTTTACGGCTTTCTATCTATTTGGGGATCACTATAGGTATCTATAGCCACTTTGGCCAACAATCATACCAGTCCTTTGTGTACAGTATTGTTCAATAACATGGCAAAATGAAGCAAAATAGTGATGCTGTGTATCTGTAGTCTAGTTTCTGACTTTCCAACCCAAATGTGCGTTTCGAGATGGGAGGCAAGTGTGTCTGAATTTCAGGTGTTGTGGGGAAACAAAGGATACAAAAGTTCTCACTTCTCGGAAGCATCCACATCACAATGGAAACCGTTCCTGGAGCTACTTTTTGTGTGAGTGGCTCTGGTGCACTGCAAGGTATGCGGTATTCAGCAGATGTCTGTATGTACGAATGGCTGTAATGCAATGGAGATGAGGAATGGACTGGAGCTAAAATCCCGAAGCTCTAGATTAGAGGGTCTGTTGTCTGGATTGTCACACTGATCCGCAAGTCTAAACTGTCAGGACCGCAAGAAAGGGGGACCAACATGTGATAAAACAGTACAATGTACAGCGCCACTAATTGATGACCAGTAAGCAAGCATGAACAAACATTGACCATCATCAACCATCATTGTAACCACCATCAACCAGCACTGTTCATGAACCGAGAAACAGTCGTGGCTTCTGCCCTGATTGCCATCCAACTGCTTCCATCACGGGAGCGCATCGTCTCACCTGGTTCTCGCCATCCGACTGGGTCATCAAGGCACCCACAACAGTTGTCGTGTCTGTGCCAAGGGTCTCCTGCGGAAGCGTCGCTTTTTTGGAGCCAGTAATCGATTGCCTCAAAAACTGGAGACCACCGCATTAGGTTTCAGCCGACCAGGTATGTAGGTCCCTACTATTGTTCCTTAGTAAAGCTTATTCATCATCCAAGGAATCCACCAACCCAGGAAACCCACCAACCCACCAACCCCCCAGGCACTTCCCAAGAGCAAGTTCTTGCTGCTCCTTGGCCTCGCGTGCCCTGAGCTCAGCTTCGCCCTGAGCTGCGGGCAACCGTGATGGGCATTGGATGACTCAGATGGTGATGGTTTCTGAAGCCATAATGGTAGCCCCATAGCCCCAAAATCATGGACTATTGACTGTCGATAGCAATAAAATCCGTCCACACCGCTTTGGCGTTGATGGCGTGTCATTGGCGTGCAATTCGTTCAATACAAATGTTCCATTTTAATCCTTCAGCGCTGTGTCGCTGAAGTAGCTTTAGCTGGGGGGGGGGGGGAACTTTTTTCGATTTGCACCGTTTCGTTTTGGGACGTTTTTCCCTCCATGTTCGCTACTTGGGGAGGCTTTGGGCAGTTTTCAATTAGTTGCATCTTGTTTTGCACTTCGTCTTGCAACGCGTATGGCTTCGTGAAGCCCGTTTTTGTTGCCATGTCGTGACCGTAACCAAATATCGCGTGTTTAGTTGTGGCTTGAAGGTTCAAAAATAGTCAAAAAGACCATGGAAAATACGTGTTTTTGTCAGTTGTGAAAAAAAACAGTGTTGCATACATGCTCTGGGTCTGAAGGATATTTGCTGTGCTGTGGAGGGAAGTTTTTGGCCCAACTCGCGTGTCTTTGGCCCAACATAGCTCCAAATAGGGCTTAACTTGGGCCCAATTCGCGCTCAACCTGGCTTCAGTTGTCGGCTAGATTGGTGTTGAAATGGGGGTTTAATGCATCTGCTGTTTGACTCCCTCATTTTGGACGCAAAAATGGCTCAAATTGCGCCTCTGGGTGTGTCTGTTTCTCAGCGTCGCTTCACACATCTTTGGCCCAACATAGGCTAACATAGCTCCACTTGGGGCTTGACTTGCGCCAATTGGTCCTCAACACGGCCTCGATTGCAGACTAGATTGGTATCGAAAAGAATTTGGCTTAAATAGTGCTTGACCTGCCCCATTGTGAATGCAACATGGCCCAGGTTTGTGTCTGGGCATTTGTGAAAACCTGGGGTAACAAATGGTGGAAATACAAATACCTCAAACTTGAGATTTGAACGGAGGGTACTTCATTGAATTTAAGTTTAAAAAGTGGTCCTGTTGCAGGAAAGTGGCCATTTTGGCGCTAGTCGTTGGGCGCAATTGATGGACAGCCTTTTCACCCCATGTTTTGCAACATCAAGTGGCTGCATGCCTCAAGATTGGGGTGAGAAGCTTCAGTCCAACGGTGTTTGATGGGCTGCTAGAAGCTGAAGATTCTCATGGATCCTGGCAATAGCTTGTTAGATGGGATTTGGTTGAGATTGGCTGGTCAAATGGGATATTTACCCCTGGTTCCCCATCATTAACCATTGTTTTCCCTATGATTGCTTGGTTATTATAAGCCATTATTTGGTTGACTAATTTTGGCCCATAGCCATGACATGCCATGACCCATTTGTCTGGCAACCATTGGCCAACCCGGTCCGTCGCCACTGGGCTCCCGCGGCTTGAGCTCGGTGCCCCAGTAGAAGAGCGGCGGGTTGTTGAAACGTTCCCAGGCCTGGCGATGGCGCAGGGAGCTGGTTCAGCTGGTTCAGCTGGGGAGCAGCTGGTTGCGGTAGTGCTTATCTGGTTGGTGGTGCTCACCACCCCGTCATGAAAAAATATGCGCAAGTCAACCGACCAACTAGTTATTCATGATGGGCAAATGATCCGGGGTGAGGGTTTCATGATGGTGTAAAATTATTCATGGGTTTGGTGAGCTGGTTCGTGATGGATCATGGTTGATACTGGATGGTGATGGTCTATTCAGGCCCAATGTTACGTTGGATTCTGATGACAATGGTCTAGTGGCTAATGGAACCTTCAATTAAACCATGAATGACCGTGAAGAACCATTATAAAGTATACTGAAATAAAAATGTAGGCTTTGCTGGGGGGATCCCAACGCCCGGAAAGCAACTGCAGTGGTTAGTGTTACATAGTGGTCGCTTGATGTCAATATGGCGTCTGACCCATCAACTGCAACCAATTCAGCACCTGTTCTTCAACCAGCTACAGCTGTTCCAGTCGTACTACGTACGCTGATTCGCTCCTCTCGTTGACGCTTCTCCTGAGTCGCCGCGAAGAGGTTCAGTGACCAAAGCCAAAAGCTTTGGAAAATCCCGTTCACCACCCAGGGGGATCCTTAAAACCTTCGTATTTGGAGGTCAATCATGGTCCATTTATGGCTAAATTGGTACTAGTAGTGGTTCAGTAATACGGATCTCCCATAACTTAGAAAACCCACGGTAAACCAGGTTTGATCACCAGCTTCCCTTGGTGGATCACCAGTGTTCAACCCAACCAGGCCATCATCCTAACAACCAAAAATGCCCGCTATGGATCAGTGACCTTTGGCGCAAATGGTCATTCAGCTTCAGTTGATAAAGCCACATCCCGGCAGAAAAGTTCAACTCTGGTTGATGATGGTCAGATATGTACCATTAACGTTTTTTTACTTCAGTCGAATTGTATGATCACAAATTTTAGAAAGTATTTCAACTTTATGATTGATAACAAGTGTTCCTAATATTCTATCAGTACAAAGTAAAAGAGTACAACTTATGATTAAATTATGAGTATGGACAATACAGTAACAAGTAGGACTACTTTCTGATCGTTGAATCCTAATGTCGTACCGTAGAGTTGATGTCTGTCAGCAGGTACCTGTTGAAGGGAGAGCTCTGAGGCTTGCACAGGAATCTGACATCTCTCCTTGGACGGGGTGAGCCAATAACAACTCTCAAGTATCTAAACTTTAATGGTGGCATGATGATGGTGATGATGATGGTGATGATGAGGATGACGATGATGATTGCCGACAAACAATTGAAGGGACAGCGATGAGGATGGCATCAAAGAAACTCTCCTTGAGGATCTCATCATTCTCCCTGAGGATATCATCATCGAAGGAAGCCTTCTTCGGAACCTTCCATTCAAGTTGCCACTGCGTATTTCAGCCACACAGAAATCCATGGTCTGCGAAAGAGCAAAGCAGCATACGCAGTCTCAGTTTTACCCAAATCAGCACGTTCCAT
This sequence comes from Symbiodinium kawagutii, assembly GCA_009767595.1. Taxonomy (NCBI): domain Eukaryota; class Dinophyceae; order Suessiales; family Symbiodiniaceae; genus Symbiodinium; species Symbiodinium kawagutii. The sequence continues at coordinate 60,667 of VSDK01011143.1, read as the reverse complement.
TGGTCAACTGTGCATCGAAAGCTGAAGAGATCTGTACAAGCCACGCAGGCCGCTTTAGCTTAGGCCGCTTCACTGAATTCTGGGCGAGAGGCGAACTTTTTGGCTGCCACGTTTGGCCATTGAGATCGCCATGATTTGCTGAAGCGAAATCTCTGGAGCAAAATTTCATTAAATTTCTCTTACCGTCATTGACCATTTTGGGGCTATTGTGAACTGCTTCAAAGTTTTTGTTGACCATGTTCAGCAGTGCAAGCACCAAATGATGACCATCTCAAACGGACTCCAAACTTCAGAAGATCTACATGCAAAATGAATTCTTTGTCAAGCCGACCTATAGACAGCTTGAGGGGCTGGTGCTGCACATCCCAAGTCTGGTGCATGGCACGACAAATCCCCTTGCTGCCCAAGCACCAGCACAACACCTCCAAAGGGCGAGATCGAATCAATTCAAGATCAATGATCAATAGATGTTCTCCAATGCAATTTTATCTATTTCCTGTTGAAATTCAGTAGCTGCCTTCCCCCGAATCAGTACCACAAGTCTCCCCAACTTGCCAAGGCCTGCAGAAAGGTTGGCAGCCATCTTCCATACTCCACCTGCGACCGGCGCCGCAACCAACTCTGCTCAGGAGACGCGACATGAAACGAGCACCTCCTGAGCACCGCCGATGACACACGTTGCCCACGATGCGACCAGGATTTTCAAGCGGCTTCGATGGGCACGACAAGTCCCATACGTTCAGGTCCTGGTTGTAGCCGCCACCACCTGAAGGCGCCAAAGCACCACCCTAAGGATGGCAAGAGTCTCAAGGATAAGGGAATGAACTTCGAATGAACCATTTGTCATTTCCTCATTTCCCTTGGTTAACCACCTGGGCTTTTGGAGCTTGACACTGTTGACATCAGCCGCTCCTGAGGATCCAACGCTCTTTCTCCAAGCTGGGAAATAAGACCCAGCTCAAGGCAACGTCCACAATGACACAACTTAAATCAGCATCGATCTTTCGACTGCACCAACACAGACCTGCCAGTGGCATGGCGCCGCGAGAACTTGCCAAACTGCACCAATCCTTGTCCCCAACCAGGTCTCAGGAACAATCCCTGACCACAACCAATCGACCAGCTACAGCAACCAGCGCCAACCTCCACTTCCAGATCGCAGATAGTTCCAAAGCTCCAGTCTGTTGTGAAGCAAGGCCAGGAATGCACCCAGTTTGGGAAAGGACGCTGTCCGTTCAGGGATCCAATCCTGCCAGGTCCAGGTTTGAGTCCAGGATTTGCTTCTGGCGCCATAGTGAGAAGGATCTTATCATAACGACAAGGAATCAACATTGCCTAAGAGGTGTACCTTGACAAAAGCTGTGGTGCCTCGGACAAGAAGAAAACATGATAATGATAATTGATGTTGAAATTCCAATTTCAAGAAATAGACGACATGGCGACTGAGTAACAGCTGCATTCATTTCACCAGTGCTGGTTGGTAAACGAAATCCCCATCATAGCTTCTATCAATCCTCAATAAAGTAGCGATTGCAGAACCTCTATCAACAGTGATTAGCAGCGATCTACACTATTGTTTGGCGATTGTCCCCTATGATCTATCAGAAGTAGCCGTTAGTAGCCACTATTCTGCCAGATTCACCACGACTAACCATTCTTATCCATTCTTTAGCATGATTAAGCATTATCAACCATTATTCACCAGCACATTAGCCATGGTAAACCCTCAGCATGGTCATGAGGACCATGGTAAACCCTGAGCAGAACGGCAGCCAACACAGCTCGTGTCCTCCGTCTCCGGTAGGCTGCAAAGTATCTGTCCCGTGGTGACGTCGACCAAGACAGCTGGTGAATGCTCCCGCTTGCCTAGGACACGCCGAGAGATGGCATGAGGACAGCATGCTCGGATTCTCCCGGCAAGAATGTGGAGACGATGACGAGTTATGACAACAAAATGATGGACATAACCATTCACCAACTGGTGCCCATCACCTTTCACAAGCCAAAACGATGAGTCGTGGAGTCATGGTTGATGTTAAATGATGGGACTATTGATGCTGAATGGTTTTGGACGACCCGTAAAGCCCTAGCCCTGGTTGAGATTTGCTGCAACTCACCTGGGTCAGCTCTGATCATCTTTGGTTTGGGCTTGGTCTGAGGATGCCGAGCAACAAAGCAACAACGCGCAATTCACCATTTCCACCACTTGAGCTTCACTGCTCCGTGCTCCCGGGAGATCCACCTGCACCAGCTGTTGTCTTCCAGTCCCCCCAAGAAATTCACGTGGCAAACTTGCAGAATTTGAACCTCCTACCGGTGGAAACCAAATCATCGATGGCATTTTACAGCGCACTTGCTTTTGTCCACATGTTTGTGTCATGTGTTTGGCACACCTTCTTGTGATCCATGAGGTTGCACATATCTTCAGCATCCAGTTGGACCACCCATCAGCAATGATTGACCTTTGGAAATTCACCAAAAGTACCACCGGTGAACATCCCAAAAGCGTACAAAATGGGAATGTTCCGTTTTTTGTTGCACCGTTTTCCCTTATTTTGGTGTTGCTTTCCAGTTATCTTGGTCTAGGCACCCCTCTGCATCGCCCAGTGGCACCTTTCCACCTCCGCGACAGCCGTCTTTGTCGAAGAAAGCAACGCTCACGTGGTCGGAGCTTTGCACTTGAGCCAACGAACCTCAAGCGTCGTGGCCAGACCCAGAATCAACCAATGATTGATGGTGGCCATTTCCGCAATGAATAGAGGTTGATGCGCTGGTAGAGGTTGAAAGCTATGACCAACCAATGATTGTGGTCAGTAGAGATTATAAGCGGCAATATGACAATCAACAAGTTGTGCGTAACAAACCATAATGACGGGTTGTGATTAATAAAAGGGTAGTGATTAGTGCTAAAGGTTTGGCCGAAGTGATTAATAAAAGGGGTAGTGATTAGTGCTAAGGGTTTTTTTGTGACCATTTTTTTGGTTGTTTTCTGTGTTCATCAAGATCAATTTCAAAACAATTGAAATCAATTTCAAAACAATTGAAATCAATTTAAAAACAATTGAAATCAATTCCAAAAGCATTGAGATCAATGTCAAAACCATTGAAATCAATTTAAAAACAATTGAAATCAATTTCAAAACAATTGTAATCAATTTAAAAACAATTCAAATCAATTTAAAAACAATTCAAATCAATTTCAAAACAATTGAAATCAATTTCAAAACAATTGAAATCAATCTCAAAACAATTGAAATCAATTTAAAAACAATTGAAATCAATTTAAAAACAATTGAAATCAATTTAAAAACAATTCAAATCAATTTAGAAACAATTCAAATCAATTTCAAAACAATTGAAATCAATTTCAAAACAATTGAAATCAATCTCAAAACAATTGAAATCAATCTCAAAACAATTGAAATCAATTTAAACACAATTGAAGGGATTAATAAAGGGGTAGTGATTAGTGCCCAGGGGCGCTGAAGTGATTAATAAAGGGGTAGTGATTAGTGCTCAGGGGCCTGGCCCCTAAGTGATTAATAAAGGGGTAATGATTAGTGCTCAGGGGCCTGGCCCCAAAGTGATTGATGAAGGGGTAGTGATTAATTAATGCATAATTATGGTTTCTTTGAGGCCAGTTTTTCATATTATTGTTGATCACTAATTAAAATCAATGATTGTTAAAACCAGTGAAATCAATACAAAAACAATTGAAAATATACAATTACTAATTAATCAATTAGTTAATGAATTAAACCAGCCAATCAATTAATTGAATAATTTTTGAATTAATTAATCAATTAATGATCAATTCAACGAATTTTCCAAATTCATCTGAGCAATCCACTTTTAAATCCTTTATTCAAAACTGTTGGTTTTCAAGCCTTAAATCATTTTTGTAAGGGGTAGTCCACAAAGTAAACGAAAGTGTTTGAAAAAGGTGTAGTAAATAGTGGGAATTGCCCTGTGCTAAGCTGGTTGGTTGGTTTTCAAAAATGGTTTTTAATTGCAAATTCTTGTAAACCTTTGAAATTCACAAGCTATGCTTCGCTTACCTTTATTTGCTACCCCTTTATCATTAATTTTGAAAAGGGGGTAGTAAATAAAGATCAGCCACCCTTCAAAGAATCTTAGATTGATGAAATTTGTCGTCTTTTCAATTGTTTTTTAATTGATCCATTTACTAACCAATCCATCATCTGAATTAATTAATTAACTAACTAATTACATTTCAAGCAACCAATCAATTGTCAATTCAACCAATTTTCCAAAATTCATCTGAGCAATCCCTTTTTAAATCCTTTATTCAAAACTGTTGGTTTTCAAGCCTTAAATCATTTTTGTAAGGGGTAGTCCACAAAGTAAACGAAAGTGTTTGAAAAAGGTGTAGTAAATAGTGGGAATTGCCTTGCGCTAAGCTTGTTGATTGGTTTTCTAAATGGTTTTTAATTTCAACCTATTGTAAACCCCTCTTAATTCATTAGCTAGGCTTGGCCTACCTTTATTTGCTACCCCTTTATCATTAATTTTGAAAAGAGGGTAGTAAATAAAGATCAGCCACCCTCCAGGAAATCAAAATGATGTTTTGTCTTCAAGGTAAAAACCCATGAAAATCAACAGTAAAACCCTTGAGAACCCATGGTAAAACCCATGCTAAAACCCATGAACATCCATGCTGAAACAATGAAAACCCAAATCAAAACACATGAAAACCTACCTATAATTAATTACTAAAGCAATAAACCCATGCAAGAACAATGAAAACCCATACCAAAACAATGAAAACCATACTCAAAAAATGAAATACCATAATCAATAAAACCAACAATTAGGGCTGATGAGCCTTCAAGCTGCTCATGATCTTGCTTTCAAATTGATGCTCTTGAAACATTTGCTAATTATTCAAATCCTTGCTGAACCCTCATCTTAATTTTTCATGGAAAACCCTAGTTAATCAATCACCCTCATGATGAACCCTCATCCATACCCCTCCTGCTGAACCCTGAGCAACAAACCCCATGATACCCTCATGCTTCAACCCATGTCTCAAACCCTGATGACCCTGATGCTTCAATCCATGCCTCAACCCCTTCATCCACCCTGATGACCCTGTTTTCACTGATGCTGTTTCCCAGGCTGCTGATTGGCTGCTCTACCCTTTTAGGTGGTCAACTCTTTGATGCTTCAATCAATATCTTCTGGATCCTTCTTCTCCTGCTCATCCTCCTGATCCAGCCCTCCCTGCGCTGCCATGGCTGAGGAAGCTGATGCTGAGGAAGCTGGCGCTGATGACGCTAGGGCTGATGAGCCTTCAAGCTGCTCATGATCTCGCTTTCAACTTGATGCTTTTAAAACACTTGCTAATTATTCAAATCCTTGCTGAACCTTCATCTTAACCTTTCATGGAAAACCCTAATTAATCAATCACCCTCATGATGAACCCTCATCCATACCCCTCCTGCTGAACCCTGAGCAACAAACCCCATGATACCCTCATGCTTCAGCCCATGTCTCAAACCCTGATGACCCTGATGCTTCAATCCATGCCTCAACCCCTCCATCCACCCCGATGACCCTGTTTTCACTGATGCTGTTTCCCAGGCTGCTGATTGGCTGCTCTACCCTTTTAGGTGATCAGCTCTTTGATGCTTCAATCAATATCTTCTGGATCCTTCTTCCCCTGCTCATCCTCCTGATCTAGCCCTCCCTGAGCTGCCATGGCTGAAGAAGCTGATGCTGAGGAAGCTGGCGCTGATGACGCTAGGGCTGATGAGCCTTCAAGCTGCTCATGATCCTTCTCTGCCTTCTTCTCCAGCTGATCTTGCTCATTTTTCTCTTCCTGCTCTTCTCCTGCTCATCCTCCTGATCCTTCTCTTCCTGCTGTGGCTTCTTGGATCCAATCTTATCCAGGTCTGATTCATGCCAGAATGACACTTTGTTTGCTGATGCTGCTTCTCTGACCATGTGATGCCTCAATGCCTTGATCCCACTGCAATCCAGGCATCCATATCTCCATCGGCATTTGGAGCATACTCCATTGCCGACGCATACCTTGAGGATCTTCACTTGAGCCTGATCTGATAGCATCTCATAGGCGAACCTCTGAGGGTTCTCACGCAAAGCTTTCTGAGCAAGCTTGTATGCTTCTGATTCTTTGTCTTTGATCTTGTCCATCATGTCTGACGCTCTCTTCATGGCTTTCTCTTTCTGATCAGCCAATTTCTGTCTTCTCTCCTTAGCTGATTCTTCCTCCTTCAGTGATGTCTGATACTCTTTCTTCAATGCCTTGCTGATCACCTTGAGCCTCTGACGCCATAGCTTCTCCATGGCTGATGGCCATCCTCCTGCTGCTGGCCCTGACCTGATCATTTGAGCATAGATCTCAGCATAGGTGATGACCCAGTATCCACAAGTTGATCCAGACTGCCTGCAGTGATTGTTCCTGCT
>VSDK01011143.1:12071-30260 GCA_009767595.1 Symbiodinium kawagutii | reverse complement strand
TAGACACTTGATGCTAAACCCTTGATCATGTTAGACACTTGATGCTAAACCCTTCATTCATCCATGGCCAGCCTTCATCAGCGCTCATGTCCCTTACCAGCTCTCATTCTTCAGCCAAGCCACTGATCTCAATGCTGATCAAAAGCACCATCAAGACTTTCTTGATGTCGATGGGCATCATGGCTCTGATGATCACTGGAGGCAATCAATGATCAAGGATGTAGATGATCTAGGGGTGTAGTGGTGATCAATGATGTGATGCACGTAATGAAGTAGTGGTGATCAACTGTGATCAATGGTGCATGGCTCCTCTCTGATGCCAAAGGCTGCAACAAGATCAGTCAGGATGTTTCATGGTGTGATGCATTGGGATTCATGATCATGAAACCCTTGGCTCCACCCTGATAAACCCTTAATCATTCTGCTTCTGATTCATAATCATCAAGCATTGGCTGAACCCTGATGGGCCTTGAAATGAATATCAAATCAATTATAACCCAAACTAAAACTCATGAAAACCTAAACTGATGGTTCAATCCAAACCAGCTCATAACGCCAATCTCATCAAGTGGGGGGTGTTTTTACTTAATACCCCTTTATCATTAATTTTGAAAAGGGGGTAGTAAATAAAGATCAGCTACCCCTGGGGGAATCTTAGATTGATGAAATCTGTCTAGCTTCTCAATTATTTACTAATTGATCCATTTACTAATCAATCCATCATCTTAATTACATTTCAAGCAACCAATCAATTGTCAATTCAACCAATTTTCCAAAATTCATCTGAGCAATTCCTTTTTAAATCCTTTATTCAAAACTGTTGGTTTTCAAGCCTTAAATCATTTCTGTAAGGGGTAGTCCACAAAGTAAATAAAAGTCTTTGAACAAGGGGTAGTAAATAGTGGGAAATGCCTTGCGCTAAGCTTGTTGATCAGTTTTCTCAATGGTTTCTAGATTGCAACCTATTGTAAACTCCTTTTCAATTCATAAGCTAACTATGCTTGGCTTACCTTTATTCAATACCCCTTTACCATTATTTTTGAAAAGGGGGTAGTAAATAAAGACCAATCACCCTTCAAGGAATCTTAGAATGATGATCTTTGTTTAATTCATTAATTATCTTGTAATTAACCAATCAAGTGTGAACCTTCATGGCACGCCCTCATGCCAATCAAACCCTCATGGATCCATGAAATCAACCCCCATTCCAACCCTTATGTGAACCCCTGACTTTTTCTCCAGCGCTTCCTGCTTCACTACTGAAGGGATGATGATCAGCCTCCTTTCTGCTGTAAACCAGCTGATGATTAGTGATTCTAGCTTGTAATTAATTGCTTGATCGCAACTATTTCTGATTACCATCTCAAGGCTGATGGCCAAATGCCTGTCCTCATTTGATAGACAGCTCTAATCTGGCCAACTCCTAATGATGCAAGGAGGCTGACCCTGTACTTCTCCCTTAGCTGATGATTGGTATTCCACTGATACATCAAGAGCAGGAGTCTTCTTGGATCAGGATCACTGATGGCATCGAGCACTTCTGATGCTTGCTGATGGGCTAGATCTTGATTCAGCTGATACCACTCCAATTCCAAATAGCCCCAGACCTGATCACTCCATTGAAAAATCCTGATTTCAGAATTGACCATTGTGATCTTGATGTCCTCATGCTGCCAACATGTGGCCTGGTGATCTCCTGCGCCAGGACCTTGATGATGCCCTTGATGATGCCCTTGATGATGTCCTTGATCTTGCTGCATTTGATCAGGAGGTTTCACTGATGGTGCTGATGTAGGCGATGCCTTTTTGACAGCAGGAGGTGGGGTGTTGATCCTGCCCTGCATGGCTTGGGATGATCAAACTAAAAATTGAAATCTATTGCTGATGAGCCTTCAAGCTGCTCATGATTTTGCTTTCAAACTGATGCTCTTGAATGAACCCTCCTCTAAACCTATCACAGCAAACCCAAATCAATAACCCCCATGATGAGCCCTCACGAAGAATCCTCATGAAGAACCCTCATGATGAAGCTCTGACCACCATGATGCTCCACCCTTGATTCCAGGTGAGTAGCTTTCTCCTTGGTGGCCAGCTTTTGCCCATCTAACCATCTGATCCCAATGCATGCTAATGGATGAATCTGCAAACAAGGATCGGCTGGTGTGGAAGATGATGGATTGATCTCATCCAGGATCCCCTTGACCTTCTGATTCTCCCAGCACATGTAGCTGATGCCAGCTGCCATAATGATTTGGCATATGAGCTCAATGTGAGCTATGAGGAAGATGATGCGCTGGCACCCTGTGCCTCAGCATCACGCCCCCATGGAAACCCCTCATTGATAAAGTCCTCATGCCAGCCCTTGCCTGAACCCATACGCCAGCCCTGATGTGAAGCCTGATGCATGAGTTGATCATGGAAACCCCTCAGTGATGAAGCCCTCATGTCAGCCCTTCAAAAAAATACGCCAGCCCTGATGTGAACCCTGATGTGAAGATCCCATGGAAACCCCTCATCAATGAAGCCCTCATGCCAGCCCTGGTCCCAAACCCATATGCCAGCCCTGATGTAAACCCTGATGCATGTGAAGATTTACCACCCATACCTGATCCAACATTATACCATCCAACCAAGCTTGCTCCAATGCCTTGCTTTTTTGCTTTGGTCTCACCAAATTCATGGTGACCAGAACTCATTGGAAGCTCAATCTGAGCTAATTGTCTCTGAAAGTGCTTCTGACCCTGATGATGCTTCTGACCCTGATCTTGATGACGCTTCTGACCCTGATCTTGATGATGCTTCTGCTGGTGATCCTTCAAGTGGTTTGATGCCCAATCCTGGCTCTGGTACCACTGCCACCTCTGTGAAAGGGTGGCGCTGGATTACCTTGAGTGATCCTGCTGGGGCAAAAGGGATGGTCCACCCCTTTCTCATCATCCATTGGTCGCTGAAGCCAGGCTCATTCAAATCTGAGATCTGGGGCCATTCTTGACCATATACTGCCCAATACTGATCATGCTTGCTCAAGCCAACTGCATGACCAATCAAACTCATGGCCTCCCCCTTGACAATTGCAGCTGGTGCAATGCCACATAAAGCCCAGACCAACAGCCTGATGGCATTCTTCTGCTCCAGTACTGTTGATCAACCATTTGATCCATCACTCTGATCAGGCTGGCTGCTGATCCAGGACCATCCTCAACAGGATCATCCTCTGTTGCTGCCTCTGACTCACATCCCTCCTCCATGAGCATTGAGATTCTGATGGATGACTAAAGCATTGTTTCACTTGCTGCCCATCAAATCTGAATGGAAGCCTGTCTAATCACGCTTAATTGATTGGCTTCGCATGGCATTTTGAATCTTGCTGCTAAATGGCTGCCCATGTCAGCCCTCATGTCAGCCCCTTGTGCCAACCCTGCGGTAACCTTGATGCCAACCCTCATGTCCAACCTTGCGCCAGCCCTCATGTAACGACTTAAATGTTCCAACCCTCAGGCAATTAAACCCCTGTGATAACCTTGATGCCAACCCTCATGCCCACCCTTGTGCCAACCCTCATGTAATTAATTAATCCCTCCCTTTTTGAAACACTTTTGCTGCTCCTGACGCTGCCTTTGCTCCTAGTTGGCGCAAAAATCTGATCTAGATTGCAAAAGACTGATCCATCCCAGGGCCAGAAGGAAAAAGCCTTGCAGGATGCCCAAATATTGGATGTCCTGCAAAGCCACTTCCTCCTGATCAAAGAGCCTACTGATGATGCTACTGATGCCAAAAACTGATCCATCTCATGAGTGGGGCCTGGATGAAGAACAGGGTTCTATTGTCCATCCAAGTTCCCTTCTAGTGAGCGCATCCTTCTGAGTCTTGCTGATCACAATGATGGTCCTGCTATGGGCCTCTGTGAGATCCCACCCAAGAGGCGATGATCCAAGATGACCAACGGTACCCCAAATTAAAGCTTTCTTTGGGCTTGGCAAGCTGCCATCCGCCAAATGACAGCTTGCCAAGCACAATGATCTGCAAAGGCCCAAGATTAAAAGAATCATGCATTGATTGCCTCAGGCATGGGCAATGCTCCCATTCTCCAAAATGATCACAGTGAATCCTGAGAGGCCAGCCAGCATGTGCATCAATAAGAATGATTCTGGCTGATGCACAGGCTACCTACCTCTTTGAAATGGTGATCACAGAAATCCCTCTGAGTCTTGCTGGCTCTGCATTGAAGATCACACGGATGTTCCTGCTGGAAAGGAGATCTCAACAATAATCTGCAAACCCCCCATCCACCATGAAAGCCCAAGATCGAGAGAATCACTCTTTGTGATTGCCTCAGCCTTGGGCCTCTCTGAAAACTGATTTCCTTGTTCAAGATGTGGAAGGTGATGCTGCAAAAGACTTCTGCTGATCAAAGCTTGCCAGATGAAAGGGAGCTTGGAGGGTGACCAGAGAAACCCTGAAGACCCTGCAAGCTCCCTCAGGTGAGGATCTTGATAAATTGACCTGACTGGGCCTTGCTGCCAAGAGCCAACTGATGGTGCTGCAAATGCTTCCTTTATCCTGCAAACTGATCCATCTCATCCAGCAAAACCAAAGAGCACTGCAGGATGCTCAGAAAATCTCTGATGACCCTGCAATGCCATTTGAAGATCACAATGATGAATGATGTGCTCATCAGCAAAGCACAAGCTGCTGAGAATCACAACTGTATGTTCCTCAGCACAAGGGCCTCTCTGAAAACCTCATCAAAGATCTTCCTGATCAATTTATGGATCTTGCTGGCTCTGCATTACAGATCACTATTCCTGTCATGGGCAGGCATCCTATCCAAGGTGATGCCCTTCTTCAAGCTGATGGAAGGTCCAAGGGTGCAAGGTGGTTCTGCCAGACTTCCAGGGAAGAAAATCTGGCAGCCCACCTTGCACCCTTTGACCACCAGCAAACCCAGACAATCTGCTCCAAGATGATCTGCTCTGCATTGAAGATCACAATGATGGAACTGAATGGGATTTGATCCCCAAGAGGTGATGACCCAAGATGCGGCTGCTGCAATCCCAGCAATCTGCTCATGATCCAAGATGTTCACAATGATTCTGGGATGACCCGCCCAAAGATTGCCAGGCATTCTGGCTTGGCAGCCTGCATGCCTGGCAACGATGAGGTCACTGGCAATAATGCAGCTGCACCTGACTGAAGCTAATGTTCACTGACGCTACAGAATTCCTCAGTCTTTTGCTGATGGTGGACCTGAACTCAAAGGCATCGAGAAATTCTTCTGAGCTCACTGATGGCCCACTGGCTGGATGGCCCCAAAGCCCCACCCCACCCATCCTCCCTGATACAGGGCTCATCGGGCTCATCCATCCACATCAGTACAACAGAATCACACTGATGAGGGGATGTGCCCTGGATCATGGAGGATCTCATCCCAATCCATCCTTGACGCTAAACCCTTGATCATGTTAGACACTTGATGCTAAACCCTTGATCATGTTAGACACTTGATGCTAAACCCTTCATTCATCCATGGCCAGCCTTCATCAGCGCTCATGTCCCTTACCAGCTCTCATTCTTCAGCCAAGCCACTGATCTCAATGCTGATCAAAAGCACCATCAAGACTTTCTTGATGTCGATGGGCATCATGGCGCTGATGATCACTGGAGGCAATCAATGATCAAGGATGTAGATGATCTAGGGGTGTAGTGGTGATCAATGATGTGATGCATGTAATGAAGTAGTGGTGATCAACTGTGATCAATGGTGCATGGCTCCTCTCTGATGCCAAAGGCTGCAACAAGATCAGCCAGGATGTTTCATGGTGTGATGCATTGGGATTCATGATCATGAAACCCTTGGCTCCACCCTGATAAACCCTTAATCATTCTGCTTCTGATTCATAATCATCAAGCATTGGCTGAACCCTGATGGGCCTTGAAATGAATATCAAATCAATTATAACCCAAACTAAAACTCATGAAAACCTAAACTGATGGTTCAATCCAAACCAGCTCATAACGCCAATCTCATCAAGTGGGGGGTGTTTTTACTTAATACCCCTTTATCATTAATTTTGAAAAGGGGGTAGTAAATAAAGATCAGCTACCCCTGGGGGAATCTTAGATTGATGAAATCTGTCTAACTTCTCAATTATTTACTAATTGATCCATTTACTAATCAATCCATCATCTTAATTACATTTCAAGCAACCAATCAATTGTCAATTCAACCAATTTTCCAAAATTCATCTGAGCAATTCCTTTTTAAATCCTTTATTCAAAACTGTTGGTTTTCAAGCCTTAAATCATTTCTGTAAGGGGTAGTCCACAAAGTAAATAAAAGTCTTTGAACAAGGGGTAGTAAATAGTGGGAAATGCCCTGCGCTAAGCTTGTTGATCAGTTTTCTCAATGGTTTCTAGATTGCAACCTATTGTAAACTCCTTTTCAATTCATAAGCTAACTATGCTTGGCTTACCTTTATTCAACACCCTTTACCATTATTTTTGAAAAGGGGGTAGTAAATAAAGACCAATCACCCTTCAAGGAATCTTAAAATGATGATCTTTGTTTAATTCATTAATTATCTTGTAATTAACCAATCAAGTGTGAACCTTCATGGCACGCCCTCATGCCAATCAAACCCTCATGGATCCATGAAATCAACCCCAATTCCAACCCTTATGTGAACCCCTGACTTTTTCTCCAGCGCTTCCTGCTTCACTACTGAAGGGATGATGATCAGCCTCCTTTCTGCTGTAAACCAGCTGATGATTAGTGATTCTAGCTTGTAATTAATTGCTTGATCACAACTATTTCTGATTACCATCTCAAGGCTGATGGCCAAATGCCTGTCCTCATTTGATGGACAGCTCTAATCTGGCCAACTCCTAATGATGCAAGGAGGCTGACCCTGTACTTCTCCCTTAGCTGATGATTGGGATTCCACTGATACATCAAGAGCAGGAGTCTTCTTGGATCAGGATCACTGATGGCATCGAGCACTTCTGATGCTTGCTGATGGGCTAGATCTTGACTCAGCTGATACCACTCCAATTCCAAATAGCCCCAGACCTGATCACTCCATTGAAAAATCCTGATTTCAGAATTGACCATTGTGATCTTGATGCCCTCATGCTGCCAACATATGGCCTGGTGATCTCCTGCGCCAGGACCTTGATGATGCCCTTGATGATGCCCTTGATGATGTCCTTGATCTTGCTGCATTTGATCAGGAGGTTTCACTGATGGTGCTGGTGTAGGCGATGCCTTTTTGACAGCAGGAGGTGGGGTGCTGATCCTGCCCTGCATGGCTTGGGATGATCAAACTAAAAATTGAAATCTATTGCTGATGAGCCTTCAAGCTGCTCATGATTTTGCTTTCAAACTGATGCTCTTGAAACCCTTGCTATTCAAATCCTTGCTGAACCCTCCTCTAAACCTATCACAGCAAACCCAAATCAATAACCCCCATGATGAGCCCTCACGAAGAATCCTCATGAAGAACCCTCATGGTGAACCCTCATGATGAACCCTCATCCATACCCCTCATGCTGAACCCTGAGCAACAAACCCCATGATCAACCCTCATGCTGGACCCTCATCCCAGCCCTGAAACCCTTTTTAAAAACCCTGCCCCTGGCTCAAGTTCAAAGCTCAGGTGAGTGGGCTGATGCCTGTCTAGGCCATCAGCAGTCATCCACCATGATGATTCTGACCAATGCTAATTATCAACTGATGTGGTGCCATTGTGAAGTGTGAACTCCTTGATGAGTGTGATGTAGCACTAATCAATTAGTGATCAATGCACTGACTGTTGCGATGACTGCTGATGCTTCCTGTGATCAAGCCCAAATCTCTGGCAATGTGCACTGAATTTGCAAAAGATTAGCTAATCTGATCACTTCCTGATCTCTGCTGCCTGATCCTAGGAGCTGAAAACAAGCGCCTGGTAAGTATCTATTGGATGAAATTAGTTGGATCTGTGATGATTGCAATACTTTGGCTGATTGCAGAAAATAATTCATTTGGCGCAGCTGCAGCTGATCAGCTGGAGTGATCTGGGGCAAAATTGGGCTGGGCTGATTCCTGTCCTCTGAGGCATTTGAGTGATGGCACGGTGCAAAACTATCACATTGATATGTTGCGATTGTTAACTTGAAAGATGCAATGAACCATTCTGATGCCTCTGATTGACCAGCCTCAGTTGAGCGGGCTCATCTGCTGCTTTGATGAAATTGGATCTGTAATGATGAAAATTGAATCTGTGATGATTGCAATGCTTCATTGGATTGCAATGATCCTTCATGCAGCTGATCAAGCCTGGCATGGATCTGATCACATGGATCACTTCCACTTGAGCCATGAGCTGGATGATGCCTGATCCCTGATGGCCTCAAGCTCTTTGGTCTCTCTGGCCTGATCATACATTGGCATCATCTCTGGCTCCCACTCATGGCACCAATCTGGTGGATCCATGTTGAAGTGATTGAGCTTCTCTCTGATGAGCCTCAATCGCTCCTTTCGCTCATTGAACTGAGCTACAATCCTTGATCCTGGAGTGATCATTTTGATTAGCTCCTCCTCAGATGCTCCCTTCATGGCCCTTCATCGTCTGATGATACTCTGGCCCGTAGGAATTGATCCAGGCTCTCTTATTGCTTGCATCATCAAACTGATGCCTGGATAGGACCTGAGGCAATCACATGCATGAGCACCACAACATTGCCAACCTTCTTGCAGCCCTCATCAAAACCCTCATGAAAAACCTCAATCCAACCCTCTGAATCCCACGCAAAACCTCATGAAAAACCTCAGCCCAACCCTCTGAATCCCATGCCAAACCCTCATGAAGACCCACGCCAACCCTCTGAATTGATGTCATTGGCCAAGGAGCACTGATCAGGTAGCTGTACATGATGTCTTGTCTGATCTCATATGTGGCTGATAATACAGCCAAATCCCTTTCTGCTCCAGCAGCCTGATGCTTCTGGTCGCCTCAGGTGGCTTCAGATGGCTTGATCATGCTTGATTGTTGTAATTACCATGCTGGATCAATGGGTCATTGCATTCAATGGGTCATTGCATTCAACACTCATGCTGGCAAGTGGCTCATCTGAGGATGATGGGGATCTTGGCACATGTAAGTCATGCTGATCAAGGCTGCTCCCTGACCCCCTGAGGGATCGAATGAGAGCATGGTGTCTCCTGAGGTGAGCAGGCCAGCCCTGATGTGAAACTTGATGTGAAGATCCCATGGAAACCCCTCATTGATGAAGCCCTCATGCCAGCCCTGAAACCCATATGCCAGCCCTGATGTGAACCCTCATGTGAAGATCCCATGGAACCCCCTCATCAATAAAGCCCTCATGCAAACAGTTATGCCGGCCCTGATGATGTGACATGCTAATCAAAACCCTCTAGCTAATCTTCCTGCAGCCAAGCAGCTGATGTGCCTGATCACATCATGGGTACTGGATTGCATCTGATCGATTCTCCCCTCTATGAAGGAGCTCTTCTCCTCAACTGCACTGGATTGTGGATTGATTGCTGCTGCTGATTCATGATCATGAAACCCTTGGCTCAACCCTGATAAACCCTCATTCTGCTGCTGAATCATGATCATGAAACCCTTGGCCCAACCCTGATGAACCCTCATTCTGCTGCTGGTTCAAGATCATGAAAACCTTGGCTCAACCCTGATAAACCCTCATTCTTCTGCTGAAACATGGATGGCTGCTGCTTTTCTCACTGAATCAGTTGCGCTGCTTGATGACTGCCCAGCCCCAATCAACGCAGCCAAGGGGCTGATACAATCCAGATGCCATTGTTCATCTCATCACAGAGGGTGATGAGCTTGTAGATCATCCACATGATCACTGCACTGATCAACAAAAATACATTGTTGATCCCCAGGGCCTTGATGTGATCCCCTGAGCAACCTTAATTTGCCAGGCGATTATCAAAAAACCCATGCTGAACCCTCATGGTGAACCCTCATGGTGAACCCTCATGGTGAACCCTCATGGTGAACCCTCACGCTGAACGCATTTTAATTAATTGCTGCCAAGGCGCTGATCTCGAAACTGATCAGCACCACTGATGCTGCCAGGATGATCTGGAGAGCCATCTGCTTCTGCTCAGATGTCAATGCCATGCCTCAGTGATGGTCACTGGTGATGCATGGTCTGATGAATGGTTGCTGATTCATTAATAATCATGAAGCCAAGCCTGGTGAATGGCACAAATAGATTCAGCCAAAGGGCAGGGCTGATGGGTCAATGATGAAGATGGGCTGATGGCTCTGATGGCACACTGATCAGGCTGATTGCTGCAGAAGGTGTTTCATCAATCAAGCTGATGGCTGCTGATCAAGCTGGCGGCTGCTGATGGCTGCTCATCTGAATGGTTTCACCCTCATGAACCCTGGCGCAAACCCTCACCTCATGAACCCTGATGCAAGCACTCATTGTAGCAACCCTCATGGTGTCACTTGATGCAATGTTGATGCAAAACACTGAATCAACAGCTGAACCCTTGTTTTCCAACCATTGATGAGATCTGATCATGGGCTGCTTTGAGCTCTCAGTGATCTGTACTGATCCCTTCTCCTTCATTGATCACAGGTCAGATCATCTGAGTCCTGATCTTCCAGGAAGTCCTCATCTGTCTGATCACCCCATGGAACTTCAGGTGGTGGACAACTTGACTTCTCATCATACTCATCCACACTGGCTGGCTGAGCCTGGTTTGCATGATTGCCCTGGCTGAGCACCTTGATGATGATGTCCCTAAGCAGATTTTTGATGCCATAGATCTCCTTAATGACCCAAGCACTGATTGCCAGGCAAATGAAAGCCAGCATCAAGCTGATCACCTCCACCCACTTGATGTCCATGGCACTGATGTCTGCAACTGATAAGCACTGATGGCTGCAAGTGGAGAAACCCCATGCAGCCAACACTGATAAACCCTCATTCTGCTGCTGATTCATGGCCATGAAACCCTGGGCTCAACACTGATAAATCCTCATTCTGCTCATGAAACCCTTGGCTCAACCCTGATGAACCCTCATTCTGCTGCTGGTTCATGATCATGAAACCCTTGGCTCAACCCTGATGAACCCTCATTCTGCTGCTGAATCATGATCATGAAACCCTTGGCTCAACCCTGATGAACCCCCATTCTGCTGTTGCATCATGATCATGAAACCCTTGGCTCAACCCTGATGAACCCTCATTCTGCTGCTGGTTCATGATCATGAAACCCTTGGCTCAACCCTGATAAATCCTCATTCTGCTGCTGAATCATGATCATGAAACCCTTGGCTCAACCCTGATGAACCCCCATTCTGCTGCTGAATCATGATCATGAAGCCCTTGGCTCAACCCTGATGAACCCTCATTCTGCTGCTGGTTCATGATCATGAAACCCTTGGCTCAACCCTGATAAATCCTCATTCTGCTGCTGAATCATGATCATGAAACCTTTGGCTCAACCCTGATGAACCCTCATTCTGCTGCTGAATCATGATCATGAAACCCTTGGCTCAACCCTGATGAACCCTCATTCTGCTGCTGGTTCAAGATCATGAAACCCTTGGCTCAACCCTGATAAAGCCTTATTCTGCTGCAAGACCTTTTTAATCTAACCTCTTATTAAGAATTGTTGGTTTTCCAGCTTTAAGTCATTTCTGTAAGGGGTTGTCCACAAAGTAAATTAAAGTGTTTGAAAAAGGGGTAGTAAATAGCGGTAATTGTTCTGCGCTAAGCTGGTTGATTGGTTTTCTAAAAGGTTTTAAAATTGCAACCCATTGTAAACCTTTCAATGTACAAGCTAGGCTTGGCTTACCTTTATTCACTACCCCTTTACCATTACTTTTGAAAAAGGGGTAGCAAATAAAGATCAATCACCAATCAATTGTCATCAACCAATCAATTGTCATCAACAATTTTCCAAAATTCATCTGAGCAATCCCTTTTCGAACCCCTTATTCAAAATTGTTGGTTTTCAAGCCTTAAATCATTTTGGTAAGGGGTATTCCACAAAGTAAATAAAAGTGTTTGAAAAAGGGGTAGTAAATAGTGGGAAATGCCCTGCGCTAAGCTTGTTGATCAGTTTTCTAAATGGTTTCTAGATTGCAACCCATTGTAAACCCCTCTTAATTCATAAGCTAGGCTTGGCTTACCTTTATTCACTACCCCTTTACCATCAATTTTGAAAAGGGGCAGTAAATAAAGTTCAGCCACCCTCCAATTCATCAGAATGATCCAATTTGCTTAATTAATTATTTAATTACTTGATTAATGAATTAATTAATTTATCCTTTTTGAATTCAAAATTAAAAACAATTCAAATCAATTTCAAAACAATGGATATCAATTCAAAAACAATTGAAATCAATTTCAAAACAATTGAAACCAATTTCAAAACAATTGAAATCAATTTAAGAGCAATTGGAATCAATTTCAAAACAATTGAAATCAATTTAAAAGCAATTGGATTGAAATCAATTTAAACACAATTGAAATCAATTTAAAAACAATTGAAATCAATTTCAAAACAATTGAAACCAATTTCAAAACAATTGAAATCAATTTCAAAACAATTGAAATCAATCTCAAAACAATTGAAATCAATCTCAAAACAATTGAAACCAAATAAAAAAAACAACAATTGAAATCAATTTCAATCAATTAAAATCAATTTAAAAACAATTGAAATCAATTTCAAAACAATTGAAACCAATTTCAAAACAATTGAAATCAATTTCAAAACAATTGAAATCAATCTCAAAACAATTGAAATCAATCTCAAAACAATTGAAACCAAATAAAAAAAACAACAATTGAAATCAATTTCAATCAATTAAAATCAATTTAAAAACAATTGAAATCAATTTCAAAACAATTGAAATCAATTTCAAAACAATTGAAATCAATTTCAAAACAATTGAAATCAATTTCAAAACAATTGAAATCAATTTAAACACAATTGAAATCAATTTCAAAACAATTGAAATCAATTTCAAAACAATTGAAATCAATTTCAAAACAATTGAAATCAATTTAAACACAATTGAAATCAATTTCAAAACAATTGAAATCAATTTCAAAACAATTGAAATCAATTTCAAAACAATTGAAATCAATTTAAAAACAACTGAAATCAATTTCGAAACAGTTGAAATCAATTTCAAAACAATTAAAAACAATTTAAAAACAATTGAAATCAATTTCAAATCAATTGAAATCAATTTCAAAACAATTGAAATCAATTTCAAAACAATGGAAATAAATCTCAAAACAATTGAAATCAATTTCAAATCAATTAAAATCAATTTAAAAACAATTGAAATCAATTTCAAAACAATTGAAATCAATTTCAAAACAATTGAAACCAATTTCAAAACAATTGAAACCAATTTCAAACCAATTGAAACCAATTTAAAAACAAGTGAAATCAATCAAGGAAAAGTTCCCCTTTTAAAAACCTTTATTAAACATTTTTGGGCTTAATTACCGACCCTTTTTTGTAGAGGGGGGGGCCCTTTATTAATCACTACCCAACATTAGGTGATAATGATCAATCAAGATGTGAACTGCTTGTCTGCAGAATTTGCAGGTTTCTTCATTATTATTGGAACAATGCCAAGCAGAGGTGTAGGACGTGACAAGTTGAAACTCCGCAAACTGATGCAGAAATGGTCGCGGATCACCTGTACGCCTGATCAACATCCGAAAACCGAGATGCACCAGACTAACCCCAAATCAGAATGGATGAGACTCTGGTAAAACAGTCTTGTTCTGACACTCTCTGGTAAGACAGTCTTGGTATGCGATTCCTATTGATATGGTGGCTTCTCAAAATAGGGGTCCCCCAAATCATCCGATATCAGTCATTTATGATAACAAACCATCCATTTTAGGGGGTTCCCAATTTAAAAAAAAACACCATATGACACGCGTATAAACACACTTTCGAACGTTTGCATCGCAGCACGGAAGCCCCCCCCCCCCCCCGCGACCCCAAACGTTCACGTTCAGCAAGAACCCTTGCTCATGCATTTGGGGAAAAGAATCTACTAGTACAAATAGGTGTTTCCAATGTTAGCCATCTATCAGAATAAACCATCCATTTTGGGGGGTTCACAATTTTAAGAAATTTCCAAATCACATCCTATCCATCTTTCGAGATCTGAAAGACTCCACCATCCTGTAGCGTCTCTTGGACTTGAAGACATCCTGCAATGCGAGGAGCCTAGACCAATCCGCAAGGCTCTCAAGTGTGGCTCCTGCAGGACATTGAGCTACGGCCATGCTTCAACGTCATCCAATTGATTTCGAAAAAAATGTGGTTTCTCCAAGTGATTTCAAAATATTTGATTTCAAAGAAAAGTGGCTTCTCCAGGCCATGTCTCTTTAGTGCAGAGTTGTCTCTCAACTCCAGGCCTTTCGGATGTAGAAACACAGCTGCAGGGTCTCGTCGTCCCAACAGGAGATCTGCGAGTCTTCCACCATCCACAGACAAGCCTCGAGCACCGAGGAAGGCTTGGGCGACCAAGGGCGGCTTGGGGACCACCGACGGTGAGTGAAGCGTGGTGAATGGTGGTTGGCATCAACGAACCAACAAGTGCTACTGAACCGGTCGCCGATCCAACCAAAAGTACTACCTTTGTTGTCTTGAAGCCCCCGTTTTTGAGAACTCCAATGGATCAAGTCACCACTCTCCTTGAAAAGAACCACCAGGGCCCAACGAAGAAGAGGAACCACAGAAACCACAGGGTCCAACGACCAACAGCAGCTGATCCTTGGCAGTTTGAAGAGCTCAGGTCTGAGGCCCCAGGCGTTCTGCTCATCATGAACTAGGTCACTACCTCAAAACATCGAGGAACCTTTTATGAACAGGTTTAAAACATAAGCATTCCGTTCAAAAGCTGATGATTAGTGGACTTAGTAAACAGCTCAAGCGAGCTCAAGAAAACACTGAAAACAAACGGCTGACGCCAGTCTTTTCCACCCAAACATCACTGCAGCATGCCGACATGTCATCCCCCCCAGGCCAAGGCGGCTAAGGTACTTTGTGTCTCTGTCAGATCACCATCCCGGAATTCTGGGTGACCATGGAGCAACGCTTCAACGTCCAAGATCAGGACCTCCGGGTTCAACAAAAACGCCAGGAGCTACCAGTGATGCCAGTGATCCACAAGTCAAACAACATCACGAGCTATCCCAGCTGTTGAGGCCAAGCAAAAATCAACGAGAATTGATGATGCATAAGCTGCTTCTCAGTAAATCATGAGGCATGAGAATGGTCAACTTGACCAGTTATGCATGCTCATTCTCAACCGTTATCAACGGCCGTTGGTTGTTGCTATGGCTTAGCCAAGGCGCACGGTGAGCGTCTGCGATTGGCTCGCCATCCATCTGATCGGCGCAGTACAGCAGGATCGCGTTGCTCCTTCTGAGGTACAGCCTCAGTCACAACAAGGGAGCCTCAGTTAGACAAACGTGCCTACTTTTGCCTAGCTCAACGACAAATCTTGTCTCATAAACGCGCAGAGGGAGGCAAAGCTACGAAATGAAGTTTCGATGGGCAAAGGGTTCCCAAAAATGGATGTTTTTTCCCCCGGAGAACATGATCCTGGGCAGAAGACTGGAGCAAATCTTCTCATGAGATGATCTCCTCAAAGACATGCTCCTTGGCAAGCCATGGTGGTGAATCCTAGCTGGTCCCATGGTGTGTTTTGAAGGCACTTGAGGAGAGTGCCAGAGTTGTCATGTTGGTGATGGCTTGGAACTAGAACCTTTCAAAGCATTGAAGATAGGTTCAAACAATCTCGTACCCAAATTCTGTTTTGAATGCCGAAGAAATCTGGTAGTTCAATGAACTTCTGACAAGTTCGAAGTTCCAAGACGTTTCATGACCCAATAAAGCACTACATAGCACGTCCGCACTCACACAGCAGTTGCAAATCTTTGGCCGCAAATTGTCAGAACTGACCTTTTGGGGGAGACCTCCAATTTCCCTGAGATCCCAACCATTGGCCGATATGCCAAACTTCCGCATCATACTGCAGCAGTACGCACACTGCCTGGGGTGTCACTGCTGCAGCAACGGCGCTCGGAGTGTCATCAAATAACTAATTCCAATTGACAAGCTCCGTCGATGGCGTTGTGATGAAAATGACGGTCCTCCTCATTGTTGCATGTTCAACATGTTGAATCCCTGTCTGGTTCCTTCCTCCTCGTCATCCTGTGTCAAACCAAGAAACAATGTCCGGACACCAAACCAATGACCATTATCTAACTAATTTATGACACAGAATAGAATAATATGATGCAATGATGAATCATTGCCATCCTGAATCCACCGTGATCCAAGCACCATCGAACCATGCTACATCCCCTCGTCCAGCGGCAAGCACCTCACCACCTTCCAAGGCACGTCAGGCGTCAGCAGAAGCAGCTTCCTGATCTGTCGACTGCCGACGAAGTCCTTCCCAAACTCGGGGAACCGCCACCTGAACTCACCAAGAGAAGCTGATCGCTTGATGATTTCATGGCTTGATGAGCAGTGCTTGGCTTGATGGGGTTGATGGCTGGGTAGCAGTGCTCAGTTTTATCCAAACGTTGTTGATTGGTGGTGAGCATGTTCATACCTATTAATTGAACATTTTGATAAAGAATCATCAAATCTGTTGGTGATCGGGAGCTCAATCGTGATGGTTTTCGCTCACGAGGAAATCACCAAAGTTTCAGCCTCCAAAGTGCCGATCCTGCAGCTCGAATCGCAACAGGTCAACACGTTGTGTTTCCCACCTCCGCTTCAGTCGCAGGCTGTGGAACTGAGCCGCCGAGAAGTTCATCAAAGCTCCGCCTCTGCGCAGCTCGAGCTTCTGGAAGACGTTCATCGCAGCGAAGAACGCGCCGCGGCTGAGCCCAAAGGCTGCGGTGGAAAACACACTTCGTGGCCGAACCATCGCCGAGTCATGGAAAGTTGGGTTTCAACTGCCAACGCACACATGGTCTGCAGCCCGAGACGTCAGGGAATGACAACTGGAGCTTTGAGTTGATGATAGTCGATGGAACCCCACCTTGAAGCCCTCCTTTATGCCGCCCTCTTTCAGCCGTTGATTTTCAGCCTTTCAACGCTTCTCAATCCACAACAATGGCGATGTGTGTTGACAAGGGGGAAATTACTTCAACGTACCAAACTCCAGTGGATGATCAGCATCAGTTGATCATCACCATGACATTTTGCATCAATCATTCAGGTTAAATACTGCTAGTGATCATTAACCATCAAACCTTCATCATTGCCATAATGATCGAGCATTCACATCCATCAATCCTTAACCGCTAAACCATACCAAGCCATCAAGTAATCACCCGCCATCAACGAATGATTGAGCGCAGACCAGCCAAGGCACCAGGAGCCGGTCATACCCTGAACCACGGTAGCCGCCTGAGGATGGCTACTGCAGGAGCCCCCAGATGCTGGCCGTTCTGAACCATCAATTCAATGAATCCAGAAATTAATAAGAACAATCTGTCAAAATTCTCAATAACCATTCTCTACGGGTTGGAAATTGTTTGGGGAATCTATTTTTTTTAGTTTGGGGATTTTTCTTCCTTTCCTGGATTCCTTCCCCTGGCACTTGCAGCGGTTTCGAGCCAGAACCTGTGATTTTGCGTGGTATTTGCTGCATTTTGGGAAGTCACTCGTATTTCGCGTGGTATTTGCTGCGTTTGGGGAAATAAGTCCTTACTTTGCACGGTATTTGGTGCATTTTGGGATGGTTTTTGCTGCATTTTGGGAAAGCAGATTCCTACTTCCAAGATTATTTGATAGATGTCGGTGCTTCACACTTCCATGAGCATGTTGTTGTTGTTGTTGTTGTTGAGCAAAACCCCCCATGAGCAAAGCCTGCTGCAATTGGGTTTGTTGTTGTTGTTGGTCATTGTTGGTGGTGGGTGGTTACTGTTGGTGATTGTTGTGATCGTGGATGGTTGCTGTTGGTGATTGTTGTGATCGTGGATGGTTGCTGTTGGTGATTGTTGTGATCGTGGATGGTTGCTGTTGGTGATTGTTGTGATCGTGGATGGTTGCTGTTGGTGATTGTTGTGATCGTGGATGGTTGCTGTTGGTGATTGTTGTGATCGTGGATGGTTGCTGTTGGTGATTGTTGTGAT
>VSDK01011135.1:63559-83890 GCA_009767595.1 Symbiodinium kawagutii | reverse complement strand
CAGGAATGAAAATGCAAAAGAATCTGAAGAGGAAATAGTGGTTTCCACCACCCAACTTAGGTTTGAACCACCACAAATGGAATCAAACAACATGTCTGCAAAGGTGCTTGGCCAATCCCCCAAGGCAGCAAACTACCAACAGCTTGCCAGTCACTGTCACAAGGCACAAGTGAGCTCATGCCATGCAGCATGATCCATTCAAGATCAAAATTTCTAAGTGAGATTGCTTTGAGATTTCTTTCAATGAATGGTTCAGCAGCTTTTTGCCCATGCAAAAAAAAGGTAGATCTGGAAGCCAAACCTAGGCCAAAGGCACCATTCAAAGTTCAAATGGCCTGTGCTGGTGCCACCTGAACTGAACTTCATGAAATGGTGCTGGCCACTCACTACATCGAAGACTGAGCATTTAGTAGCATCAGTCAGAAGAACTGCTGCCCATGTCCCAACTGTGGCTCTCATCAGCATGATCATGAGCCCTCAGCTTGGCCTTCTTGGACTTCTGCCCATGCACCTCAGACTTGCCCTTGCCCTTCAAGGATGCAGAGGCATAGGAAGGTGAAGGGCCACCTTTGCCCTTGCTCGATGCAGAGGCATAGGAAGGGCCACCCTTGCCATTGCCAACCTCCAGCATGATCACATGGCCTTTCACTTGACCACCTTTGTCCTTGCCCTTGCCCTTGCCCTTCAAGGAGGAGTTGAAGAGCTGACAAGGAGGCAACCAAAAGGTCGGCTTGGGGAATGTGCCTGAGTGGTCTGCTCCCTCCATCTTAGGGTCAAACTGCCACCAGGTGGCCAAAGGCCAGCCATCATCATTGCCCTTGCCCTTGCCCTTCTGTGAAATCCAAGCAAGAAAGTAGGACTCCTCATTGACCACATCCTGGGCAGGCCTCTGGAAATTGTAGCTGGCATTGTGGTCATCCACCCATGCATAGTAGACTGTGTCCACAAAGCATTGGATTTGCTTAATGGCTTCAGCATCCTGCAGGTTCTCATGGGTGTACCACAATGGCTGATCCTGGGACATCTGGCCATAGTCCCTGGACAGGGGGCCAAGAACCACTCAGCCCTGGAAAACCCATTGAGTGAAAGTGTGTGTGTGTGAGTGTATGAGTGGCTCAAGAGGCCAACCAACCTAATATAAAGTATGTATGTGAATGCACATACAGATCTATACAAAAAAGAAATAAATGAAATGAACATGTTCATGGGATAGATTGGTAAACTCTCTGCCTGCTGCTGCATGAACATTGCTTTGGACAAATGAGCAAATTAAATTCCACATCACCCACCAACAATATCATATGGTATAAGCTTAACACATGAAAGCCAACCCATCACCCAATGGTCAGAACAAGA
The DNA here is from genome assembly GCA_009767595.1 of Symbiodinium kawagutii. Classification (NCBI taxonomy): domain Eukaryota; class Dinophyceae; order Suessiales; family Symbiodiniaceae; genus Symbiodinium; species Symbiodinium kawagutii. The sequence goes on along the minus strand of VSDK01011135.1, from coordinate 82,534 downwards.
AACAACAGTGAATCATCATCTGTAAAACAGCAAATATGAACAAAGAACATGTTGGTGTAGGTGGCTGCCAGGGGCCCATGCCTCAGGTGCCAGTCTGACCACCCAGAACCATACACCTCTCCAATTGCACAGATCTGAGTGTCAGCAAACCACTTGTACTCTGTCCTCACATAGGAGTCCTGGTTGGGAACCCACTTCAAAGTGCCATCAGCCTTAGACCGACCATGTCATGTCCCTTCCCCTACCCCCATTGTACTGCCACCAGAATGAAAGACATACCTGAAGCAGTGCCAGTGTAATAAACCATCCCATAAAACCAAGAAACATAGAGAATGGAGTGCCAACCATCTCCCCAGTCTTTGGTGAAGACACCATCCCCCAAATAGGACCAGTCTGCTTTGCCAGTGCCCTTCTCCCAGCCTGTGGGCTGTCAGTGGAGCATATAATATGAGCAGCAATAAAGATCATATTGTATATGTTTGTTCATATGTACTCACTTACATGCCAAAATAAATATGTATAATAACAACTATACTTCATATATTGAATAAATACATGTGGTATCAACAAATCTACATATGTATATATCTGGCATTATAACATAGGTATTCCTTTTTGTTATGCATACAGAGGTGTTTTGCAAATAATGTATGCATACATGATGATATAGATATCTACAGTGTATGGCATGATGTGAAACTCAAATGCTCACCCCAGCCATCAACTGCCCCCTGTGAGCGATGAGACTGTGGATGGACACTGGCAGCCCCAACCCCATTGATCATGGGGATGCCTGCCATCAGTAGACACTCCTCCTCCACAATGAGCAAAGAAGTGCCCAATGCTCTCTGAAAGTGTGCTGTTGAAAGATGGCAGCTGCAGGTGGAATGATCATGACTGACCAGGGTTGAAGACCAGTGGCCATTGACTACTACTGAAGGGTAACCAAGGCATTCCCACATGATAATAGTACTCATGAAAATCAACACCAGTAAGAAGAAAGTGACATGGGACCTGGCCTGGGAATGGGCTGGGCTGGAATCCACTGTTGAAAATCAAAAGATCATTCACAAAAGCAACCATTCATCCAAGTAAGTAAGTTATGGTTTTGTTCATTGTAAAAGGTAACCAATAAGTAAAAATAATAATTATTTAGTAATATTAATATGATACAGTGATCATTGTAAACACACAAAATCATACTGTTGACTTGTTGGTTACTTGGAAGTAAAGTCCTGCCAAATCCTGCCAAATCCTGCCAAATCCTGCCAACATTTGGTCCTAGATTCTTACAGTAGCAGGCAGGATCTGGTAAGATTCTGGCAGGAGTTGGCAGGATTTGGCAGGATTTGGCAGGAATCTGGCAGGAGTTGGCAGGATTCTGGTGGGATTCTTGCAGGCTTCTTACCTCATTCCAGTTACATACCGATGAGAAACTGGTAAGAAATTAAGTTAGTAACTCAGGTGCATCTAGTAGATTCCATCACATTTTCTGGAAGAAACCAACAATACCTTGGATTGCTTCTACTAGAACCCAACCAGTTTCTTGGTCGACACCCAATGGTGACTTGAAGCTTCCAACCAGTTTCTGGTACCCCTCTAGTGACAAAGTTATGGCATTCCCTTTCAAACTACACAATGAATGAAGCTTTGATCAGGCTTCCACTTCTTTTCAAGATCTTCATTTATGATGAACATAATACCCATAATATAATTATATAACACTCATACATCATCACCAGCCCCAAGAAAAAGGAATCCCAGCATTGAGGGCCACATCCCAAAAACTACAACCAACCATTCAATAGCCAATGATACATCACTAATCACATCCACTCATTCAACCCCATCATATCATATCAGACCAAACCCTGTTTCAACCCAACCTCATCAAATCATATCAACACATATCATAACCATATCAACCTCATCATCACCAACCCCCATCATAAGTATCCCAGACTTGAGGGGACCTAGTGGTGGCCCATGGTGAGCCACTGGAGACCCATGCTGAGCCAAGAACCCCTGGTGGCCCATGGTGAGCCACTGATGGCCCATGGTGAGCCACTGGTGGCCCATGGTGAGCCACTGATGGCTCATGGTGAGCCACTGGTGGCCCATGGTGAGCCACTGGTGGTGCATGGTGAGCCCCTAGTATGCCAGTTATACACAACCTTGTTTGGTTCACCCCTGCTGCTATGTAATTAGATCAATGACTTAGATGCCAATGGCCATCACCAGTAACATTGATAACTAATTGATAACACAACCAAAAGCAACTAGGTTGACTCAGCCATTTTCTGGGGCAAACAATAGCTTGGAACAGCTATATATAGATCCTGTGCATGGCTTTTGGTTAGCCTTTGGTACCTCTTTGTTTGAACCCTCTACTTGATTGAACCAAAGGTGCCCTGTGATGGGTAGACCCAGTGGTTAACCATGTTGGAGTCACACATTGCCACTTGGTATTTATTTTGGGGTCCCATAATAATAGCCCTCATAGTTACTTGGTAATGGGAAACCACATCCACTGGTTAAGCCAGCCCTATTTGGGGTGCCATCCACACATCTGTCTCCCAGGCTGCCAGCACCCCCTCCCATGGCATTCTGTCTGACCTGCCATTTTCAACCACATGGTTGAGCAGGTCTATGGTTTGTCTCTGGCACTTACCACCTGAGTGAGTATGGTACCTAGTAAGTAAGCATGGGTGGGCCACTTTGGTCTACTAACATTTGACTTGACACTCAGCTAATGAACCAACATTACCAACACATAGCCCATTCCCATGCTCAGTCTGTACTGCCTTGAATTGAAATGGGTATGGCATCCCAATACTGGTCCTGCTGTTTACTACTCCTTGACAACTTTACTTACTTAACCCAAATGGTCCAAAGTAAGAGCTGCTTGGGACCAGCCCCCACTGCCCCACTCTCAAGGCTCTGGAACACAGCTGTGCAGGTCCAGCACAGCAGGTACACCCCACTCACTGGCACCATCCAGCTCAAGTCCTGAGTCCATGGTGTAGAGAGGGTGTAGTGGGAGTCATTGTCTATGCTGATGATGCAAAGGGTGAATGGTGATGGTTACTATGGGGTGGTCACCCTACTATTGCATCCTTGATTTACAACTTGTGGTGATGATAATTAATAGTGGTTTAATAATTGGTTTGCTAATGACATTCATGAGCCCATAATGTTGAACACACACATATTGGGTAGTATGATACCTGGTGGTGGTGGCTCAATGTTAGTGAGTGAGTGGCTGGTCAGCCTGGGTTAGCAGATTGTTATTTGGCCTAGCCAACCAACAGGGGGAACTACTGACATTCAATGACACCTGGTGACTGGTGGCTGGTGACCTTTGGAATTTGCTTTGTTATGTTTTGTTTTGGAGGGGCCTGTCCACTCAACCCCCAGGTAGACCCTATTAATTACTATTACACACTTTCAATTCTCTACCCATCTAATCAACAAATAAATATTAATACTACATCTGCTACATCTGATTGAAGACATGACTGGCTAATTGATTGAGTGCCATCATACCCCATCAGCAAATGTCTAAGCACTCTGCTTGGTTGCTGTTCAAACCCTATGCTCCCTCTGCCCCAGTGTCGCAGCTCCAATCTCCACTGATCAGAGCCACATAGGCAATGATGGCTCAAGCCATATCCACTCACCTGAGTCTGTGTGAGTGCAGGGGGTGCTTAAATGGAAAGGTTGACTATGGTTACCTGGTTGCCTGTGCAGCTGCCAACCCCAACAATTTCACAGTCACCTAATCATAACCTAATTAAAACAGTTTCATGGGATAGCCTGGCCAAATGTCCCCAGCCCCAGGCTTCCTCTTGTAATGCCATTGGGCCCATGACACATAGCATGGCATAGTAGATGTGTCTATGTCTATGAGTGTGTGTGTGCCTGTACACATGAACAAAACAAATATATATATATATATGTGTATATGTAGTTTTAAAATAAATGAATATATATATATATATATACATACATATATGTACTTGGCATTTGCCATACCATATGCTGACATGTGCCATTACATACTTAATGTGCTTTGATGCCCCCACCCCTTAGCCATTGCCATGTTAGTGACTCTCAGTCTGACTTTTCAGCTTTCTTTTTGGCAGTTGCCTTTGCCTTTGCTTTGCCTGCTGTTGCTGCTGCAATGGCTGCCTTTTGAACCTCCTCAGCTTTTCTGATCTGCTCTGGGCTTGGCAAGACAGGTTGTCCTGCAAAACAGGCTGGTTCCAAGCAGCTTGGCTTGCATGCAGCCATCTACCAATTAACCAATTACAATCAGTTACATCACCTCACCACACCACCAACCATACAATCACAACAAGCTTACTTCTACACCATTATCCCAGCACCTGCCCACCCCACCCACTTCCTCACAGCTCCACTGTCCTTCAGCAAACATCTTCTCCACTTCCTGTTTGCTTTGTGCTTGCTTGGCTTTCTCTTGCTCCTGGCTGCTGATGCTGCTGTGCTGGGCCACCCCACAGGAACACCCTTCCCAGTCCAATCCACCCCACCACCTCACCATCACCAAGTGCACATGCCCCAGCCCAGAACCAATAAACAACATATAGAAGTAGCCACACCAGTACAATACCCTGTCCTCATGCTCTTTCTTCCATTCAGCTTCAATGGCCTTCTTCTTTTGGTCTCTTGCATCAGCTGTCTCTATGGAATGTCCTGGGTTGCCTTCCTCATCCAAAACCTGTGCAATGCACATCTCTAACTCTTCAGTTTGTGTCCTGAACACATGTTGCAGGCCCTTTGCCTCCAGGATAAGTTGCAAACTTTCATACTCCTGCACCACTGCATGGGCATGCTCAGTGGCTTTCTCCTCCTCAGCTGCAATCTCCTCAGCCAACCTCCTTTGTTCTTCTGCTGCTGCAAGCCTCAACCTCTCTTCTTCTTGGGCCTCAGCTTCTGCTTGCAACTTCTTGCTTTTCTCCTCCTCAGCTGCAATCTCCTCAGCCAACCTCCTTTCTTCTTCTTCTGCTGCTGCTGCAAGCCTCAACCTCTCTTCTTCTTTGGCCTCAGCTTCTAACTGCCTGGCTTTCTCCTCCTCAGCTGCAATCTCCTCAGCCAACCTCCTTTCTTCTTCTGCTGCTGCAAGCCTCAACCTCTCTTCTTCTTGGGCCTCAGCTTCTGCTTGCAACTTCTTGCTTTTCTCCTCCTCAGCTGCAATCTCCTCAGCCAACTTCCTTTCTTCTTCTGCTGCTGCTGCAAGCCTCAACCTCTCTTCTTCTTTGGCCTCAGCTTCTAACTGCCTGGCTTTCTCCTCCTCAGCTGCAATCTCCTCAGCCAACCTCCTTTCTTCTTCTGCTACTGCAATCCTCAACCTCTCTTCTTCTTTGGCCTTAGCTTCTGCCTGCACCCTCTTGCTTATCTCCTCCTCAGCTGCCAGGTCCTTCTGTGCTTTCTCAAGCATCCTTTGATTCTCTTCTTCCTGCATCCTAATGGCCCTCTCCTCCTCAGCTGCAATCAGTTCTTGCAACCTCTTCTCTTCTGCTTCTTCTTCTGCTGCAACCCTGAGCTTCTCATCTTCTTGAGCTCTGAGTTGTGCTTGCAACCTTTTGGTTCTCTCATTCTCAGCTGCAATTTCTTCTCTGAGCTTCTTGTCTGCTGCATCAGCAGCAATCTTCTTCTTCCTCTCCTCTTCTTTGGCCAGTGCAGCTTTCCTCAACCTCACCTCTTCTTGTTTTTTCCTTGCCCTCTCTTCCTCTGCCTTCTTAGCTGCTTCACTCTGCATGAGCATCTTCAATTCTAGTTGCTTTGATTTGTCTTTGGCTGCTTGAAGCTTCATGTGCATGGCTTTTGTGTTCTCTGGCATGTCATTGGGCTCCAATTTGACTTTCACTGGGGATTCAGCCTGCTGCTTTAGCTGCCTCTCTGCATTCAACCTCTTTGCCTTCTTGTCTGCTAACTCCTCCTGCAATCTTTCAAGGGCAGTGCTGGATCTTCTTTTGAGTGTGGCTGCCTCAAGCTCTTTTCTCTTTTTGTTGTCCTCTTCAATCTGCTGGTTCAGTTTTCTTTTCAACTGCAACTCTTTGAGCAAAGCTGCTTTATTCCTGTGGCCATCTGGGCCTTCAGTCATGCTTGCTATTTTAATGGCTGCCTCCAATTTGCATTGCCTGGAAGCAACCTCATCCTCACCAAAAAGCTCCTCCTCTGGTGCTGCTGGGGATAGTGCAGGACTGGTTGCAGTGGTGCTCATCCACTCATCCATCATCTCCCTCTTGACCTTTTCCTGTGCAGCCTTCATTCTAGCTTCAAAATCTGCCCATGGCTCCTTGAATGGTGTGTGGCTTGCCCTAGGCTGAGCTTTGTTGGTTGCCCTCATTTTTTCCAAAAGTCTTCTCTTTGCCTCTATGCCTCCTTTTGCCTCATCTGGTGATGATGAACCCACTGACATTGGTGAGTGTAAGTCAGTGGCTGGCTGCTTCTTCTTCCAGGCTCCTGCACTAGGGCTGCAATTGTTTGGATGCAGTGTTGCAATGGAGCATGAGTAATACTTTCTCACCAACTGATTCAATTCAATGAAGATGGCTTGTTCAAGACCAATGTGCTCACCCCCAGTGTGAAACCTCCCTCACCCCATACCCAACTTTGCTTGGTCCTGTCCCATGGTGGGCCAAAGCTGCATGGCCAGTGGTCACCACTGGAACTGCCCCCATTGGCTCTGCACAAGTGGTTGGAACTATTGGCTGTTCTTCTCCTGCACTGCAGTGGGCTGGGCAAAAGGCAAACCTTTGGGTGGGATTGATTGGTGGGATTGATTGAGATTGGTGGGGTTGAAGGGATTGGTGGGATTGATGGTGAAGCAAATGAACACCTCACATTCAGAATGGTGGGCTTGATGGGATTGTGAATGGTGAAGCAAATGAAAACACACATTCATCACCCCTTCAACATGTATGGTGGCATGGTGGCTTGAAGTTAGAGAGTCCTGTTCTATCAGCCAGTGGTGCTGGAGCTTCCACTTCATTCTCTGCATCTTCCAGTTGTGCTTTCTGCCAACTGCCAGCAGGTAGGCCTGCCATTTGTCCACACCCCAAACCAAAACCTTTAACATTGCTTCAACCAACATCACACTCCAGGCACATAATTACCATTACATCCCCCCAACCTGGCCTCTCACCACAGCCAGCCATGTCACAGCCCAAGCATCATACTTGTGCTTCACTGCATACTGGGTGACTTTCTTCCACCATTGCTTCAAACCATTGGCAGTCCTAGCAACATCATCGCAGTTCATGGCAACATCCTTAGTGGTGATGGAAGCACTGGGGTTGAAGGTTGGGGGTGGGGCATGAATGCATTGGGTTTTGCATTTGCATTTAGTTGTCTTGCCATGCCATCTACATGGTGGCCTGGTGATGCACTGTGTGCATTTGGTTTTCAAGGCTGATGAGTTATTCAATGCCATATGCACTTGAAGAACTCCAAATAAATGCCACCCAAATACTCCCAGGGTCAGCTCTTGCTTGCCATCCTTGTAGCTCAAGGTGACAGGGCAGCCAGGTGGACAAATCAGATTGGATGAACCATCAGTCTGGTCCAAGTGCTTGCCATTGCTCCTTAGCTAGGGCTGCTAAAGGTGAGGCAAATTATGCCATAGTTGTGGCCAGCTAAACTCAGTGGATTGGTTGGGTGCTACATAAATCACATTCTCAAGTTCACAGCTGTTCCAAGTCAGTGTCCAATTGCTGAACCCAAGTGTCATGGTCACCAGCTTGTAGGGCAAATTTTTTCCTGGTGGCTTGTCTGGCCCCCTCAGCCTAAGTGTGTGGGCTGAAGCTGGTCAAGTGTAAAGCTACCTGTAGCCCTGTAGCACTGATTTGCCACCACCAACTGAATCCAGCAACTGAATCCAGCAAGGCACTTGGCAGCTTTCTTGAAATGCTCTTTCCAGCCATACTGCTCTGCAAGCACTTCAATGTTGTTGTAGTCATGGCTCACTGCTGTCTGCCTAGGTCAGGCTCTCAAGGCATAGTGGGCAATGGTGGCTGAGGGGTAACTATGATATAGCCATATGATCATTGGACATGCATCTTGCATGTACACCACCTTCATTGATTTATTCATTCACCCTTAATCATGTACACCTCAAAGCACCACCCCCAGTGCCTCTCTGGCTGGTTGGTCCTGATTCTTTCTGCTGCATCTTGAAGCCTCTTCTTCCTTAGGCACATGGACTGTCATGGATCTGCACACTGTGGGGGTGGTGGCATCATCATGTACTGCCTACTGAAGTGCAGGCAAAGGTCAAGTGTCCCCTGGTCTGCACCCTCAACTCAGAGATGAGGGTCATTGGCCCCAAGTCGCAGAACAGGAAGATGAGCATATCCAGCTGGATGTTGGAGAGGTTGGCACTTTGACCTGCACACAGAAAGGGTAGAGAGTTCTGGTTAGGAACCAATGGCAATGGCAATGGGAAAGCACAAACATGGTTCAATAATGATGGCTGGCAAGTCATGCCACACTAAGTCACTCTTAACATTTGAATCCACCACTCACTCACTATTAATATACCTAAGTCACTAGTACCTGCTTAGCCACTATTGTTACACTGCCACTCTTGGACAAGCCAGTGTGGTGCCTGCAGGGCAAAGCTCAGGACAAATATGCCTCACATACCTCAACTTTTCCTTTCTACCAACTGAGTTCTTGAACATGTGGCCACTGGAAGTATTTGCATGGTCCATCCAGTTGCCCCCCAGTGTAGTCCACCCAGTCCTGAGCCATTCATGCCAATGTGCTGGGCTAAAAAAACACAAGTTCACAGCCAATGAACAGCATTGCCCTCATTACCACACACACCAACCACCACCATCATCACCACTACCATCACCACCATCACAAATCACCATCAGTCATCATCAGTACAATAGTACACAAATGCATCTGACCATCACAGGGAACCCATGGGCCCATTGCAGGCTAGTTTCTGCTTGGTGATCTTGACTTTGTCCAAGTCTTCACTGCAAGCATCACTCCCAGGATCCTCAGCCTCAATGAGCAGGCAAGAGAACAGCCCCTTGCCATTTGACCCCAGGCCCCAAGCTGGCTCACAGAACCCCAATGTCATGCCATCATTTGACCCATCTATATAATTGATTGCTTATTCAGTCCCCCCCCCAAGCCCCCCATTCATTCCTTCATCCAAAACACTTTGTTTTTCTTCTCTTTCTTAGCCTTCTTTGCCTTCTTGGCTTTTTTCCTGTGCTTTCTAGAGCTGCTACTGCTGCTGACAGACTCAGAAGCCTCATCCTTTGGTTCCTTCTTTTCCTCATCCTCTTTGTCTGCATCATCAGAAGGTCCTTGGGCAACATCAATTTATGGTGCTCCATTTTGAACCTGGTGATGAATAAGCAGAATTGAATTGCCCCATACCCTCAAACAATAAATCATTAGCCACCAGTCTTGACAGAATAATTAGAATTAGATGGATCCCAATGCTGGCAAACTTTCACTGAATTGCTACCATCATCATCATACTCATCTACTTCTTCTTCATCATCATCACCATCTTTATCACCATGTTGGTTCACTTTACTGGCACAAATGAGAAGTCAAACTGACTTGAGTTGAGCATAGATGAATTGAGTTGAGGATCTTGCAGTCATCTGCCAATTGGCAGCAGCAGCAGGACCAGGGCCCCACCCAGGCCCAGGCCAACCCTGGCTCCAAGGCAACAATTGCTGATAGCCAGGAGGACCCCTCTTGTCCTTCCCCATGGCAGCACCACAGGGAGCAAGAGGCCCACCTGATTTACAAGTGAACCCGGCTTGAGCCTGGAAGCACAGTCCAGCAAGAATCTGGCAGGTCCTGAATCACCCTAGAACACCCCCTATAAGACAACCCTGTCGGTGAACAAAAGACTAACAAACTTCATCGTTTTCGATTCTAATGATGCCGGGTGCGAATCACAAATCTCTTTTCTTGACCGACATTTGGCCGCATCTCACATTGGATCGAAATTCTAGAGATCCAACCTCTGGTAGAACTTGGGAACACAGGTTGGATCGGACATCATGGCGGGAGGGCCAACAAAACCTTTACCATCCTATACCCGCAGGGCAAGCTGGGCATGGCCCATGGCACACGGCACTTGCCACGGGGCTGCCTACACCAAGTGCACCCGATGAAGCCGCCATCATCAATCCCGCTTTCCAAACCAGCACCAGCTATCCCACTGGAGTCCTCTGCACAGCCTTCAAGCAAAAGTTGGCGTCGTCAAACAAATGGGCAGCAGCATACTGATGGGCCCTGACACGAGAGATCACGAGAGGAACCCAGCAGCTTGGAAGCAGAATAAACTGCTTAGACCAAGAAAAAATCCTAAGCATCCACGTGCTAAGCCCATCTATGCCTCCCTTTCCACTCAAGATTGGCTGTCCCATGTCAGCGACGATTTTTTTAATCAACGTCGTCTTTACATGTTGCAATTGTAAGCGTTGTCATGAAAATGGGTGACGTCGTTTCTCAGCATTTCAATTTTTTTTCACTCACCACCGTCCTTGCTGGTGCTGGAGGTGCTGCTGCTAGAACCCTGATAATATAGCAACACTGCGAAAAATAAAAATAAGCCAGTGGTACCCCCAACATCCCCCAACAGCAAGAGCCACTGCCCATCGCCAGCAACTGCATCAGAAGTTCCCCAACCTGCCGGAACCTTTCGGAACCTCCCGGAACCTTGCCTGGCAACTGCACCGGAACTTGCCGGAACGCTCCGGGACCCTGCGGAACCTTCCGGAACCTTGCATGGCCACTGCTCCGGAACCCGAAACCCTCCGGAACCTTCCGGAACCTTGCCTGACATCTGCACCAGAAGCCTCCGGAACCTTCCGGAACCTTGCCTGCCAACTGCGCCGGAACTCCCCGGAACCTTCTGGAACCCTGCGCAGCCTTCCGGAACCTTGCCTGGCAACTGCCCCGGAGCTCCCCGGAACCTTTCGAAACCCTCCGGAACCTTCCGGAACCTTCCGAAACCCTGCCTGGCAACTGCTCCGGAACTTCGCGGAACCTTCCGAAACCCTCCGGAACCTTTCGGAATCTCGCCTGGCAACTGCAGCGGAACTTCCCGGAACCTCTCGGAACCTCCGGAACCTGAGCCTGGAAGCTGCACCGGCTCCCACCGGAGCTTAACTGGGCTGAAGACCCCATAAGCTTACGCTGTTGCGGAAAAAGGGGTATACATGCCCTTTTGCCCTTTGGATTTCTTAAGTGTAGTCGGGGGCTGCATTTTGTAGCATATCACTTTTGGGAACCATTTTTTGGTGCTACAAAACGATGCACCTGCATAGAAGCAGCTAGCCAGACCTCTCTGCCACAAAAAAAGCAAATTGGAAACATATGATCAACTAAGAGGAGGAAAAAACTTTCGCTACGAAAGTACCTTTGAATGTTTAATAGTTTTTATGAAGAGCGACATAGCCCCAATCAAGTCCCAGTGCAAAATGACAAAATGGGAGCGTGTCCTTGAAACATGCTTTGGGAAACTTGAGATGTATTTTTTGATACGTGGGTGTCCTTGAAACACGCTTTGGGAAACTTGAGATGTCTGTTTTGATACGTGGGTGTCCTTGAATCACGCTTTGGGAAAATTGAGGAGTGACGAAGTGGAACAAGCATGGCATGGTATGGCGTGTCAGGATGTGTTGGTGAAATCACATTCACACTCGTCAAAAACAAAATTTTGAAATTAAAAATTTCACCAACCATCGTCATTTATCGGTACAAGGTTCTTCGGGTGAAGAACGAACTTGTGATTCACGATCTGACAGCCATCGGAGTTTCTCTCGCTTTGCTGCCCGCGTTTTCAGCAAATCCAGTTCGTCAAACAGAGAGTACCCTGACCCTCCGAAATTAGTAAATTTAGGTATCGGCCAAATTTACGTAAATCAAAAAAAATTACGTGTCCTTGAAACACGCTTTGGGAAACTTGAGATGTCTGTTTTGATACGTAGCTGTCCCTGAAACAGGCCTTGGGAAACTTGAGATGTATTTTTTGATACGTGGGTGTCCTTGAATCACGCTTTGGGAAACTTGAGGTCTATTTTTTGAGACGTAGCTGTGCTTGAAACACGTGTTATGAAACTTGAGAAATGGGTTTGTGGCTTTTGCATGTGAACCCAAAATACCTCACGCTACAAAATCCAAATTGGGTTTTTGGAACATGTATAGCCTCCCCAATCCATCCCCGCAAGGTCTCCACACTACAAAATGCCTTTCCCTATTCTGACAGGTCAAGGGGATGAACCGAAGGGTGGGTGAACGAGAATGAAAGGAACGAGAATGAAAGAAATGATTTTCTACAAAAACAAGAGTGCAGCAACTTGCAATGGATCATCTTCTTCCATGTCTGCCATCAGTGCCCCTTACTACAAATTGGATCCGTACCAATTCCTTTCGAGTATAATAAAACTTGTATTCACCATGATCGATGTCCACACAGAGTCTGCGCGAAGACCTTTGTTGAACTTACAAAACAAGGTTGGGTTCAGATGCATCCAAACCTCCGTACTGCTGATTACGAAATGGCTAGTGGCGGCTACTGGCGGCTAGTGGGTTCTGACCGAAGTTGCAAGGTTCCACTTGAACATCCTGAGTCCTTACAACGCGGAAGGTTTTCTACCCATTTTTTTTTGACTGCACCCTCCCTTGGACCTTGGGCGACGCCAGAACCGTTAAAGCCTAATAGGCTCAACGGCACCCATTCTACCCCTTGATTTTTGCAGTTCGACCTGTTTTTGAGGTTTGTAATCATCTCAGCCCCTCAGTTTTTGTAGCCGAAATTTGGAAGCCCATTCATTTACTGCAAAACACATTCTCTACAGATGGAGTTTGCGTTTTCATGACGCCTGACATGTTCCAAAGCCCCCTTTCTACAAAATGGTTCTTCGATTTCATTTATGATTTTCTTGACCAGGACAACGGTTGACACTTCTCTGCTACAAAATGCGCTTTTGCCGTATGTAGATGTCGAAAAAGCAAAGCGCAGCGGGGTTTACTACAAAATGATTTTTTGAATATATTATTATATAACATAACCAAACAGCTCATACAACCAAATGTGTTTCACACTTGCCTGCTACATAATTAATGGGGTTACCATTTTAAAATTTTGGATCCAAGGAGAAAAACACAGATCACAAGCATTCACAAGCTCTCCCATTTTGTAGTGAAAATAGGGACGGGTATGAATAAACCTGAAAGAGTTGAAGGCAATCGTGGCCAGTGGCTGGCCCTGGGCATCGTTTGGTGGACTTCAGATGTTGTTTTGGACACCGGCGTTTTTTCTTCGCCGACTTTTGCGATAATAAATAATAATGGGTACAGCCATGATCAAGAAAAAACAAACGTCGTTATTGGGGTCCCTCCTGCGTAGTTCTGCGGCCAACTATGCGTCCACCTCAAAACCTCCTTACCACCGAACGCTACTTTCAACTAAAGAGAACTAAAGTAGACATATGCGGGTTCTCATCTGATCTGCACTGGCGTGCGCCTCCAATCTTGCTCGACAGCATCCAATACCACCTCCTCCTTCTCCCGCAAGTCCGGCGCAGCAAACCCTGGGACGCGATGCTATTCATGCCCGGGTCACTTGGGTAAATGAAAGGACTTGCTAACTAATCTTTTGTGTCCAAAAATCTGCCTAACACCCTAACACAGAGGATTGGCAGCTAGCTTTGCACTTGCAACCTGTGAACAGCAAATCCCTCTATATCCCTTTAGCATCCAACCTTGCCAGCTGACCGGTCCACACCTCAGTCCCACCCCTTGACACATGCTTTTGACTCCGCGAAACAATGGCGAACTTGTCCTGAATCTTCCGGAGACGATGCTCAGTATTGAATGGCGATCAACGTCTGAGCCCCTCTAGAAAGGGTATTTAGTACTTGTAGCAATCCACAGAATTTTTTGTCGTCACAGTACCGCCTAAAGAACAAGAATGTGCAATATCTGATTCTTCCAATATTTTCCTTGCACCTTTGAAATCGACCCAATCTTTTTGAAGGGAATCCCAACTGACGTTGGTGCTTGAATGTGAGCAGTGCTTGCTGAAGCATTCATAAGCGACAAATTCAGACTTTGGCCTGAGCGGGTTTAAACTCAAGTCAAAATTGGCAGGAAACAATTGATGCTTGGAAGTTTCATGAAAACTCAAGCCTTCTGATACAAGTCGCTTCAAAGAAGAAAAGGCCAGCTACCAAGAAAAAACCCTCCCAGTAGCCCACTCCAATAATTTCCACATCCACCTGAAACCTTTCGTCTGCACCTGCGGCGGCGGAATGTCAGCACTTACTTAACAGCCCTTTGAGGTCCCAAATGTCTTCGCGCCGCCTGGAAGATTCTACCAGCTCTGGGGTCCTCAAATCTTTGCTGTGACAAAGTGTTATGCATTCAGCCTAGTGCGACCTGCAAGTACCAACTGGCGACCAAGGTGATCTGTGGATGCGGGATCCGTGCGAGGAAGGCGGTGCCTAGTGCATGACCCGTGTGGCACCGGCCAGTGTGCTCAAGGCAGTCACGTGAATGCTTTTGATGGCAAAACGACAAAAAAGGCACACTGGAAAAATCCCAAAGGCGCATCCTCTTTGCCTACGAGGGTGAATAACCTATTGGAGTTGCTTATTATGCATTCTGCACATACAATTTGAATCGACCGATTTCCTTTTGGATCCTTACCGGATAAATTGCTTTGGCTGAGAAAACGTTGTTCAAACCCAGCCTTGCTCAAGAACTGCTTTGGCTCTTGGAACTTCTTGAAACTCCGAAATCCATCAGGCAAAACTGCCCACATCACAAGTCCACTTCCTTCAGAGAATCTGCGCGCTGATCTCACAAATGATTGGCGCAAACAGACTGAGAAAGCACAGAAGCCATACCCATGAGGGGCAGACAGGGTTCTTAGTACTTCTCGCAATCCAAACATGTTGTGGGCATGGCAAATACTTGAAAGACAAGAGTGTGCAACATTGGATTTCTTTGCAACATGTTCATTGCACCTTTGGATTGCTTGAAGGCCCGGGCACGTTGCAATAAGGCACTGAAGCTGGACAGACTTGTTGCGTGCTGTGCGTCCTCTTCTGAAATGCAGGTTGGGCATCCAAAGTGGCAGCGCATCGGGCGAAACAGCTGCCCAGGGTAACTATTATAAGTAGCAAGCCCTCCAAATCCTCCGGGCTGAACTATCCCACTGGTAAGCACCTTTTGGCGACCTACCCGTATTCTGATCACGTTGGGAAGTGATCGCGGCATTTTTTCGAGGACGTTGGCCGCAAGCCAGTCATGCCCTTGTTGACGTGATTTCCCTATTGGTGGTGCTGCAAACTTTGGAGGTGGTACCACAGGCCAATGTGCCACGTGCCATTGATCAAATTAAGGCATGCTGAAAACCCTGGAGGATTATAAGGTCGTACGGAAATGCTCACGTGCATGATTGCGCATGCTCGCGCACGATTGCGCATGCTCGCGCACTGCTTCCGCGAAAGTTGCCTTTGCTTACGCAGGACCATGGGTAGCAACGTTGCCTACGCAAAGCTTACACAAGGGATGTTTTGCTCGTTTGCTATGGTTTAGACAACAATTGCTCACGTGCAGCACTTTGTGCAGATGGACAATGTTGCATGAATCTGCTGAGTTGCTTGCGCGAAGCATCTTGATCTAATCAAATGTGCTTACGCGGCCTTACGCCGCAGTCTTTGCTTACGCGAAGCCTCCTTATGACCTGCTTCCCGCTTCCGGTTACATGGCTTGACTGATTCAACTTTTTAGCTGGATTCATGTCTATCGTCAGCATTTCCGATGAGAGCAATTGCAGCGAGGGCGCTCTGCAGAGCGTAACATTGACGATGTAGGTAGTTCCTCTGGCTTCACAGTGCGTTCCACCTCGCTGCTTGGGCTTGAGTCAGCTTACACCAAAACTGCCTTGAACTCAAATTTGGTTTCAACCTGATGTAACGGTTCCTTTCACCCAAATTTGCTCTGAGAGCGGCGTGATTGTCTGGCTGCATGCATGCCAACCATGGTGGCTGAAGGTGTTCTGACGGAGGGAAACCCTGTCGGATCATGAATGGAACCTGTCTTCATATCGTTGTAACATGTTGTAACAACTATGCCTCAAAATCATTTAGCAAGCGTGTTCGTCGGTACCATTAAGGGGTGGACGATCTTGAACCCAAGGCGGCAGCTCAATTTACCCTTTCCAACCAGGTCGCGCCATGATTTTGAACCGTCTGAGAAGTGATAAGCGACGTGGGCTTTTGCAAGACTTGGAACTCTGAACACACCCTGCCAGGATGCAGTGTCAACGTTCAAAACTTGGGACTTGATCCCTTGACATGCCTTGACTCTTGACGCCTTTGCCCACCTCAATCCATAGCAGCCTTGCAGCACTGCAGCTTTGAGATCTTTCAGAGGAGAAGAGATGGTAAGGTAAGCAGGAAAGCACGTGAGCTAGAGCGGTTTTAACATGTTTTAATTCTCTGGGGCAACACGGCCCCGAATCTCGGACGCACGACGAAAATGGTGGAGGAACGCGAAAACACTGGCAAAGCAACCAAACTCTGTGAAGTCACGCTCACACAAGTCTTCATGAAGCGGAAAGGTTCATCTAGGAATCTAGGATTAAAATTAAAGAGTGTGATTAGTAATTTCTTTGGATGTTGTGTCATCAAAATATTCGAGGACCCCCCTGCCACCCACCAATGTCATTCGTTCCATAAAAAATATGGCAAGTACAAAGGCTGTCTGTCTTCAAGAGGACAAGGTTTCTCGCAGCATCCATGTTAAACCAGAAACCATTTGTCTTGCTTGTTTTGCACACCTTTTGGGACAAATTTCCCTATTTCTGAAAAAGTTGATGTGGTTTGGGCGACTTCCAGGTACATGGCCATTTGGTTCCGGAATGTTTTGCCACGCGAAATCAAATTCCCTTGGGAAGTTGATAGCGAGGACGTTCATGTTTGTTTTAGGCACTTTGGTTTTCAGTACTTATGTTAAGCAGCACGCCCGCAGCTGAGAACGCAGGAATCATGTGTGAAATCTCCTGGATCAACATCCAAGCGAGGCATTTCAAAGGACCATTTGATTTCATTGATAGGGCAACATGGAACCAAAGCGCCTTCTCCTGTTTGGGATAGTGATGGCATTACTAACCTGAGGTGTTTTTCAGGCAGGTATAACTCTTGAAAGGTCCGGAATGATGCAGCTTCTTGCCTAACTCAAGCGCACAGCAATTTTGATCGGGCATTTGCCAAGGCGGTTTTGGACTCTGTTGGCTTTGGATGCCAAGAGGTTGCTTTGGGACTTCAAGTTGGACAAGGGCGAAAACAACAAATCGCCAACTGCCAATCTGTTGCAAACAGCGGAAGCTTTCGAAACCGATGCTTTAAACTGTAGGATATGTAGGATACTTTAGGCATGTCTTCTCCGATCCACTGTTACAGCAAATTGTTGAAGATTGTCGGGCAGCCATGGTGGCTGAAGGTGTTCTGACGGAGGGAAACCCCATCGAAACATGAACGGGGCCTGTCTTCACATCTTTGTAACAACTATGCCTTAAAAAGATTTAGAAAACATGTTCGTCTGTACCATTAGGGGGTGGACGATCTTGAACCCAAGGCGGCAGCTCAATTTACCCTTTCCAACCGGGTCGTGCCATGCTTTTGACTCTCATCCTCCTGAAGGAGTTGCAAGCTTTGTCTTTTCATCCTGTAGCGTACCGCTGGGAGTAAAGTCTTGGCACCGCATGGCCCTCTTCCAGTCTGAGGTCTCTGATGTCTCCGGCATGTTGGGACTCCACGATGTGACAGCGTCACAGCGATGGCGTCAAGGAACCAACTGCTCCCAACATCTTCGCCAACTTGGCCGATGACAAATCTGATATCCAAAACAGCTCAGAAAAGGAAAGGTTTGGAATCCAAAGACTGGCACACGGCACAAAGACTGCTGCTCAATGCTTTGAGATCTTTCAGAGGAGAAGAGATGGTAAGGTAAGCAGGAAAGCACGTGAGCTAGAGCGGTTTTAACATGTTTTAATTCTCTGAGGCAACACGGCCCCGAATCTCGGACGTACGACGAAAATGGTGGAGGAACGCGAAAACACTGGCAAAGCAACCAAACTCTGTGAACTCACGCTCACACAAGTCTTCATGAAGCGGAAAGGTTCATCTAGGAATCTAGGATTAAAATTAAAGAGTGTGATTAGTAATTTCTTTGGATGTTGTGTCATCAAAATATTCGAGGACCCCCCTGCCACCCACCAATGTCATTCGTTCCATAAAAAATATGGCAAGTACAAAGGCTGTCTGTCTTCAAGAGGACAAGGTTTCTCGCAGCATCCATGTTAAACCAGAAACCATTTGTCTTGCTTGTTTTGCACACCTTTTGGGACAAATTTCCCTATTTCTGAAAAAGTTGATGTGGTTTGGGCGACTTCCAGGTACATGGCCATTTGGTTCCGGAATGTTTTGCCACGCGAAATCAAATTCCCTTGGGAAGTTGATAGCGAGGACGTTCATGTTTGTTTTAGGCACTTTGGTTTTCAGTACTTATGTTAAGCAGCACGCCCGCAGCTGAGAACGCAGGAATCATGTGTGAAATCTCCTGGATCAACATCCAAGCGAGGCATGTCAAAGGACCAATTGATTTCATTGATAGGGCAACATGGAACCAAAGTCATGCTAGGCCGAGATGTTTTTCAGGCAGGTATAACTCTTCAAAGGTCCGGAATGATGCAGCTTCTTGCCTAACTCAAGGGCACAGCAATTTTGATCGGGCATTTGCAAAGGCGGTTGCGGACTCTGTTGGCTTTGGATGCCAAGAGGTTGCTTTGGGACTTCAAATTGGACAAGGGCGAAAACAACAAATCGCCAACTGCCAATCTGTTGCAAACAGCGGAAGCTTTCGAAACCGATGCTTTAAACTGTAGGATAT